>JAVXUO010000148.1:0-99254 GCA_033065855.1 Escallonia rubra | reverse complement strand
GAACTCCTCCATTCATATGAAAGGTAAAGAGTGTCAACATACAGTATCGTTTTTCTATATCTCAACAAAGTGAACCTTTTACAGTTAGAAATGTTCGTTGTCTAATTAAGACTTTGAGGGGTTGAAATACTTGAGGCAGCTAGACATTGTTTTCTTGAAATAAAGTTTCAAAGCAAAGCTTTGATCTGAACCATTTTCTCTACTGCATTTCTTGGAAACTATTTTGAATAGTTGTCATTAGCTAGACCGCTGCTCGTGTTCTCTCTTGTCTTACGCCAACTTTCTCATTCGTTTAGAACAACTTACTATTAGTACTAAAAATTCAGAGTGAATCGACCTCTTTATATATTCACTGCGTCAACTGTCATTAACTTTTGAATTTGGCATTGACTAGGGTCTTGAGTAAGTAAAATAAATTAGATAGTCCCAGTAGAGTAACAACCATACTCCACCTCCTGTATGTAAGGACATTGTGGCCCCTACTTTAATGGCATTGCCATGTCGTGGTGCCCGACCACTGAAGATTATCTCCTTGGTTCAGTTGTATTGTTGTGTGCAAGTGCAGCAATTAGAAGAGACTTTGCGCGGTTGTCTGGTTTAGACTTAAAGAATTTGCAGAATGACGAACAAGTGCATGGTAGACATCTACGATCCTAACAAGTGCAGGATGTCGAACAAGTGCATGGTAGTCCAGTTATCAAGAACCAAACGATCCTAACAAGTGCAGGATGACACATTGTTTTCTTGACACATTTGACATTTCCTCCCTGAAAAACCTTTTTCTTTTTTTGGGTCAAAAGTCGCTCCTGAGATAGCGTCTCCGTTGCACCAGGGATAATTTTGCAACACCAAACATTTTAAGCAAGAGCAATTTTGGTTAATTGAAACGCAAACCAAGACCAGTGGTTCTTCGTTGCCGCCACCTGATCCATCAAAATTTCCACCAGCTCCACCGCCAGAACTGCAAGTCCACCACCTCCACTATCATCACCATAGTGGACGCGATGCTGGGGTCGCAGGAGAAGACGGTGGGTGGGTGGTGGAAGACGGACTAGCGGGCGACAAGGGACTGGACGCGGTTGGAGGTCGAGGCGGGGGGCCGATGATTGCGGAGGTCCTGTTAGGGAGGCGTTGGGCTTTGGAATTGCGGAGGAGGGTGTGGAGCGGGGGCTCGATCTGAGGTGGCACACGGCGGCGGCTTCTTCGTTGGTACAAGAGGAGAAGGATCGGAGGGGGACTTTGGGATTTGAAGTGGTTGTGGAGAGCTAGGGTGTGGTGGGGGCGGGGGTTCAGAGTAGGTGGAGTTTACAGTGGTTAGTTTGCGTTGGGTTGTGGTTCGTTTGAGTGGTTTAAATTTATTATTGTAAGAGTAACCCACAGGTTATTTGTATTGCAATTGTACCCTTAAATGATTCTTGGCAAACCACCCTCAAATAATTTCACTAACAAGTCAACTAACCCTGGTTGGTGGATTATTGACTCGCTCGACTTATCATAAGTATTTTCAAAGTTTGAGATAGCCTATAATTCATTCAATATTTTTCAGATTCTATTGGTGGTTCTGGAAACCTGTCATTAAACCTGACAAATCTGGAGGTGCTAGATTTGACTGATAATCCGTTAGATAACAACATACTATCCTCTCTTCATGGACTCTCATCTCTCCGGAGTCTGAACCTCAGCTTTAACAACTTGGGAGGGTCGTCTCATATGCGAGGTAACTTTTAGCAGATGAGTTTCTCTTCAGTTTATGGAATGGCATGTAAGTAATTTACAAGTATCACTGCTTACATTGAACCATACATAGAGGGTAGCAATTAGTCCTATCCCTATATGCAAATACTGCCCACTAGTTTTGCCCGTGAAAGTACCACTTGGAATTTTATCGTGCTTTTTTAGTCGTGTATAAAACAATACTTTGTGGCTAATAAAGTACTTTTCAACAAAAGTGCATGTCAAACAATCTAAAAATAATACGCTATCAGTACCGATGAAAAAGTAACTCCTATAATGTCCATCTAGAAAAAATATTAGCATAAATAGAATGGAACACTTTGTAGCTAAAAAAGTACTTTTGAATAAAAGTGCATGTCACACGACCTACAAATAATACACTATCAGTACAAATAAAAGGGTAAACCATCATCAGGTCATTGCCCATCTAAACTATTCAAACTCAGGTTTCCAATTTTCCTTTAAGGTGTACAAACTTGAGAGGTCAGTTATAATCTACTGCAGAATGATAAAAACTGTGAAGCTAAAGAGCAACCAACATACTACAAACATATCGAGAAGCAAATGATCAAAATAAACATAGATATGTAGTTAAATTCCAAAACTTTTTAGTCAATCAATTAGGTTGGCTCACTTAGACCACATAAATTGAACAGCCATCAATCTTGCGACCCATTGACGGCAAATTCACACTACCAGTCACTCACATTTATTGGCCACGTCAATTTTCCCCTCTTCTACCTTCCTGAGCTCACCAGAGCTGTCCCCAGCACTATAAAGCAATGTCTCAAGTCTACCATCTCATGCATAGATATTGACAGAGATGGATATACAACCATAGAAATACAAAGCATACAAAATACAACCTCTATATCCAATTATGCGAGAAACAAAGAGAGAGATTTTTCATGTGGTGAATTTGGTTTAAGAGAAGTTCTCTTACGAAATAATGTGCGGAATAAGCACAAAGACATACCGCTTTTATTGAAACAAAAGCACAAGTAGTTCCACTGCAAGAAGTTGGTTCCACAAATTTCAAACAAAAACACAACTAGATGATTTCATAAAGATTTTTTGAGGTACACCTTCTAAATGAAAGCACAGGGGCGGATCAAGAAAATCTGGTCGGGGGTGCTAAAAAATCATAAAAAATATTTGATGCCAAACATAAAAGATTTAAGAAGATTCAAGTTTACATAAAAGATGAATAATCAAAAACACATTATAATTAGTGTCACTGTTAAACTCATTGAATACAAAATAGATTGCTCAATTTGACTATTAACAATATATTTTCACTATGCATTGTTATTTATTTAACTTGCTAAGGCTAGTCAACAATAAATTACTAATTTTGCATGAAAGACGCTTAATTCTTACTATATAGATATATTACACATGTGATTATCAATTGTATCAGTACATTGGTCAAGTATAAGTTAAGAAACTATAAGAATTTAAACTAGAAAAAAGAATTAACCTTAATCTATTCTTTTTGTAATCTACAAATTTAGAATTTAGAATTTGGAAGAATAAAGATAGAGCAAGAAAAATAACAAAGACAAAGGCTATGGTAGTCGGTGGCATAAAGAGTAAAAAACACAATAAAATGAAATCCTAGTAAATTAATATTACAATATAGTGGTATTTTTATAAATATTTTACATATTTTAAATATATTTATCTTTTATAAAAGAAACCATAAAAGAAGTTCACAAACATTGAGGGGTGCCGTGCCCTCCCCCCAACGGTCATAGGGGTGATCCGACCCTGTGAAAGCATACACATATATCCCTATGTATGTTTGAGGACTTCACTTCCACTTGGATTCTTTCAAGTTTCAACTCTCTTTGTTGCTTGAATCGACGTGCATGTGGAGAAGAAAACAACATAAATGCATTCATCTGAGCCCAAGCAACTTTAATCTCTTATAGTCTCGTTATCATACATTGAATCTCAAGATAAATGCATTCATTTGCTCTCTCGTAGCAAACCCCATGGGTTGCTAAACATATACCTCATCTTGAAGAAAGCCAGTCGAGAATGTCAATTTTATGAAATTCGATGAATTTTTCAACAATTTTGTGCCACCAAATAAACAATAAATCTTATGGTTCTTCGTGGGTAAAGATACAAATTCCTCATCATAGTCGAAGCCACACTTATGGTTGTAACACTGGTTGTCTTAGGGGTGGCTTTTGCCAAATAAAAACAAAAAAAGTATTCCGGAGGAAATGTCAATCTTGCCATAGTTGGAGAGTGCTTTTGCCACATAAGCCTTTTTCAGTAACAAAGTTTGGGCACAGATCAAAGGTCACTATTCCAACTTTGATTTTGCTGATTGAAATTGACGGGTGTTGGAAGAATGGGAATTCCAAGCTCTTCAAGCTAAAAGCTAGACTTGGTGGATGGTCGACTCGTGGGACTTATCATAAGTACTTTGCCGTTTCTCTGTATTTTTAAATTTTGCGACAGGCTATAACACATTCAATATTTTTCAGATTCTACTGGTGGTTTTGGAAACCTGTCATTAAATCTGAGAAATCTGGAGGAGCTAAACTTGAAATATAATCAGTTAGATAACAGGGTACTATCCTCTCTTCATGGCTTCTCATCCCTCCGGAGTCTGGACCTCAGCCAGAACAAGTTGGAAGGGTCATCTCATATGCAAGGTAACTTTAGCAGTTGAGTTTACTTTTTAGTTTATTAGAGTGGCATGAAAGTTTTTCCTTATACCACTTACTTTTTCATTGCGTAAACCTTGTTAGTTTTTCCTGTTAAATTGAGAGGTAGATTCGTCACCATTTCAGTCCTTTCGTTAGTTTTTCCTGTTAAATTGAGAGGTAGATTCGTCATTTCATGTTTTTTTAAGGCAAAATTGGCACATGCCGTTCACATGACACCCCTTCTCCACTTACAACCACCGTTGCCGCGCGCCCCTTCCCCAAAACAACATAAATGCATTCATCTGAGCCCAAGCAACTTTAATCTCTTATAGTCTCGTTATCATACATTGAATCTAGAGATAAATACATTCATTTGCTCTCTCATAGCAAACCCCATGGGTTGCTAAACATATACCTCATCTTGAAGAAAGCCAGTCGAGAATGTCAATTTTATGAAATTCGATGAATTTTTCAACAATTTTGTGCCACCAAATAAACAATAAATCTTATGGTTCTTCGTGGGTAAAGATACAAATTCCTCATCATAGTCGAAGCCACACTTATGGTTGTAACACTGGTTGTCTTAGGGGTGGCTTTTGCCAAATAAAAACAAAAAAAGTATTCCGGAGGAAATGTCAATCTTGCCATAGTTGGAGAGTGCTTTTGCCACATAAGCCTTTTTCAGTAACAAAGTTTGGGCACAGATCAAAGGTCACTATTCCAACTTTGATTTTGCTGATTGAAATTGACGGGTGTTGGAAGAATGGGAATTCCAAGCTCTTCAAGCTAAAAGCTAGACTTGGTGGATGGTCGACTCGTGGGACTTATCATAAGTACTTTGCCGTTTCTCTGTATTTTTAAATTTTGCGACAAGCTTATAACACATTCAATATTTTTCAGATTCTACTGGTGGTTTTGGAAACCTGTCATTAAATCTGAGAAATCTGGAGGAGCTAATTTTGAATGAGAATCAGTTAGATAACAGGGTACTATCCTCTCTCCATGGCTTCTCATCCCTCCGGAGTCTGGACCTCGGCTGGAACATGTTGGAAGGGTCATCTCATATGCAAGGTAACTTTAGCAGTTGAGTTTACTTTTTAGTTTATTAGAGTGGCACGAAAGTTTTTCCTTATACCACTTACTTTTTCATTGCGTAAACCTTGTTAGTTTTTCCTGTTAAATTGAGAGGTAGATTCGTCACCATTTCAGTCATTTCGTTAGTTTTTCCTGTTAAATTGAGAGGTAGATTCGTCATTTCATGTTTTTTTTAAGGCAAAATTGGCACATGCCATTCACATGACACCCCTTCTCCGCTTACAACCACCGTTGCCGCGCGCCCCTTCCCCAAAACAACATAAATGCATTCATCTGAGCCCAAGCAACTTTAATCTCTTATAGTCTCGTTATCATACATTGAATCTAGAGATAAATACATTCATTTGCTCTCTCATAGCAAACCCCATGGGTTGCTAAACATATACCTCATCTTGAAGAAAGCCAGTCGAGAATGTCAATTTTATGAAATTCGATGAATTTTTCAACAATTTTGTGCCACCAAATAAACAATAAATCTTATGGTTCTTCGTGGGTAAAGATACAAATTCCTCATCATAGTCGAAGCCACACTTATGGTTGTAACACTGGTTGTCTTAGGGGTGGCTTTTGCCAAATAAAAACAAAAAAAGTATTCCGGAGGAAATGTCAATCTTGCCATAGTTGGAGAGTGCTTTTGCCACATAAGCCTTTTTCAGTAACAAAGTTTGGGCACAGATCAAAGGTCACTATTCCAACTTTGATTTTGCTGATTGAAATTGACGGGTGTTGGAAGAATGGGAATTCCAAGCTCTTCAAGCTAAAAGCTAGACTTGGTGGATGGTCGACTCGTGGGACTTATCATAAGTACTTTGCCGTTTCTCTGTATTTTTAAATTTTGCGACAAGCTTATAACACATTCAATATTTTTCAGATTCTACTGGTGGTTTTAGAAACCTGTCATTAAACTTGAGAAATCTGGAGGTGCTACAATTGGGTGGTAATCAGTTAGATAACAGGGTAGTATCCTCTCTTCATGGCTTCTCATCCCTCCGGAGTCTGGACCTCAGGTTGAACAAGTTGGAAGGGTCATCTCATATGCAAGGTAACTTTAGCAGTTGAGTTTACTTTTTAGTTTATTAGAGTGGCACGAAAGTTTTTCCTTATACCACTTACTTTTTCATTGCGTAAACCTTGTTAGTTTTTCCTGTTAAATTGAGAGGTAGATTCGTCACCATTTCAGTCATTTCGTTAGTTTTTCCTGTTAAATTGAGAGGTAGATTCGTCATTTCATGTTTTTTTAAGGCAAAATTGGCACATGCTATTCACATGACACCCCTTCTCCGCTTACAACCACTGTTGCCGCGCGCCCCTTCCCCAAAACAACATAAATGCATTCATCTGAGCCCAAGCAACTTTAATATCTTATAGTCTCGTTATCATACATTGAATCTAGAGATAAATACATTAATTTGCTCTCTCATAGCAAACCCCATGGGTTGCTAAACATATACCTCATCTTGAAGAAAGCCAGTCGAGAATGTCAATTTTATGAAATTCGATGAATTTTTCAACAATTTTGTGCCACCAAATAAACAATAAATCTTATGGTTCTTCGTGGGTAAAGATACAAATTCCTCATCATAGTCGAAGCCACACTTATGGTTGTAACACTGGTTGTCTTAGGGGTGGCTTTTGCCAAATAAAAACAAAAAAAGTATTCCGGAGGAAATGTCAATCTTGTTATAGTTGGAGAGTGCTTTTGCCACATAAGCCTTTTTAAGTAACAAAGTTTGGGCACAGATCAAAGGTCACTATTCCAACTTTGATTTTGCGGATTGAAATTGACGGGTGTTGGAAGAATGGGAATTCCAAGCTCTTCAAGCTAAAAGCTAGACTTGGTGGATGGTCGACTCGTGGGACTTATCATAAGTACTTTGTCGTTTCTCTGTATTTTTAAATTTTGCGACAAGCTTATAACACATTCAATATTTTTCAGATTCTACTGGTGGTTTTGGAAACCTGTCATTAAATCTGAGAAATCTGGAGGAGCTAAACTTGAAATATAATCAGTTAGATAACTGGGTACTATCCTCTCTTCATGGCTTCTCATCCCTCCGGAGTCTGGACCTCAGCGAGAACAAGTTGGAAGGGTCATCTCATATGCAAGGTAACTTTAGCAGTTGAGTTTACTTTTTAGTTTATTAGAGTGGCACGAAAGTTTTTCCTTATACCACTTACTTTTTCATTGCGTAAACCTTGTTAGTTTTTCCTGTTAAATTGAGAGGTAGATTCGTCACCATTTCAGTCCTTTCGTTAGTTTTTCCTGTTAAATTGAGAGGTAGATTCGTCATTTCATGTTTTTTTAAGGCAAAATTGGCACATGCCGTTCACATGACACCCCTTCTCCACTTACAACCACCGTTGCCGCGCGCCCCTTCCCCAAAACAAACCCCCCGCCACCCATTTGTTCAACTACTCAAAGCTTAAAAACAAATTCCCAGTTGCTCAAGGCAGCATACTCTTCAGACCCAGTAAAGCACAAACAAAACCCACCACACCAAAATCCATATCTTAGCTCCACGATCCAAACAAAACACCCCAATCTTGAGCTTCAAAGCACCACAAATACTGGAGCAGAAATCCAAGAGGACCCAAATGTTTGCTTGTGCAGCACATGTCCGTGGTGTGAGATTGAAGCATTTCGTCAAACAGGTAGAGTGCAATACTCTTTTCCAATTAGTATGGGCCATAATCATAACCGTTAGAACTCAACCATTGCACGAACTTCCCAAATTTCTCCAAATACAACATGTGTTTTGTGGGTTTTGGATTAGATAAAACTTGAATGATAAAAAACCTTAATATCCAAAAAATTAGAAGGTCGTTAGAGCTCGGCGACGTTGATTTAGCCATCGATCTACTCCGCGCTCGACGATCACCACCTTCTCCCCCATCGCCACCATGGCTGGGTCAATAGTTGGGTGATGTCGTCGTAGGTGTGGTGGGTCAATAGTTGTTGGGAGCATCCGAAATGTTGAGAGAGAGAAAGTAGGGAGAAAGAGACTTGGGCGTTGAGGTAAGGATTTAGAACTACGGGGACTAAATTCAAAAAGCAGAACTACAAGGGACTAAACTTATATTATCCCTTAAGAAAATTTATCAAAAGTGACATAAAATTAAATTTCTAAATAGTAATAACTACCCAAGGACATATTTGGTCTTGAGAATTAAATTTTTATTAAAAATGTAGTTAAACTATATTTCAAAAGTCAAGCTTCACATTATAAAATATATGATACTGCTAATTTTATTTTTACAAATGCATCGCGTGTGTCACGATAAGTCGTACGTTTATATGTACTATATGTCACGATCCGAACCCACAGCTGAGCCCGTGAGTTAGGTCGGTGACCGGCCGGCTCCCATCGAGGGATTTGCCAGGCCTTACTCGCTAAACCAATAGAAACCGCAACGGAACTAAAACTTTTACAGCCTCTAATACATTTCCATTGCTAGTTTCTGTACAAAAAATCATCTAGTGACATTTATGAAATAACTTAAAATTAACAACTACTGTCCCCTGAATCAAATGCCTTTCCAATATCATTACTATCCTCCTTAAAAACACACTTAGAATAGAATTAAATCTTCTAATGCAGCCTCTCGAGCTTCACTCTTGAATTCCACTCCTATGCTTGTCACTATCACCATACTCTTAAACCTATGCTTCCATGGGCTCAGTAAGTAACTAGTGATTCAACTAGTTGGATCATAGTATGCCAGAAAATAATCCACTTTATACTATATCAAAGTAATGCGCATTACATCAATGTACGTAGCCCCTTTGACAAGTGCCCGAAACCTAACTTTCCCCTGTTAGGTATGGGCCACAACAATCGACCTTTTTCAGTTATCACAAATCTCATCCTTATATCTCTGATGGTTCTCATAACTCCTTTGATTTTTCCAAGCAGTTCATATCCACAATAATACCAATCATCAAAACCTGTCATTTGCATCAAGCATTTTAATGAAATACCCATAACCATCGTATATATGCTGATCCGGTTTAAACGAGAAACAAGTCATTAAAATTGTTTTGGCAAAACTCTTTCTTCAAAGAGGAAAGGGAAGAGTCTCTGAAAAGGGCAACTGAACTGACTTGCGGTTCCGATAATTCGCACCATATATTTCAACTTCCTTTCTTTTTTGTTTTTCTTTCCCTGCTTTTTTGTATGATTTTTTTTAGTATCCGATTTTTTTTATTAATTGATTTTGAAGCTTCGACTCTTTTTTTGTTTTTGTTGTTTCTTTGTCTCCAAATTTCAATTTCTTAACTTTGTTTTTCTCTTGGACTTAAAGGGTTTCGTGATGTGTTTTTTTTTCTTTTTCTAACCACATATTCTATTTCCGAATGTGTAAATGCATATTTAGATTAAATTTATCATCCAATGTTCATTAAACGTATTACTAAGAAAGTAATTACGAAATGGTATGATTGCTATTGTAGTAATTAACGGAGGGCAATAGTTGTGGGCTAACAGACAAGTGCGGCCCATCAGAAGAGCTACCAGCAAAGAAAATAGTTGTGGGCTCCTGCAATCTTGCCAACCACTTGTGGCAAATTCACGTTCCTTGGCTACGTCAACTTCTTCTCTTCTACCTTTCTCAGCTCACTGGACCAGTCCCTATCCCCTTACAGCACTGTCTCAAGCAAGTCTCCCATTTTATGCTAGATATCAATAAAGATGACCGTACATACATCTATAGAAATACAAAGCATTCACAAAACAACCTCTAGGTCCAATTATGCGAGAAACAAAAGAAAGTATCTTCATGTGGTAAAATTGGTTTCCGTGAGGTTCTCTTATGAACAAATTTGCGGAATAACATAAAAATAACATTGCTTTCAGTGAAAAATATCACAAACACTTCCTATGCAAGAAGTTGGTTCCACAAATTTAAGGCAAAAACACAAATAGATAAATTCGTAAAGTTTTTTGAGGAACACCTTCTAGATGGAAGCATATACATATATACCTGTATATATTCGAGGACTTCACTTTCATTTGGGTTCTTTCAACTCTCATTGTTACTTGATCCAGGGTGCATGTAGCAAAGAAAACAGAATAAATGCATTCATTTGAGCCAAACAATTCTAGTCTCGTTATCACCAATTGAATCTCTATGTAAATGCATTGATTTGCCCTTCCATAACAAATCCCATGGGTTGCTAAACAGACACGTTTTCTTCATGAAAGTCATTCAAGAATGTCAATTTCATGAAATTTGATGGATTTTTCAACCTTTTTGTGCTACCAAACAAACAATAAAACTTATAATTTCTAGCGGGTAACAGATACAAATTCCTCGTCATAGTAGAAGCCACACTATTGGTTGTAGCATTTCATAACCAACCTCTTCACTTTGCCTCTTGTATTCTTAATTGGTTTTACATACCCATTTGACTCAACTTGCCTTTCTTGTATTTTGGCAGGTCTTATCCATCAAATTGTGTTACCTACCCATTTGACTCAAATTGTTTTACATACCCACTTAGCTCTATCATCGGTAGGTTTAAAATGCCATGCAATACCATATAAATAAATTCCACACACTTCACATTAAGGCACGTATCAAATAGTGGGGGCTACAACACTAGGCCTCAGTTGTAGTAACATCCAAACTAACCCGATATTTTCTCTATTTCCTTCTCTTCTTCTGTTTCTTTTCCTTACCTGGAATGCAAAGCCTCCACTTTTCACCTCTTTAACGATGATTAAAATGTTTTATTTTGTTTAACAATGACACTAGTTAACCCACCAATGAAAATGCATCAAATATCAATACTATTAAACCACAGGCTTCACCATGCTAGAAATGGTCTTTCCTTATGGTCACAAAATGATATAAATGCGATGCTGTCTCTATATTTTACTCCCTTAATTCTTTACCTACACCATTAAAACGCCGCTAAATAGTATAAGTCTCGTCAAATGACAATGATTGCTAAAAGTGCAACTTTAGTTATCCTAATTAACCATAAGCCCAAGTTAGATACAAGGTATCACATAGAGCTAATGGACACGGCTGCTTTTAACTGCCAAATGTTCTCGTGGTTCAATTGGCTCAAGATCCTTATCTTTTAACAAGCTAAAAAATCCGTGTCAACACGAGATGACCCTATTATCAACAATCAACTTTAGAAACTTTAACTGCAAAACAAAACCTATTGCACAATCTATATTTGAGTGGTTATTTCATTAAAGATAGTCACGCTTATTTTTAGATGGGTGAACTTTCTTTTAACGGAATAAATTGACCATTGTGATGAAATATCAATGAATAATGTCCTTGTGCTAATTCTGATATGGTAAGCAATGGAAAAACAAGAATGACCAAATACTATCGAATATTTGGTAAATTCCTATAAATACATGTTGTGAATAGTTTAATCGGTAAAGATGACGCGTCCTTGTTCTTTAGTGTTTTTGAGGTGTTAATAATATATAAGTACACTATAATTTGTCATCGGACTATGGCTTTTACATTCGATAAACGCCTTTATTGATACTTTCTCGTGGATACTTCTTTTATGGCATTTGATATAACTTTTATATTTCAAATTTTGTCAGGTTATAGACATATATAAACTACAATGAGCTGGTACCGCTTAACATATATCCTTACCTATCCATATTTATTTATACTATATATAATTGGAATATCCCGTTTGGTGTAACACCTCTTTTGGTGTTATATAACTATCTACCTAAAATAATGACACTTGGCATCTTAAGAAAAGGAATAATTTCATTTTGGTCCCTTATACCTTGTCCCTTTTTTTAAACCAATATGTGAACTCATATTTTCTTGAAACTTATCCTTGTACTACGTCCCGTCACCATTTCAGTCCTTCATGTTTTACTTATACGGTAGGTTTGACCCATACCCATTTGGGTTAAATCTATACACTTTTATCACCAAAATATGCATTATAAACCTTTATCTTATTTAGTGACAAAATATTTACATTTAACCAAAAACATTGTAATTGATTATCACAATAATCGGATTTCCTTATAGGTTTCAAATATATAAGTGAGTGAAAAAAGAAATCTCAATAACATATATAGTCTCGATGATTTCATAAGCATTACTCTTATGGGATCTAAGCTAGTCTGGCCAAATTCTTTTGTTTTCTCTTATTTGAAAATTGAAGTATGTCCGGAGCAAGTCATGTTTTAAGTTTATCTACTTGAGTTCCAAATTTCAGCTATAATTTGTCTAAAAAACATTTACGCCTAATCTTAGATATCTTATTTTTCCTCTTTTTTTGGTTAAAAAACTTATATTGTACTCTAAAGCTCTCTTGATATTATAATTTAAAGCTCTCTTTTGCTTTAATGTAGCATGACCTTGTTATTCTTAATAGCAGATGTTAGGCTATTGATTTTGTTATGCATGTAATTCATCATATATTTGCCACAAGTTTTTTATTTTTAGCACATATCATTTTTACGATAAAACTACACCTACTCATCTAAAAAAGACATTACCGTCCTATGTTAATAAACTTAAATTTGCACCGACATGCAAAAGTTAGCATACGCAATAGCGGGTCCATCTTAGAAAAACGGTTCATACCTAGATTTGGGAACAGATTCTCTAAGAAATAGCAAAAATTAAGATGTTCCTTTTTTTGGATTTTGATGGAGGCAAGTTCTAAAGTTAAGTTTTGATATAGTTTTTTTGAGATAATTAGCAGGAACTTGTGCGGTGGGATTTGATCCATACCTTTCGGGTTAAATCTATACACTTTTATAACTAAAAGATGCATTAACTTTTAACCTATTAGCGGCAAAATGTTTAATTTAGCTAAAAATATTATAATTGATAATCACAGTCTGATTGGTTTCAAATGTATAAATGAGTGAAAAAAGAAATCTTAAAAACATAGTATTCGGGATTACATAAGCATTACTCTTACGGGACCTAAGCTTGTGAATGACGTGTATTCAATATTTGTTTTCTAAGTAAGAAGATGGATTTGTTAGTGTGTCCTTAAGTTTATATAGTTGGCTAAGTTATTGCACTTGCAAATTTTATTCTATTTTCCAAGTCCAGTTTACTAAGTATTGAACCATTAAAAAAAAAAATTCTTGCAGATAACTGACGTGAATAGAACTCATCTACATCCCAAACTTAGCGTAACTTGATTGAATGCAAGTTGTTTATGTGGAAAATCATATAACTCATGTCGTTTGCTAGTTCAAAACCTTTGTACAAAAAAGTGTTGAAACTTCTCCATATGAATATCAATTAAATAGTTTCTTACGTAGATTCTTAAGTAAAAGTCAAAACATTAACAAACAGTAAAACTTCTAATGTGGTATTGTAATGAAAGAAAGTCAGAGAATACCTTTAAGTTTATAGAGGTCTAAAACTCAAAAAAGTTGTTTTAGGGAAGAGACCTAGTACTATACTGAAGGTCAAAAGCACCCTTGATTACAGAATCTAAGCTATATAAAAGGGCACCTTAAGTAACAAAAATTTAGAAGGAGCGCCTTCAAGAAAATATGTTTAGCCATTTAACCTTTGGTATTTATACGGTGGAGCTAGACGTACACCCTTTTTGATTAAATTTATAATATTTTGTTACTGAAAGATACATTACTGAATTATTAACCTCTTTAACATCAAATTATTACAATTTAGGCACAAAAGTTATAGTTTAGCCTCACCGTTTCAAAAGTCAAAATCACCCTTAATTTTTGTAAACCTTTTAATTTACATTTAAAAATGGTCTTTTTAAGAGAACTAATTTTAGTCATTCAACCCATTGGGCTATATTTATATAGTGCGGTTAGATCCATAGCTATTCTAACCAAACTCATATTCTTTTGTCACTAAAGGATGCATTAGTGAACTTTTAACATTTTTAACAACAAAATGTCTGATTTAACCTAAGGGAGAATGTTGAGATGTAATGTTATGTCCTTTGTCATTATGTCTTTTGTGTAATTAGTCAGGTGAGTTAACTTGTGTCTTGCATGTAGCCCAGTTATTATCCTAATATTAGAGCAAGGACGAGGTTTTAGCATGATTGGAGCGCTGAAATCAGATGTTTTGTGTGAATATTGGACCATGTTCTAGAAAAACAAACCAGTCCACCTCCCCTGTTTCTGTCTCTTTGTAATTTGCTGAAATGTGGATTGTTTTGCCTTCATAAAATCACTTGCTGGAGTGTTTTCTTACCTGAATCAGTTCTTGAACAAGCCAACAGAGTTCATTGGTAACTATGAAGAATTAACATAGTTTGAGATAGATTTCCATAACTGTTACATATAATGCATTACAGATTATCTGATTGCTCGAGTGTTACATGATAGGCAATAAGGTCATAGGCATTGAAGAATTAACATGCTTTGTGTAATACCCCGGATTTTTGGGTACTTGTGTAAAGAACAATTAAAAATTATTATGATTTTGGATTGAGTATTGGACCTTAGATAAATTATTTTGAGTTCTTTTAGAGAAGAAATTAATATTTAATAGTATTACTGGCTAAAGTGATTGGATTAGGAAAAGGCAAAGAAAAAAAAAAAAGAGATTTCGACTTCGATTAGGATTTTAAGTCATATTGTGATTAAATTAGTAATGAGATCTATTAGTTGTATAATAATTACACTACGAATAAGGATTTTAGTTGTGTTATAATTACACTAGAAATTAGGACTTCAAGTTATATTAGAATTAGATTAGCAAACTATATAAGGAGGAAGAAGACATAAGAGTCTTCATATTTTTTTGAGACAAAGGAGAGAAAAGAGTCAAGTGCATTCTTTTGGGTATTCAAGCAAATAGGCGGTGATTGATCTAAGATAAAGAGTCAGGTGCATTCTTTTGGGTATTCAAGCAAAAAGGCGGTGATTGATCCAAGATAGAGAGGAGATTCTTCAGATGATATTGTTACTTTGAAGTAAAGATATAAGATAAAGAGGAGATTTTCGACATGATATTCGTTATTTTGAGGTAAGGGTTCTTACGCCGTCTTTCCGTGTTATACACGAGATCTATGTGCTATGCTTTGATTCCCAAAAATATATTTGTCTTCGAGCGTATTTTTTTTATCATCACACTTTTTTGTAACGTTACCAATAATCTTCTTTAATTTCTCGATTTTCGCGCATTTCTTTTCACCCAAAACTTCTTTTGACGATATCTCATTCACCCGATCTCCGATTGAGCTGATTTTTGTTTCGTTGGATTCGTATTTTCGTTCTCTTCGATTTAAGTCTACAATGACTATTTTTGGACTTCGAATGAATATTCGCTATATTTATCAAATTACTTTGTGGGTGATATTTGTGTTTGAAAGTCACTTTTAATTATCGTGACTTATGTGTGACGCGCCGGCTGCGATATTCGACATGGTATAACCATGATTTGTGATGCTTAATAATAAGCAATTGTGTATGTGACACCCACAAGTTTTGGTAAATATATTTTGATATTGGACCTATTGGTTATGTAACCCCTTTTTGGATCAATTTGTTATTCGTTTGTGAATCGATATTCGACTTATTGGTTATTAAACCCTCTTTTGGTTGCTTTTGTTATTCGTTTGTGAAATTTGGTTGAGTTATCAATTCATATTTATTGGTTATGTTCGGTAACTCATATTTGTTATTCGTTTTTGGTAACTCTCTTTTGGTCACATTAACCATTCGTTTGTGAAATTTGATTGAGTTATCTAAATTCCTATTTATTGGCTCTATTTGATAACTCTAGTTTCGTATTCGTTTTTGGCCCTCTGTGTGTAAGATCTTTTACTGGGCAATTCGTGCTCACCCCTTTGTTTTTCGTTTCCTTCCCCTTCCAGGCCAAAAGTAGCACGAAGGGAAAGATATTAGTGCAGCAGTGGGAATTGCTCTGGTTTCTGATATTGAGAATAGAGCTTATGATTTCTTTAGACAAAATATTGGTTAGTTGATTTATATTCTTTTGGATTCAGATATTTAGTCTAAGAGCCTTGTAATAAAGTTTTGAAGTATTTTGGAAGGAAGTTTTTGAAGGGATTGTATATAAGTGTTGGATTATTTTTGGAGTTAAATATTTGAGATTTAGATAATTGTGTTTGTGGTATCCTAGATGCTCTGCTCTGCCTTTATAATAGTTATGTCATTGATGTGTAGATTTTGGTTTAAGAACGTGTTCGGACCCTCGGGTTCGGGGCGTTACACTTTGAGTGTTACATGTAATGCATTACAAATTATCAGAAATGACTGCGCATTTCGTGGTAACGAAGATTAACAAATGGTAAGCACCCCTTCATGTGTAATACAAGCCCGCCAATTGATTTTGGAGGGGGGGGGGGGGTGGCTAAACTCCATACCGAAGCCATTTAGGAAAATGGTCGATCATGTGATGTGCAGATTCAATCAGTGTGACATGAGATAGTGGAGCATGACTGCATGAGAAGAAATCAAAATCTACTTAAAGTTGTGACTGCAAATGTACTTTGTCCTCATCGAATGTTGACTAAACATCTGTTAACAGTAGATTAGACCAATTTGCTACAATCTTTCAAAATGAGGATCGAGAATGAAAAGGGATATGTTTGGGGTGAATTTGGGATGATTAAGTTTTTGCAGCCTTCATTGCAGAACATTTGAGTCATGAACTAAAGTTGAAACTCAAATTAAGAGCTCTGATCAGGATGTGTGTTAGTATGCATGTTCATTATTTCCAGTCGGGGGAGGGAGGGAGGGAGATGAAATACCAATAAAGTGTTTTTGTCATGACATGCTATGTGACATATGATATCAAGTAGGTGTTTTACAGGGCTCTGTGGACTGAAGAATCTTCAAGTGCTTGACCTCTCCTCTAATGAATTGGAGGGCAACTTACCTTGGTGCTGGGCAAACTCGACATCCCTCAAGTCTATCTTTCTCTCTTCCAATCAGCTTACGGGAGATATTGCGTTATCTCCGCTTGTTAATATGACATCTCTCGAAGATCTTCAACTTTCTAACAACAGTTTTCAGATCCCAATCTCATTCAGGCCATTCTTCAATCACTCAAGACTTAAGGTGATTAACTGCTTTCAGAACTATTATCTGTCGGAAAGAGATGAGTTTCAAGCTTCAGTCCCAACTTTCCAACTAAATGAGATCGTTCTATCTGACACTAGCAGACATGGTAACAATAATGCAGTCTTTCCCAAGTTTCTCTACCACCAGCATAACCTCACATCCATTTATCTTGGTGACATAAGCTTTAGCGGGAAGTCCTTTCTCTGGTTAATTGAGAACAACACAGAATTATACTCACTTACTCTCCGTAATAATTCTTTCACTGGACCCCTCCAAATCCCATCAAATCCTATTTCAAAGCTGTCAGATTTGGATATTTCAAGCAATCACTTTTCGGGCAACATTCCTGAAGACATTGGCACTTCTTTCCCTGGTTTATATTCCTTAACAATGTCTGCAAATAGCTTTACAGGTACTATTCCCTCTTCATTTGGTGACATGGCCTCTCTCAAATATCTTGATCTGTCCCATAATCATTTGTCTGGCAACATACCAAACAGCTTGGGAATGGGTTGCCGCTCTCTAGAAACCTTGAGACTCTCAAACAATAATTTACAAGGCTCAATATTACCGGCGCGTCATAACCTGACTCATTTGAGATATTTAGAGCTCGACGTCAATAACTTCACCACAATCCCAAATAGCTTGTCTAGGTGCTCTGAGTTGAGGGCGTTGAAGATTAATCTTAACCATCTTGAAGGTCCTTTTCCAACTGCAATTTGTCAACTCAAGTCTCTTGAATATTTGGACATCTCAGAGAACAATATTGCTGGCATTTTACCTGCTTGCTTCAGCCCACCATATATTGAGTATGCTAAGCTGTCCAAAAACAGGCTACAAGGACCGTTATCTCATGCATTCTTTAATTGCACGATGTTACAGATTTTAGATCTTAGTCATAATCAATTAACTGGTCCCATCCCGAAATGGTTTGACAACCTTTCTAGTCTGAGCATTCTTCTCCTGAATAAGAATCATTTTGAAGGCGAGATTTTATCTCAATTTTGTAACTTGTCCGAGTTAAGCTTGATTGATCTTTCCGATAATAGTCTTTCTGGTAGCATCCCTCCTTGCTTGGGAAACATCACGTTTACGCCATTATTGTACAATCTTGGCCTGCCGCGGACATATGTCTATCTCCCAGATGATGGGCTCTACACGTCTGAAGACGTTATGGTAGAAGAACTTATAGAGTCCGTAACAAAATCAATCACTCTTGTGTACCGGGGATATACTATATCTGCCATTGACTTGTCTTGCAACAATTTTGCTGGCCACATACCACCCGAAATTGGGAAACTATTCCTTCTGAAATCTTTAAACTTGTCCCACAATAGCCTCAATGGAATGATCCCGATAACGTTTGCAAACTTATCGGGCACAGAGAGCTTAGACCTTTCCTACAACAGATTGACAGGAAACATCCCTTCTCAACTTGCTAACCTAGACTCGCTTCAAGTCTTCAATGTGTCATTCAATAACTTATCCGGACCGATACCTCAGGGACCCCACTTTCAGACTTTTGATGCCATGAGTTACATAGGCAATCAGCTTCTTTGCGGAAAGCCTGTTACTAGAAATTGCACCGACTCAGAATCAGTTCCGATAACACCAAGAACCAGGAAAGAAATTGAATTCATGGACATGGACACTTTCTATGTGAGCTTCACAACAGCCTACATAACAATGTTACTAGCTGTTCTCGCGATTCTGTGCATAAATCCTTACTGGCGGCAAGCGTGGTTTCATCTTGTTGAGGTTAGCCTGAGCTTTTGCTATTACTTTGTGGTGGACAATCTTCCTTAAGTATACTTTGTGGTGGACAATCTTCCTCAAATGTAGTTTCTCAAGATAGTTAAATTTACCATTTTAACTGTTTTCCTCTTTTTATTATGATTTGTAACTCAAACTGATGAATCTCTTCTGTGCAATGCACGTTAGAGACTTATTATGCTTTGATAAATGAAGATAGTTAGATTTTGTTTGATTACCATTGCTAGTTTAGTTTTATGTATTCTCATTTTCACTACTAATTAACTTATGCATGGCTACCATTCGAATATTGATTGTTTTACGATAAGGTGCTAATTAGTATATCCTCCGCATATTCTGTTGTGTTTTATTTAGTTCAATATTTTTACGTCACTTTTTGTCACGTTAGTCTTTGGATACAAAATAAGGCATGAACAAGTAAGTAAGGTGTAAAAGTATGCGCTTTCATAAATCTAACATAAACAAAGGCATTCATATAATAAAATGGATAAAGAATGAGTTAAATTCATCAAATTTTAGGTTCAAAAAATGTTAAACAATTTTTTTATTGTTTTTGTGAGTAATTAACATTTTAAGCATTTAAACTTTTAGTACTTTATGTTAACTTTTATATTTCTAAAGAAACTCTCTTATACAAAAATAAAAGACTAGATATCTAACAAATAGAATTGCTTATAAAATGCAGAATGATATTAGTTATGTTGTCATTAAAGTAATCTCCAACTTAGATTGAAAAATCTTATATATTTGAAGATAAATCTAACTTAGTAAGCATATTTATTAAATAATTTGAGAATTTTTTGTTCACAAAATTGCTTACTACGAGATATTGAGCATATTCAGTAATGTTGGTCAAACTTTCTAAACCTTATATAGTATATCATGCTATAACGTATTGATCTTACTAGTATATGTGTATAATTTCATTAGTATTATCGCCACTATTTCATTAGTAAATCTTGATGGGAGTTTTGGTAGAATTGCAAAATTAGATGGTTCAACATTTCATTAGTATTATCGCCACTATTTTTAGTTTTCATTACCTATGGTCATAGTTTTTGTCTAGTGCATTTTATGCAGAAAATGAATTTCAGAACTATTCTGTTCTAGTAGATTTACAATGGGTATTGTTTGCATTAAACAATTACCTTTAGCTCAGGTACAAAACGCCCGGCTCACTTCTAATCATTTGTCTACACACCAATTTAATCTTTTCACTCTTTCATTTCATACTGATATGTTATACACGTATATTTCTAGGCATTTTGATATGATATTGAGTGATCGAAGCTTCTATTTCATTCATTTATGCAGACATATTGTTGAAACAACAATTTGAACTATGCTATTATGTCCTAGAGGCGAATGGTTTATTTTGGCAAAGTGTGTAAATGAAGTGCAAATTGGGGTCTTGGTACAATTGCACATTTTCTACTGATTTTATAGTTTTCCTTACCAACCGTGATATTTTTTTCACTACATTTTTTTTAGATAATGACTTTCGCAATTGATATCTTGTAACAAATGTTGCAACAACTGATTTGTTGATTAAACATTTACCTTTGAAACTCACCAATAAATGGAATCATTTTACGTACTAACCTAGCTAATAAGCTCTCTCTTTCATTTATGTTTTACATTAGTTTTATGACCATTTTGGTAGAGTATTAGGTGAAGCATATCAACAGTGCAAAAAAAAATACAATTGAAGCAACTGTTTAACTTGGGCTATGTCTTGGAGACAACGTGTCAAGAACTTTGCTGCACCATCAATAATTCCATGGGCGTGAGTCACCTAAAGCAAGCGACCTAGAGCTATTTTTTGTTATGCGCCCGACAAAGATGTCCTATTCGTCAACCTTGATGGAATTAAGAAATTCTTTTATACCTACCAAGATTTCAAGCATCATTCTTGGGGTGCTTTTATACCTACCAAGATTTTCACTTTCCGGAAAAGTCTCCTTTGCTTTCAATACTGAAATAATTCAAAGAAAACATGTAATTTTTCGGAAATTGAAAAGGTAAGCTTGTAACAGAATCTCATTCTAATTGTGCTAGATAAGTATTTCAATGCTAGAACAAGTGTAATTTGAATTCCATCATGCGCGTGGCATTAAACTCACTTTAACACTGCTTTGAAGCCAGCTTGTTAGAGGCACTGTGACTCACTGTCACAGACTAAGAGGAGGCAATACAGAGTATCCAAAGAGAACATAATACTTACATTCTGCTTAATCCAAAATGGTTGAAATGCATGCGTGTTTCTCTCCACGACTTCGTACTTTTATGCTAAAGTTGGTGGCGAAGGTGGATACCGTTTAGGGCGTTAATGAATCATGAGGGTTGTTAAGGGGGCAGATCTGGGTCGAGGTAGTGATTTTTCTTCCAATGATTGGGTATGGGTGGTCGATGATAGTGGCGGTTTCAATCTATGATTTCGATTGATTGGTCCACGGAGGAGCAGGAGATGGAGAAAAGAAGATATTGCCATAGTTATGAATACCGTATCGGAAAACTAAACATGCAAATAGTGCAACCTTACCCAAGTTTCTCTATCACCAGCAACTTCTGAATGGTATAAACACAAATAAGGAGATTTTTGTTTACCTGGTCAAAACAGGCATGGTGCACAATGCAATAGAAAACAACCTTTGAAAAATAGGCAATACCCCAAAAAGATGCACAAAGCCTTCTGCATGGAGCTTGACAATGGCATCTAATCAAATGAAGAATGCTAAAGACTTATACTTACTATGTCTGATAGCATCAACACTTCCAGAACAGTTTTAGCCATAAAAGTTTTATTAGGCGTATGGTCCATGTCTCAAGTTTGTAATAATCCATGCTAAAGCATAGTGTTAAATCCTTCCAGAACAGTTTGAAAGCATCTGAACTACCATATTAAACCCTAATTTCTAGCTATTTAATCATTAAATGGTGAACCAACAAAACTCAGTCAAGCTAATTTGAAAGCATCTGAACTACCATATTAAACCATAGTGTTAACTTTATTGCAGCCCTTTTTCCAAATCTCAAAGCAACCAAATCCACCAGAGATGCTGATGCACTAAAACATAACATAAGTCTCTTCTTTCCCCTGCTATGAGTCGTGGAGCAAATTAGTCCATCTAGATACACAGTCAAGCTACCATCAATTTACAAAGAATAGCGTTAGAAATTCACAAATTCAGGAAAATTGCTTCAAACCAAAATCTGGTATAGATTGCTTTGAGCAATCCATTCAATAAAGCATGCACTTCCAATTTTCCTGTACAAAGTATAACATCAATTCATGCATGAAAACATGTTTAACGCCCAAGGTCCTGCATGTTCTCTGGGTACGCGGAGACTAACCAACTAACTGGTACATGGTTGAAAAGGTTAGAGAAAAGGCACTAACAACTCTTGTATTAATCTGGCAAAGTGGCAAGTCTTTTCCAACGGTTTGTACTTCTTTAATAGTCAATCAGAGTTTTGCTAATGTAGTACAGTACATGGCATACAGATGAATCAACCGTGGAGATCCTAGAACTAACAAAGGTGCGGTGGAGGAAGAGAGGACTTGAAGGAGCCTTCTCTGTTTGATTATAGGAGCCTTCTCTGTTTGATTAAAACTGCTTCAAACCAAAATTTGAGAGAATCTAGGCAGCACGGGACAGCAATTTGGTTTGATCAAAATTGCTCCAAACCAAAATCTAGTATGTTGATGGAGTGCTGTTTTTGTGGGTTCATTAAAGGAGTGGGTTACCTGTTTTTGTGGGTTTGATTAAAGAGACGGCAGAGGAAAGGTGGCATGGGGGTGGAGTTAGAGCTCAAGGGCCGCATCGACTTAAGCCTGTACCATGGAGGAAGAGCAGATTGACGGATTGAAGGAGGATCCTCTACTGGATAGAACTCTGATGTGGCGTAATTAGAGAGCTTCGAAAATCCCATGTGTTGCAATTCTAAGTGAAGGTTTCAGATATAGATCAGCAACATCGCTGAAGACATTGGCATCTGTTTCCCTGGTATGGAAGTCTCAAAGTATTGTCTGCAAATTGCTTTAAAGGTGGTATTCCCTCCTCGTTTGGTGGCATGGCCTTTCTGGTAACATAACGAACAGCTTGGCAATGGGTTGCCCCTTTTTAGATCCCTTGGGACTATCAACCAACACAACGAACAGCTTGGCAAGGCTCAATACTATCCAGGCGCTATCACCGGACTAGGTTGCGTTCCCTAGAGCTGGACGTGAATATTGTCATAATCCCAGATAGCTTGTCTAGATGCTCTGTGTCATTTGTGTAAGATAATTACAATCTTGGTGGTCCCTTTCCAACTGCATTCTGCCTACCTAATTCGCTTCGTATTTTGGACCTCTCAAAGAGCAAAATCACTGGCATTTTACCTGCTTGCTTCGGCCGATCCGATATCAGGTATGTTCAGTAGTCCAAAAACAGGATAAAAGGACTGCTTTCTCATGCAATTTCAAATGGCAGGTTGGTGGTGTTAGATCTTAGCCACTATCAGTTTAGTAGTCCCATGCCAGACTGGATTGACAGCCTTTTGGTCCGAGCATTCTGCTAGTGAATAAGAATCATTTCCAAGGAGAGATCTCAACTCAGTTTTGTCACTTGTCCTGGCTAAGCTTGGTTAATCTCTAACACAATAGCCTTTCTGGTTGCATCCTCCCTTGCCTCAGTAACATCACTTGAGCCAGCACTGAACAGAATTCACATGTAAGCTATTTAGATGACTACTGCAGAGCAACTACATCATTCACATTATCATGGATATCCAATACTACCATCCTCTGTAAGCTATGTAGATGACTACAACAGAGCAACTACATTATTCACATCATCGAATCAAGAAGCACTTATAAAGGTCACAACAAAAGCAATCCCTCTCGCGTACCGGGGAAAGATCTTAGATGTTTTCTCAGTAATTGATTTGTCTTGCGACAAGTTTACTGGCCTCATGCCACTTGTGATTGGGAATATAGTCGATACTAAATCTCCGAAGTTGTCCCACAATTGCCTCAGCGGGATAATTCCAACAACATTTTCAAACTTGAAGGGCATAGCAAGCATGGATCTTTCATTCAACAAGCTAAGTGGAGGCATTCCTTCTCAACTTGCTAACACTGACGGTCTTGGTTCCTTCAATGTGTCATTCAATAACTTATCTGGAATGATACCTCAGGCAAACCATATTCAAACTTCTGATGAAATGAGCAAACGAAAATCTGCTTCTTTGTGAGAAACCTGTACTCAGAAGCTGCTCTGCCAGTGAACCACTTCCACCAACAGTAAACTCCACAAACGCCAATAAATTAGAGAACGATTTCAGCACAAAGGTCAAATGTACCCTGCTAGAAATGTCCCCTTTCCCCCACCTTTGTAATTGGAATTAAAAATCTCTTCTATCTACTTATAACCTGCATTGTACCGCTATTGGCTTGGATGCACCCAAAGTTTCTAATCTTGCTAACTTTTGCTGTGGCATGCCAAGTCACTAACAAAACATATACACCATTCTGTCTAAAGCAGGGAAGAGCAATTGCTTAATAAAAGGCTAAGCTAGTCATGGCTAATTGTAGACCAGGGAAAGCTGTATCATTCGCCTCTCCAAAACAACCCACCACCTTCACCCCCATAACCAAAATATGAAAAGTAAAGCACATTTTAATTAAAAATACAGATGATAATATATAACTACTATTAGAGGAGCGCATTTGAAAAAGAATTATGGCACATCTTTCTCATTTAATTAAAAAAATTAACTGCCTTTCTAATACGGGTAATGAGACCTCTATTTACATCATTGTCCCTAAAGTAAGATGTCTTTTTGAGATGCATTGGCTGGAGAAAGTTTGATACTAGATTCTGATTGTTAGCCTGGTTGTATACATATAAATTGCAAGTACGGTACACGCAGATTTGGTTGATAAGCCTTTGATTTTTAAAGTCGTTCAGCTCTGGAGGGCTTGTTTTTGGTGCCTAATGAGTATTAGAATCGCAAAAATCATTGATGCAGTATAAGGTTTCTTCCTTGTTCCCAGAATGTGGTCTAGGGTACTCTCCTTGAGATCATAAACAGACCAAGTGAAAAAGAAATAAATGTTACGCATATATAGGCATAGCAAACTAAAGAGGAAGGTAGTAAACCTCAACATGGGCATGAATTCACTACTAAAATATCACAGGGGCATAGCGTGTTTACAACCAAAACAAACAGCACAATACAAGCATCGTCACAGAATTCATCTCATCTGACTTACCCGACTCAAGTGCAACGCAAGAGCATTCCTAATCCCGTGAGCACTATCATCCACCTCCCCTTCAAAAAGAGGGAGATCGTGATTACTTGAATGGCCTAGATTTACATCAGGCAATGCCTCACTGCACTTGATCAGAAAATTATGCAGCAAACAACATGTCACAACAATGAGACTCGGTTGTAATCAAATTTCTTAATTTCCGCTGAATTTTGAAGAAAAACTCCAGAAAAAAAGTCAAGCATTAATAGAGACAATTTGTGGCTAAAAGTGGCGACCAACCATATGATCACAATACCTAGTTCGCCAATAAGGTGAGCCGCCAACAACTTGGCCCCGAAGACATCGCAGAACGGCACAGAGGGCAAAGATTGCTCGTCTTAAGGCAGTTGAGAATACAATCTTGATGATAGGCGTGGAAGCAAGGCGTTCGAGCAATTTCAACCCCAACTCCTAATTCCTCCAAACAGATTGAACACTTGTTTTTCGGATGTTAAAGGGTTGCCATTTGACGAATAACTGGGATTCTCTGGTCGACCAATTTGCAAGTCTTCCTGTATATATTATTCATTCCCTTGAACTCTACCAATTCAGTAAATCCTTTTCCAATTCAGTAACTGAAAGGAAAGTTCAATCCATCCATGTTTAAATTAATAATTATCAGAAACAATTTTATAGTTACTAAAGCAGCACAAGCCACATATATATCATTCATTCCCTTGAACTCTACCAACGTACGGTATTTAGCGCTAATACAAATTCTTAATCTTTTTTCTTTTTTCAATGTAGTGAGTGAAAGGAAAGTTCAAATTCATACTTGACCATATATCAGTAAATAGTCAGACCTCGTTAAATCAGGTTTGAATTGTTTGGTAAAAAAAGATAAATTGATTAAATCTGTCCAAATGTGCTCAAAACAGATTAAATCTAAAATCCTTATTTTCTTGGATTCTGATTTAATCGATTTGAACAATCATATTTGACCAAAAAAAATTACAAAAATATTTATATACTCACCACATATAAACATACATTAAATGTTAACTTTTAATTTAAATACACTATTTGGTAATTTTGACACACTAAACCTACTTTTAAATCTTTTTTTTATCCAAACACCTTCAACAACTTTTACTCTATTATGCTTAAAATTGATTAAAGTTGATAGAGATAGAAGTCATTCTCAGGGAGCCAACTAGGCACGGAGAATTTTATGCAGAAGAACTTATACATTTCGTAACAAAATCAGTCCCTCTCATATACTGGGATGATATTTTAAATAGCTTATGTGCCATTGACTTGTCTTGCAACAATCTTGCAGGCCACATACCACTTGAAATTGGGAGACTATTCTGCCTTAAATCTCTAAACATGTCCTACAATAGCCTCAACAATGTTTGCAAACTAAATAGGCACAAAGAGCTTAGATCTTTCCTACAATAGATTCAACTTGCTAACCTAGACTCGCTTCAAGTCTTCAATGTGTCATTTAATAACTTATCCAGACCCATACCCTAGGGACCCCACTTTCAAACTTTTGATGGCATGAGCTACGTATGCAATCAGCTTCTTTACGAAAAGTCTGTATCTAGAAATTGCACAGACCTAGAATCAGTTTCGTTAACACCAAGAACCAGAAAAGGAATTGAATTCATGAACATGGACACTTTCTGCGTGACCTTCACAGCAGCCTACATAACAATGTTAGTAGGGGGTTTTCGCGATTTTGTGCATAGATCCTTATTGGCAGCGAGCGTGGTTTCATCTGGTTGAGGTTAGCCTTAGCTTTTGCTATTACTTTGTGGTGGACAATCTTCCTTAATTAGATATTATTTTTGTATTGAAATAATTGAGTGGCCGTTTCTCAAAATAGTTAAGTGTACCGTGTTAACTGTTTTCCTCTTGTTATTATGCTTTGTAATTCAAACCGATGAATCTCTACTATGCGGTCGACATCCGAATCTGGATTACCAGTATCAAATCATTTTGTTCCAAGTACAAGAAAATCGTGCTTATGTGAAACTTGGGCTATGCATTGGCCTTGAAATTGACGTAGCAAGTTGGTTGATTAATTTCTTGATTTTCAGTGAATTTAGCCAAAGTAATCTCTGAAGGCAACAGAAGTCTTCTCAGAAGTTGGCCAAATGAGAAACCTGATTCTTCTCTTTCTCGATAAGTTTAGCTATGAGAAGACGGGATTAGGAGGCCAAGGTGAAGCAACTTAAGGCTGAAGTGCCGAAGTGATCTCTGAAGGCAAAAGAAGTCGTCTGGGAAGTTAATAGGAGGCCAAGGTGATGCAGTTTAGGTCTGAAGTGTATTGACTGGCTTAGCATGACCATAAGATCCTATCTACTCGGCTGACCCTGTGATGAACACCACTTCAAACTGAACTTGATTAAGTTAGAAAGCCATCTCTCCTTGTGAATGCAAACGTTGTCTACTCCTACAATTAGTTTGCAAAGGAGGATGATCATAGCCAAAACTAGAGGGGCTATATTCTTTTGAGATAAAATTAAAGGAGGAAACTACTTACGAGAAAACACATTTTATGTTACACTTCACTAACTTGACTTGCACAAAATGACTTAGAATCCAAACAATTCATGTAGAACACCCTAGACCATTCTAGGAGACTCCTACAGTAATCCTATAAGTATGACACCATTTCATATTCATGCATCACCCCAAATCTCACAAACTCGTGCAGAGGAAGAATATGGGGTCTAGGTGCACTTGGCACGTTGAACTTTGAATTTGGACACCCACCGCCTCATAGTTTTGAATTGTGGCGTTCCGCTCGAAATTATGGTCAATTTTGGCTTTTGACCACACGCCTATTAGTTTTTTTAAGGGAAAAATAGTCACTTTGCTTATTATGTCCCAGGTCGTATTCGCATGGCGTCCATGTGGCATCTACATGGCGTCCACGAGCAATATTTTTTTGCCGCTACCCTCACAATTCTTAATAGCTCTTTTTTAGACATACTAAATAAAAGCCGATGAGAATATTTAACGACTATTAGTTGTTGCTACACAAAAGTTGTAACTATTTTGTTACAACTCGAATAGCAGCCTAAATATTTCCTTTTTTTGATATCCTGATCTCATTTGTAGCGGAAGGCCTGAAGCATGAGGGCTTGTGTTTGGATAGGGTTCATTAGGCACCATATATATCAGCTAAAGAGTTTGCATCCTCACGTTGAACATAAGCAAACTGTTTTCATGAATAAACCACTTCATAGAGACATACGACTTATATCTATCAACTCGATATAAGGGCGATAAATTTGGCTCATAAACAACAGTGACAAAGTAACTTTTCTATAACTATTGACAGTTTCTTTCAAGGTAGACATCAGTGGCGGAGCCAGAAAAGAAGCACAAGGTGGGCACTTATCTGAAGGAAAATTTTAACTCGAATAATCAAAACATAATTGCTTACTAGACTCCCTATATTGGTATGATCTTGGTATGGTCAAATCGACTCAAGTGAAATATTCTGACAATTTTATCATTAGTCATTTTGTAAACCCGCTATAGACCTGTGATTGAATCCGCAAGCAACTAATTATTTTTTTACATCAATTTATTTTCCCACTTTTTCATGTATCATAAGGACTTGAAGATTGGGCTCCTTTCTACCATTCAACCTAATCTTTTTCAATACACCATTATATCCCGAACACCATTTATATAAACCACAATGGTAAAAACACATTCTTCTCAGACTACTTACCATGACTAACTTCTTATCATAAAAATTGACAGACACCACACTCACTTTGACAACGAAACTAATGAAACCCACTGCCGGCCAGGCTGAAAATATGGTGAACCGAATCCTGAAGATGGTTGATGCTTAATGATGATGACTAGTGGCAGGGTATATGAAATCAATTCATTAAAAAATTGAAAACTAAAGGAAGATGAAGATAAGAAGAAAAATAGGTATAGAGAGATGACATGGGAAGAGGAGTTGAGATGGTCCAACAGAAAGATACTATAAGATTACAGATTGGCCTTTGCTGGAGGTGGGTGATGGACTAAGCAGTGGGGTGGAAAGCTAGCAACCTGCCCTGGTACCCTATAGAAGACACTATTGCAAAGTTGTATTGGAAGAGTTGGACGGCAGCAGGTGGGCACGTGCCCCCCTGTGCTCCCTGCTGCCTCCGCTACTGGTAGACATGGAGAGGGATTTAAAGTACATTTAATCAATTTACATACATTACTGGCTATACTTCACGTCAAATATTATTATGTTGATCCGCAGTTCATAGATAGCAGATTTTTAATTTTGCTATTCTAAAAACTAAAGCTATATAGATCTAACCCAAGGGGTGGAAGAAATTACAGAGGCCTTGAAAAAAAATCTCTAAGGCCGTTTGTTTTAATCTCTATACTGACTGGCCATATACATTTTCAGTTATAACCATTAAAAAAAAAGTATGTAGATCTGTAGTTCATAAAAAACGGATTTCCATTGAGCTTTTCCAAGTATTCATGCACGGCCGGCAAGAGTAAGTATGTAGATCCTTAGTTCATAGATCCTCTTTTGAGGTTGATATTTATCAATCTCTCTCTTTATTCCTCATAATATTGGTGTCCTTAATTCTATTGTTACTGTGTACTATGGCGGCCAAACCTTGCATTGCATCATTTTTACAATTCAGTTGCTAATAATAATAAAATAACACCAGTCTCCAGCCACATAGGGTAAGACATACACAGCCCACACTTACTTGCATTATTTGTATTTCTTTTGTTGTATTTTTTTATTATTAAGATTAAGAAATGAATGGTGCATACTTGTAGACATCTCATCTCAGATAATCCACAACCTTTTTTCAGGAAATTCTTCTTGTTTTCTTAACATATATATTCTCTCCCTCCATGCCTAACAACATAAAAAGGCTCAACACGACCATGCATTCAAAGCCCCAATAAGAACATAAAAAATGCTGATTACCATAGTGGTGATGGTGATTACCATGACTGAAGAACTCAGCCGTGCAAATGAATTAGTGATATCCACCCACGCAGGCAATTAAGAATATACTGCTTGCTTGCAGACATTACTTTTACAAAAACGATATCACCGTGCAAACATTGTTAGTGATATGGAAAGAAAATAACATCTAGGAGATCGTGACACGTGTCACGATCTCGTACGATCAGAACTGCTATTTACTTAATGAAGAAGTAGAGAGTAATAAACCTCCCATCTTCCCACTTCTTACCATCATGGCCATAAAACCTGCTTAATAGCAGTAACTGCCCATTAAGTGGTATGACCTTTCATTAGACTGGTAACTAACCACTAAAGAGGATGAACTCTATAAAAGGGAAAGGAAAAAGCAATGAGAGGTAGGTAATTTGATCTAAGTTCACACTAAATCCATCTTAAGCATTATTTGACTTAAGCATCGGAGATTTTCCGCCGGAAATCTCTCCGGCGAGTAACCGGTGTTGTCTTTTTGGTGCGCAGGTCTATTGACGAATCAGGTTCCGGATTTCATCCACAACATTTTGGCGCCATCCGTGGGACCGAAATTCGTAGATAGACCATGGCTCAAAATCCTCATCCCCAAATTCCGCAAGATGGCGCACTCGCGTCGAGCTCATCATCAACACTGCTCCGCGACCTTACTCGTGGTGGAGGTACCTCCCGACCGGCAGATCGTGGGAAGGCGGTAATGGAAACCCCTATAGTCACAGCGGCAGCGCTGACAACTGCCATGACCGCGCCCCTTCCCACAAACATTGCCTCAACTCCACAGAACCCAGCTGGTCCATCTGAACCTCCGACTGCAAGAATCACTACGGTTGCTCCTACCAATATCATTCCACCTACTGGCGACCACCAAGCTGATCTACTTGCTGTCATTCAAACGATGCAACGATCCATCGAAAAGTTGTAAGCCGCTATTGAGAACCCACCTTTGCAATTAGAGCCTCCTCGGCCTCTTAAAGCAAAGCCAATAACTGACGCGCAGAGGCAATCCGTCCATCAGCGATTAACTTTCCATGAAGGACCAAGTCGCCCTAAAGTGCGAGACGGGGTACATGATAACCAGCAGGTGATACAATTAGAAGATGATTATTCTGATAGCGAACGACGCAACCCAAGATCCAAGAGACATGAAGAGAGCTACTGCGAAGCTCAATCCACCAGGAATAATCCCAGTGGTCACCGGGCAGAACGCTATTCCAGCGCTCCAATCATCATTGGACGACCATTCGTAGAAGAAGTTGATCTCTTCCCGGTTCCTTCCAACTTCAAAATGCCTCCATGTGAATCATATGATGGCACAAGAGATCCAATGGAACACCTGGATCGTTTTACCTCGGGCATGAACTTGCATTTGGTCCCTGACCAGATCATGTGCAGAGCATTTCCTGTGACGCTGAAAGGAGCCGCGCATGTATGGTTCCAGCATCTAGCACCACGCTCCATTTCATGCTGGGCTCAATTAGCTGAATCTTTTCGGAGCAATTTCCTCACAAGCCGTGTGCAAAGGAAGAATTCCTCGGCTCTCTTTCGAATGGTCCAAGGACCAAAAGAATCATTGAAGTCATATTACGCCCGCTTTAACTCCGAGAAACTTCTCATTGATCATTTGGACCCAGGGGTTACATTCGCAGCAATGGCCAGAGGAGTGCGACCAAACACACCCTTACGATTCTCATTAAACAAGCGTCCGCCAGAAAACATGACGGACCTACTTGACAGGGTGGAAAAGTATCTTCGAGTTGAAGAAGATTCAACAACCTCGCAGCACGAAGAAGTGCACGCTGGGCACAAAAGACAAGATCGTCCCGAAGGGGGAAACACAAACGACGCCAAGCGCTCGAGGGCAATACTCCCAATACCCCCCAAGTCGTTTACCCCACTCAATACTCCGCGGGGGCACATCCTCAACCAGATCAAGAGCCAAAACATCCTCAAATGGCCGAAACCTATGAGAGGATCGGCCGACAAAAGAGACTCCCAGCTGTATTGTCATTTCCATAAAGACCACGGGCATACAACCGATGAATGCGAGGTGCTTCAGCGTGAGATTGAAAACCTCATAGCCAAAGGACATCTCAAACAGTTCATCAAGGGCAATGATCGACAGCAAAATGGAAAAAAATATCAGCGGAGAGCAGATGAGACATTACCGAAAGATCCTCCAGTGATAAACACCATTTCCGGAGGGCCGAGCGCTGGAGGACTATCAGGCTCTTCCCGAAAAGCCTACGCACGGCAAGTTAATCTAACTCAAGGACCATCCAAGCGGCCAAGAGCATCCACTTCTTTGGAGTTCAATGACACAGATCTTGACGGAATAAGTCTGTCGTACTATGATGCCTTAGTCATCACTCTGCGCATAGATGCTTTCCAAGTTAAACGCATGTTGGTCGACACAGGGAGTTCAGCCGATATTATCTTCGAAGATGCGTTTAATCAGATGGGAGTTTCTGATGATAGGGTAAAGCCAATATCTTCTCCTTTATATGGCTTTACAGGCACCTCCGCCCCAGTGAAAGGAATTGCTTCTCTTACTGTCGTCGTTAGGGAAGCACCCCAACAGGCAGTTCATACACTTGATTTCCTCATCGCCAAGGTCAAATCATCGTATAACGGGATTTTGGGCCGCACAGGCCTTAACAAGCTACAGGCGGTAGCTTCGACCTACCACCTTGTCATGAAATTCCCCACCCCAGCAGGAGTTGGTTTCGTAAAAGGCGATCAGACCCTTGCTCGAAGATGCTACATAGCCTCTTGCAGAGTTGAAGAAGCCCTATCGATTGATGATCAGCGCGATGAGAAGAAGGTAAGGCGCGCGGAACCTGTTGAAGCTCTTATCTCAATACCGCTCGTAGAAGGAGATAACGAACGATACGTAAGGATTGGCTCTATGCTAGAGCCAACAATTCGAGAACAGCTGATCTCTTTCCTTCGTTCCAATATGAACCTCTTCGCGTGGAGCGCGGCCGACATGCCAGGTATAGACCCATCTGTAATTACACATCGGCTTTCAGTCAATCCCGTATGCAAGCCCGTTAAGCAAAAGAAGCGACCCTTCGCACCAGAGCGGCAAGTGATAATCAAGAAGGAAGTTGATAAACTCCTGGATGCTAACTTCATCCAAGAAATCGACTACCCCGACTGGGTAGCCAACGTTGTCATGGTACCAAAGGGCGAAACAGGCAAGTGGAGGATTTGTATTGACTACACCGATTTGAACAAAGCTTGCCCGAAAGATAGCTATCCGCTGCCGCGTATCGACACACTGATTGATGCCACGTCGGGTCATCAACTCCTCAGCTTCATGGATGCATTCTCCGGCTACAACTAGATTCGTATGCACGAAGACGACATAGCCAAGACAACTTTCGTCACAGATCAAGGCCTATTCTGTTATAAAGTCATGCCATTCGGCTTGAAAAACGCAGGTGCTACTTATCAAAGGTTAGTCGACAAAATATTTAAACCCCTCATAGGAAAAAAGCATGGAAGTTTATGTAGACGACATGCTCGTCAAAAGCCTTCGAGCTAAAGAGCACATAATCGACCTTCAGCAATGCTTTAATCTCCTTCGAGAATTTCGCATGCGCCTTAATCCCACCAAGTGCGCCTTTGGGGCATCGTCTGGCAAATTTCTCGGATTTATGGTCTCAGAAAGGGGAATTGAAGCTAATCCTGAGAAAATCAAAGCCATCCAGGAAATGATGGCACCAAGGCGTGTCAAGGAAATACAGATCCTAACAGGACGAATCGCTGCCCTTAGCAGGTTCCTCTCCAGATCAGCTGAACGCTGTTTGCCATTCTTCAAGGCATTGAAGAACATAAAAAATTTTGAGTGGACGGCTGAGTGTCAAACATCCTTTGACACATTGAAGGAATATCTAGCATCGCCACCCCTTCTTTCCAAACCTGTCATAGGAGAAGACCTCTTCCTCTATTTGGCCGTTGCAGAGTCTGCGGTCAGCGCGGTCCTAAGCAGAGAGCAAGATGGACAGCAGCTCCCCGTTTACTATGTGAGCAAAGTCCTCCAGGGAGCCGAGCAGAGGTATCCCAATGCAGAAAAGTTGGCATTTGCCTTGCTAAACGCTGCTAGAAAGCTCCGACCATATTTTCAGTCTCACACAATCATTGTGCTCACCGACAAACCGCTTAGGCGGATATTACACAAGCCAGACCTTTCTGGTCGCCTCGTTCCCTGGTCGGTCGAGTTAGGCGAGTTCGACATATGCTATAAACCTCGACCCTCAATCAAAGGGCAGGCCCTGGCCGATTTCATAGTCGAGTGCACACTTCCCATTGAAATCGAAGAGCCTCTCCTTAGGGAAGAAAAACCTCTCCTCCCCAACCAAACTGAGCTGTTTACATGGATGCTCTATGTTGATGGATCGTCAAACACAAGCGGGAGTGGAGCTGGTTTAATCCTCAACGGACCCGATGGCTTAACCGTAGAATATGCTCTTCGCTTCGATTTCCAGGCTTCCAACAATGAAGCAGAATATGAAGCTTTGGTAGCAGGCATGCATCTGGCATGTGCAATGCGCGCAGCATCTCTCCATGCTTTCAGTGACTCGGCACTCGTTGTGAAGCAGATGCTTGGAGAATATGAAGCAAGAGACCCAAAAATGGCCGATTATCTGCGTAAAGCAAAAGAGATTGCGAATACATTCGCCCTATTCAGAATTACACAAATTCGCAGAGAAGACAATACGTCCGCAGACGCACTTTCAAGGTTGGCCTCTCTCGATCCCTCAGGATTCGGTCGCACAATCCATCTGGAACTCCTGCATGAACCGAGCATCACTGCCAAGGACATTATGCAGATCGAGCATGAACCATCATGGATTGATCCCATCAAGGCCTACCTTCAGGACGACACACTACCTGTCGACCGGAAGCAAGCCAGGAACATCATCCACCGCTCGGCTCGATACGCCATTGTGGAAGACGTGTTATACAAACGATCTTTTACTCTTCCTTACCTTCGTTGTCTCACCGCGACTGAATCCGACTATGCCCTACGGGAAGTTCATGAAGGGATATGCGGACAACACTTGGGAGGACGTGCTCTAGCGCATAAAATTCTCCGCCAAGGGTATTACTGGCCGACCATGCACCGTGATGCCTTGGACTACACGAAGAAATGCGATGCTTGCCAACGTTTCTCCTCGGTCCCTAGGCAGCCACCAAGTCCTTTATCATCGATAATCAGCCCCATACCATTTGCAATATGGAGAATGGACATCATGGGCCCTTTTCCCCCGGCTACGGCTCAACGACGATTTATAATTGTAGCCATAGACTACTTCACAAAGTGGGTGGAAGCCGAGGCCCTAGCTACAATATCTGAAAAGAAATCTGACGATTTCTTTTGGCGTGCCGTGGTTTTTCGCTTTGGAATTCCGCGCGTGCTCATCACTGACAATGGAAAACAGTTCGACAGTGCCACCTTTCGAACGTTCTGTTCCAACTTAAGCATTGAGCAGCGCTTCACTTCTGTGGCACACCCACAAACGAATGGACAAACTGAAGTTACGAATCGTACCCTTCTTCAAGGTTTAAAGAAGAAGTTGGACGGCGCGAAAGGACTATGGGTAGACGAATTACCCAAAATCCTCTGGGCTTATAATACGACGACGAGGACCTCTACGGGTGAGACCCCCTTCAGTTTATCATTTGGAACAGACGCCATCATCCCCGTTGAGATAGGATTGCCGTCCCTTCGGCTAACAACTAACGACCCTGTCCAGAATGAAGAGGATCTTCGAGCTAACCTTGACCTCCTTGACGAGCGTCGTACGCAAGCGGCAGTACGCCTTGCAGCCTACAAGCATCGAGTATCCAGATTTTATGACCAGCGAGTCAGACATCGCACATTCCGAGTAGGAGACCTCGTCTTACGCCGTATCGAGGCTTCAGCTCCGCGGGAAGCAGTTAGCAAGTTAGCAAGTTAGCACCAAACTGGGAAGGTCCTTATAAAGTGGTCAAGCTAGCAGGCCCAGGTGCCTATCACTTAGAACACATCGATGGAAAGGCCATACCACGGACATGGAATGCAACTAACCTACGGCGCTATTATGCATGAGCAAGACCGAGGGGGCCCCTGCACCTGCACCTCTTTGTTTTCATTCATTCACTAGGATCTTGCTCATGCTCGGGATTGTTTCTTTTTTCTTAAGACTCTACGGCTTTATACAGCCTAATAGTCTTTAGTTTATTTTTTATGAATCAACTCTACGGCTTCGTACAGCCTAGCAGCCCAAAGTTTCTTTTCATTAATGTATCATCATTCGTCAGAAATGGAGAAAGATTTCGCATATTTACTTTGCAAAAGCAAGAATGCCAAAATGGAACTTCAAAGAGTCAAATGTCTTATACATTAAAAGCCCTGAAGCAGCAAAATGAAACTCAAAAGATGCTACAAGGACTAAACTCTAGTAAACAAAGCAAAAATCTAGTCTAATCATCCTGCTCCGCAACATCTCTGGGTACTTCAACCTCTTGGGAGCGACCTCCAGCTTGCGGCAATGGCGGCCTTGAAGCAGTCACAGACGCTGACCCCGAAGCTCCTACACTGCGACTGGCAGAAGGACTTGTGAGCTCACAGGAGCTGGCAACTTTCTTACGTCCAAGCTCTTCGGCCCGACGCTCGATCTCTAAAGCAACCTCTCGGGCGAACTTGCGCTCGTAAATACTCAGGTCAAGCTCAGGATGATCCTTGCAAACGTCATCTTTGCATTCGTTATAGCCGTGCACAAGCGCCCCTTTGGAATCACGAAGACGCTGATCTAAGAAAACCTTAGACCTTTTAAACAGTTGCACAGCTTGAAGCCCCGTCGTGGACCTCTCGGCCTCCAAATCCGCGATCCGAGTAATCTGCCCGGCATTAGACAGTTCCAGACGCTCAACCTTCCTGCTCAAGTCTTCAACCTTCTTCTCTGCCTCCCTGCGAAAGTTATTCTCAATCATCACTTTCTTCTTCTCCTCGTCCAGAACCTTATCTGCAGCAATCAACTTCTCGGCGCCGATCTGCACTTACGCCATAGCCTATACAACAAAGAGTTAGGATAAAATAACAAAACTCCTAAAAAGAAGGAAGAGAAGAAGTAAACCTGCGACATTAGCTGGACCATCCCATTGGCCGTCTCCGTGACGCCATAACCTGACAGCGTCTTCCTGTCCATGGGAATAATTGCATGGCTAGACCAATCCCACGCCGTGCGAGGAGACTTAAACACAGACTCATCAATGGACACCCCCCAGGCAGGACGATGCGGAGTATCAGGACGAACAGAAGATGACGTAGCTCTACTCCCAGTCTTGCTAGAAACTTTTCGTTTCTTGGAAGTCTCCTTGCCCCCCACTGAACTCAAGCCTAAGATAAATTGCTCGGTTTGAGTATCCGTCGCCATCGGCTGACCCCCAGAAACCAAAGCACCAAAGTCCAAGGCTTGCATCTCCTCCTCTTCCTCTTCGACTCCATGAATCGAAGCTTGCTCATCGGGGATTATATCCCGCAAAACTCCTTGGGCATTGAACAATGGTTGATCTCCTTGCGCTTGTGACGACATGTTTTCTGCACATAAAACACAAGTAAGATTACCATTCATGATTAGACAAACTTAAGGTTTGGTAAGAGCATTACCAGGATCATTTTCGCCCTCCTCCTCTTCCTCTTCATCTTCCTCGTCAACAAGATCTTGGGGCTCAAGAGGATAGATGATACCACATTCGCGAAGCTGATCATTACTCAAAGGATACCTGGACTCTAAAGGCTCGGCCCCCTTAAGCTTCCCAATGTGTTCAAGGTCAGTCTCCGTTAGATCCGTTTCTTTTAATTTGTTACAGGCTTTAGTCTCGCACTCAGGGAGCCATACATTATTAACTACCCTCCTTTGAGACTTAGGCAATCTAACAAACAAATATCTTTCCTTCCAATGGTGATTTGATGACGGTGGATGCGGAAATAGATTGGCTTCGGCCTTCGAGCGCCGACTCAAAAAGTGCCAACCTACCTGCTTTGTTATCGCACAGATGGTAAAAAACCATCTGAACACACGAACCCTAGGGTTTAAACCTAGCTTATGGCACTGATATATAAAGAAACTCATGAAACGCCATGCATGAGGAGAAAATTGGCCGGGTGCGAGGCCATAGACTCTCAAAACCCTGATGAAGAAAGGATGAAGGGGAACCCTAAAACCATTGATGAACATATCCCAATAAACTCCAACCTCGTCTAAAGTAGTCATGTTGGCCGATTCATTCTCATCGGGGAGCCTGAGTCTTATAGTCGGCGGAATATCGCAGCGCTCACGGAGAAGTTTCAAATCATAGCTACTTAGCCTGCTTCTAAGAGTGTGTGCATCAAAGGGCTTAGGAGACTGAGCACTCTCCTGTAAAACTTCCCTAGCAGGGATTCCTCTTGATTCTTGGAAAGGAACTAAGGGAACTCCGGTTTCTAAAAATAAAGGATCAAATGTAGGCTCTATCCTAGCGCCTTGAACGTTAGGCTCAGAAACACTTTCTTCATCAAAGTTGGACATAATTTCAGATCAAAGCAAAAGATTTCAAAAGAAAATTTGAAAACAAGTTTGAAGCTTACTTGAAAGAGAAGAACCTTCAAACACTTTGGGTAATCTCCTTTGAGCAAAGCCTCCAAACAACTTCACCCTCTCTCAAACAACACTTGAAGAAATGTGAAGTTATGAAAGGAGTAAAAAGTCTTCCCCCTTATATATAAACGAGTATGTCATCCAACGGATGAGATCTCATGACAGTTGGCTTACCCCAGACACGTGGCAAGATCCATTGATATAACTGGGGGGCAAAATTACCTAATTACCCCACGACTATGACTACTACATAGCCGAATAGATGAACTACTTTGGTCCTAGCCTCTACCCGGCCACGCCGAGTAGACGAGCAAATGGATACGCCTCTACTCGGCAAGACCGAGTAGACGAGCACCATAACACGCCTCTATTCGACCACGCCGAGTAGACGAGCAAATGGATACGCCTCTATTCGGCCACGCCGAGTAGACGAGCACCATAACACGCCTCTATTCGGCCACGCCGAGTAGACGAGCAGATGGATACGCCTCTACTCGGCAAGACCGAGTAGACGAGCACCATAACACGCCTCTATTCGGCCACGCTGAGTAGACGAACAGATGGATACGCCTCTATTCGGCCACGCCGAGTAGACGAGCAGATGGATACGCCTCTACTCGGCCACGCCGAGTAGACGAGCACCATAACACGCCTCTACTCGGCAAGGCCGAGTAGACGAGCAGATGGACACGTCTCTACTCGGCCAAGCCGAGTAGACGACTCCCTTTGCAGGTCTCCACTCGGCCAAGCCGAGTAGACGACCTCCTTTGCAGGTCTCCACTCGGCCAAGCCGAGTAGACGACCTCCTTTGCAGGTCTCTACTCGGCCAAGCCGAGTAGACGACCTCCTTTGCAGGTCTCCACTCGGCCAAGACGAGTAGACGACCTCCTTTGCAGGTCTCCACTCGGCCAAGCCGAGTAGAAGACCTCCTTGGCACGTCTCTACTCGGCCAAGCCGAGTAGACGATCTCCTTGGTGTGTCTCCACTCGGCCAAGCCGAGTAGACGATCTCCTTTGCAGGTCTCCACTCGGCCAAGCCGAGTAGACGACCTCCGTTGCAGGTCTCCACTCGGCCAAGCCGAGTAGACGACCTCCTTTGCAGGTCTCCACTCGGCCAAGCCGAGTAGACGACCTCCGTTGCAGGTCTCCACTCGGCCAAGCCGAGTAGACGACCTCCGTTGCACGTCTCTGCTCGGCCAAGCCGAGTAGACGACCTCCTTTGCACGTCTCTACTCAGACAAGCCGAGTAGACCTCCTTGGCACGTCTCTACTTGGCCAAGCCGAGTAGACGAGCAGATGGCACGTCTCCACTCGGCCAAACCAAGTATACAACCTTAGCATGCCTCCACTCGGCCAGGCCGAGTAGACGACCTTGATATTTCTCTATTCGGCCAGGCCGAACAGAATAGACGGTTGTCTTTCCCTTGCTAAAAACAAGCCAAGGAGACGAATTTCTAATGGAAAGAACTATAGTGACGCTATAATTCCATATCCTCCGAAAAAGAACATGGAATGGGGGGCAAATGATATGGAAAGAAAATAACATCTAGGAGATCGTGACACGTGTCACGATCTCGTACGATCAGAACTTCTATTTACTTAATGAAGAAGTAGAGAGTAGTAAACCTCCCATCTTCCCACTTCTTACCATCATGGCCATAAAACCTGCTTAATAGCAGTAACTGCCCATTAAGTGGTATGACCCTTCATTAGACTGGTAACTAACCACTAAAGAGGATGAACTCTATAAAAGGGAAAGGAAAAAGCAATGAGAGGTAGGTAATTTGATCTAAGTTCACACTAAATCCATCTTAAGCATTATTTGACTTAAGCATCGGAGATTTCCCGCCGAAAATCTCTCCGGCGAGTAACTGGTGTTGTCTTTTTGGTGCGCATGTCTATTGACGAATCAGGTTTTGGATTTCATCCACAACAGTTAGTCTTGCACCGAATTTCCACGAAGAAAATCCAATCAAAAAGTTTCTGGCACCCAAGTTTTCTTCTGTGAAAGAGAAACAGCAAGCAGTCGGAATTTGTCCATAAAAAGGCAGACTACAAGCCTTCTTGACAATTTTCCCTTTTCCTATTCCAACAGAAATTGAGAAGTTTTCAACACCACAGAAATTTCAAGGATGCAATTCAAAACGGAGAAAACCATTGTTTAACGAAATAACACATATAAGAGTAACGGCATCAATCCCTTCCAAATAGATCAGGAACAGGAGCAGAAGAGAGTACATAGCACAACAAAGCAGTAAGAAGTAGTTTTAGGGTATAACCGTTCAACAAATGGTCCAAGAACAGAAAATTGTGCACCTTGATCCTTTGATGAAACCTTTGTGGAAGACTTAATTGGCTGCTTAGCAGACAAACTTTCATCCTTCTCACTTACCTTTTCAACGCTCGGTTCTTTAGTAGAGACCTTGGTTCTAGAAGTTGAGCCAGAAGCTCCATCAGCATCAGCGCCTTTCTTCGAAGCTGAAGTCGATGATCTTTTTGTGGATTGAGGAAGCGTTTTGGCAGGTTTTGAAGGGCTACGAGTGACACCACATAGAATTTTCCAGCTTTGGAATTCAAGAGCGAGAAAGTGAAATGAGTTTTGAAGTCCTGAAGATGAATTCTCAAGTCCCCTATGTATAGGGGTTGAGATGGTAATGTCATCAAGTGACACGTGGTGCTGCCTAGGAGTGACACCTCATCAGGGGGCCACCATGCATCTGCTCCACAAACTATCGGATCGCAAATTCACCCCACATAGCTTTGCTTTGTCTATCTAGAAAGACTACCTCGCAGAGCGCCAGTGTGGCTAAAGAACCCCTTGACCTAACTACCAGTTCAAAGCCCTTACTGAGTCTCACAGGGGTGTCAAGAGACGTGAGAACCTGACAGTGGTGGGGTAGGGTCCCTACACCCAACTTTTAGGCAGACTAAACGCGATGCCCTCAGGAGACCTACTCCCGTCTCGGAGTAATCCGGGAGTCATGGTCCCTAAGGGTACCGATGAAGATCTCCCAGTGCCGAAGCACGTAGACTAGTCACAAACACCCTGACTCGGATACTGGGCCGGAGGAGTCGCTTATCCCGTGGATAAGTCCTTATGCGGAACCACTAGAAGCGTGCTAAGGTAGTGTCCCGAAGGAATCACGTAGTGTCTGGAAGCAGTCACGTGCCTTACACGCCAAGGTAGTGCCTTGCAAGAGTTGCCTACCCAACGGACTAAGCCAACGTCCCAAAGAATTTGCCTACTTGGTGGAAGGGAAGCGTTCATGCCGGAGTACTCGGAGCTCCTTAACGGAGATAGTACGTATCAAGGAGGAGTCGCCTACCTGACGGAGGAAAAACCTCATGCCAAACCACTCAGAGCTCCCTAACAAAGTGTCCTAGAGGAGTCGCATGTTCCGTCAATGAGTCCTTGTGCTGGAGCCATCGGGGCACGCCAAAATAGTGTCCCGAAGGAGTCGCCTACCTGGAGGAAGGAGAGTTCTCATACCGGAGCACTTGGACCTCCCTGACGGAGTGTCTCAAAGGATTTGCCTACGCGATGGGCCTAGAGGAGTTGCCAACCTGGTAGAAGAGGAGTCCTCGTCCCAAAGCACTCGGAGCTCCCTGAGGTAGTGTCCCAAAAGAGTTACCTACCTTAAGAAATGTTGCACACTTTTGAGAGTAGGTCGAAGAATGTTCTACAACCAAGGCAAGGTGCGCATGATCTGGTGAAGGGATGGACAAATGTCGAAGGCATCGCAATGCGACAGGGAGAGTGACTATATAAGTGGAGCTGCGCAGGGGTGCAATGAGTGTGTGCATTGTCGGGGGCACACTCAATGGTGATGGAGCTGAGGCACGACAATAGGTGTCACGGAGATGGGCATCGTCCCGAGGGCATGTGACGCGGAGACGCTGCTTGGGCACAATGATAGGCATCGCGGCTCTTGGGAGCAGCGGCAGTTGTCCCCTAAGGGGTGAAGAGAGGAGTCTTCATGGGCATGGAAAGTCATTAATGGAAGCAAGAAGGGAGGAAGTCTTAGTGGGTAAGGATAAAAGACCCAAACAAAGGAAAAGGCCAACCTCCTTAAGGTGATGGACCATTTTCTTTGGTAATCTTGCGGAGGGCATTCAGGAAGTCAGGTTTTGGAGTAATGAAGCCAGAGTTTCCTACAATAGGCTCAAGGATTACGGCAGCAATTTCTCCCTTGTTTGTCTCAAATAGTAATTCCACATCAGCAATGTCGTTGTATGGCGATGACAATGTTGGAGCAGTAGCTGCCTTAGGAACACCAGGGGAGTCAGGGAGGCCTTGAGTAGCAACACCACTACCAGCCTTAACGAGGTATGGGTCTGCATGGCCGTGGTAGCAACCCTCAAACTTAATAATTTTCTCACGGCCAGTGAAGGCACGAGCGAGGCGAAGTACACCCATGCAAGCTTCTGTGCCCGAGTTGACAAACCTGACCATCTCTATACTTGGAACAGCTGAGATAACCATCTCAGCCAGCACGTTCTCCAAAAGACATGGAGCACCAAAGCTGGTTCCCTTCTTCATTGTTTCTGCCAAGGCTGCGAGTACCTGCACGTAAACGTCAGTCCAGGAATGCTTTCGTACTTGAAAAGATAACAGAGTGCATAATTTAAGGCCATCTCAGCTATCAGCAGTGGGGGAAGCCGAAAATGACTACACCTCCACCACTAGTGTAGTAATCTGCTAGGCAAAATTCGATAGCTACATTTCTCAAATTCAATTGAATCTACTTTTCTTGTTCTCTTCCCTCCCCCTCCCTGAGTGATGCTAACCGGACAGCCCTTTGCTGAGAAGAGGTATTTCCTATAAAGCTATTGAAAGAGTTTAAACCTTTTCCTTCACTCAAAACCAAATAGATCAATCACCAGTAAACATTGTATTGAAGAACACTTGCCTTTTACGTAAGAAATGTCAAATCACCGTTAGGAAACATTGATGGGGGCAAAGTAAAACAGATACGTATTTCTGAATTAGATAAAAAGCAAAACAACTAGCAGAACCGGATAATCATAACAGTTAGCCTCCCAGAATATGTGTGTGCATTCAAGCATTCAAAACTTGGTTGTGGCTCGCACTCAGTTCAAACGAAAGTTGAATAAGTTATGAACCTCGTCATCAGCATGACCAATAATTGCTGCCCCCAGGAACCAACATAATCTATGTACTCATTGCCATCAATGTCCCACATGTGAGATCCCTTGACAGAATGAATTAAAATAGGTTGTCCTCCAACCGATTTGAAAGCACGCACAGGAGAATTCACACCACCAGGCATCAATTCCTGCCAAAAGAGTTGCACAAATCAATAAACAAATTAGACTCAAACACAGAGAAGAGCAATGATAGTGAGGTCGAAACCATATACAATTTCATGGATAAACCGAAAGTTAGAAAAGTCGCCGCAATCATATTGGGAGACATAGATGGGTGAAGGTATATAATCATCATAAAACATGGTTTTAAGGTTGCAACTCTCCCATGATGCGTTAAATTCATATGGTATTGCTTGTACTAATTGATTCGACTGAACAATAAGTTAATACCACTACTATGACCTATCATACTCAATTCCAATATGTTGATTGAGGAGTAGTTTACTTCTCCCCAGTGCACTACAAAAATCTTACTGAAGCATAATGCAACTTCCATAATCTTGTCTGAAATTAAATCTCTTCAATTGGCAATTGGCTAAATAGGCCCCTGTCCAGTCGCAAATACTCTCCGGTGTTTTAAGCATTACTAATCAAGATAACCATGAATAGTAGCCGACTATATAGTCTGCAAGGACCAGGATCCTCTACTTTCCTAACGTAAATTGATGGGTCAAGTTCGCCACAGAAAAGGATAAGTGACGCTAAAAAGCCAAAAACTCAAAAAAGGCTTAGCCCTTTAGCAACAAATGCACCTTTTTAGCGATACTTGATACATTCAGGGAATTGACTGAGTCAATTTCCCTTGGGAGTGCGCGGATCATAAACCAACTTCACCAAGTTGAAATTAACAAATGAACTGCAAGAAAATGCAAACCCATGAGCTCAATTGAACATAAAATCCTCTCTAACTCCTCACAAAAGCTACATCACTCCTAACCCAAACTAATGACGGACGAATCTTGCATATGCCAATTCTATTTACACACATACGGAGATGGGGAATGAGTGCCTTGGCAGCGTTGAAAGCTTTTTCGGACTTCTTGAGGGTAAAAGTCGTCTTCTTCTCGTCGACGGTGACCGTCATCTTAACAGCACACCGGCTGCTACAACCAGAAGAAGATCGCGATGGCGACGAAGCGGTGAAATTGGGTCTGTGAATTAGCTTTGACGGCCACGATAGCCCCAACCCCTGGGGGTGGAGCACTTGTCCATAGCGACATATTAATATCATCGAAAATCTGTAATTTAAACTGTGCATGAAAATTTTAATTTTGGACGAGCCTGAATAGGAGAGCACTCCTAGTGAAGTAGATTCTCATTGTCAGATAACCTCTACACGAAAATGTGCAGTTTAACCGGCATCTATTAATATCATCGAAAATATATTTTAACCAACAAATTTTATTTGGTTGCAAGCGTACGGCATAGAAGAAATAGACAACCTTGTTCTAATCCCGCATAAGCAGCTAGGAGCCTTTCAATAGCGCAACGGATCTGGTAAAATAACTTTTCTTAGTGCAGTGTCCATTTATTAGGATTATCTTCTCTGGTTATGGACCGCCCTCAGCTCCGCCTTCGACTCGATCTCGGAGATCGCTTGTCTCACATAAAATAGTGCAATTTAGAGTGAACTTAATTAACCAGCAAAATGCACTCACATTAATAATCCAATTTAGAGTGCACTTAACCAGCAAAATGTACAATTAACCGTTAGTTAGCTGTAGAGGGGCACCATAGTTAAATTTAATTGGGAGGGCAAATTGTACTAAAGTTGAATCACAAAGATGACGATCGATCTCTCCTTATAAACTAATTCTCGGTAATAGTCTTCCGAATCGATTTATGTGAGTAAGTAGAATGTGACATTACGGCTAAAACCATATGCTCATTGAGCATAATATTACTCAGACCTAATTCACTCATTTTGTTTAACCCAAGTGTAAATAAGGTGTCATGTAGAAAATTCTACCAACAAATGACATCGGACTCAACGGTACTTAAACACATATATACCGCAGAAGTGCATCATTCTCGTACAAAATCTGGCTACCGCCAGGACCAGCACAATATTAGAACATCATAGTTCTACTACCTCTTCTATACGTAAGTAGAATGTCACATAGCTTGACCAAGCCGCGGAAAAAGATGTTTAAGCCTTCAACTTCTTTCTTAGATTCTCGTCCTCAACGTCTCGACGTGCCCTCTCCTCTGAGAATGTATATCAATTAAAGTTTCTTGTTCCTTGTTCAATCCCTCAATCTTTTCCGCTGCAACTTGGAGCTGCACAAAAAGCAGGCAAAAAGTTAGAGCAAATACATAACAAGCTGCCACTGCTACTAGCTAAACTCTTTAACATATTTTTCCTCTGAAGAGTAATTGAACCCCAAATTGAACCCCCTAATCCAACCGAACCCTAAATTGAATGCCTCAAATCAACCGAACCCTAAATTGAATCAATAGAACCCCCTAATTGAACCCTAAATTGAAGTAATTGAACCCTAAATTGAATGCCCTAATTGAATCGAATCGAATCCTAAATTAAACTAATTGAACCCCTAATTAAACCCTAAATTGATTGCCCCAATCTAACCGAACCCTAATTGAACCCCAAATTGAATGCCCTAATCCAACCGAACCCTAAATTGAACTAATTGAACCCTAAATTTAATGCCTCAAATCAACTGAACCCTAAATTGAATCAATAGAACCCCCTAATTGAACCGAACCCTAAATTGAACTAATTGAATCCTAAATTTAATGCCTCAAATCAACTGAACCCTAAATTGAATCAATAGAACCCCCTAATTGAACCCTAAATTGAAGTAATTGAACCCTAAATTGAATGCCCTAATCGAACCAAACCCTAAATGAAACTAATTGAACCCTAAATTGAATGCCCTAATACAATCGAACCCTAAATTGAAATAATTCAAGCGCATCGGATATGTGAATTTTGAACATTTTTTTCCCATTTGAACATTGATCATTTGTTTGATAATTTTAGGTTGTTAATTGTGCGTTTTAGAATTGTGATTATTGATCGATGATTTTAGGTTATTAGCTGTGCATTTGAAGTAATTGCGATTATGAATTGATGATTTTAGGTTGTTAATTGATGATTTTAGATTGTTAATTGTGCATTGAGCATTTGAGATATTGAGATTATTGACGGAGGATGGGACCCAATTTGATTGAATGTGTGATTTTTGTTAATTTTTATTGCATTGAACATTTTAGAATTGAGATTGTTGACGGAGGATGGGACCCAATTGGATTGAGATACCTATTAGTTAGCATAGACACGGACACCACATCTGATCGACGGTATCCGACATTTAAAAAATAAATTAACGTATGCCGATGTGTCTGGAGGTGCATGTCGGTGGGCGTCGGACACGTGTCCGGAGGCGTCGGACACGTGTCAGTATGTGTCGGACACGTGTCTGTATGTGTCGGACACGTGTCTGGAGGTGTCGGACACGTATTGGACACCATATCGACACCCCCTATGAGGTGTCGGAATTGCGGTTGTTGAATGTGCATTAAATTTAGGTTAGTTAGGTTAATGCGACATTTTTAGCATGCACCCCCTGGAATCTAATCGTGGCTCCAGCGCTGGCTATAATTAGCCCTAATTAGTCCTGATTAACAATATTTTAGTAAATCAATTAACCCTAATTAGCTCTAACGAGCCTAATTAGTTTTAATTAACCCTAAGAACCTGATGAAATTCAAATTAGCTGTAATTACCTCAAATTAGCCCAAATGAACCCAATTATGCGCATATTGATTGTAGTTAGCCTAATTAGTCATAATTTGCACTAACATAACCCAATTACGCCTAATTAGCGCTAGTTAGGACTAATCAACACTACTCGGCACCATCAAAACCCTAATTAGGACTAAATAACCCTAATTAGTCATAATCAACCCTAATTAGCTATAATTATTCGAAACTAGCCCTCATTAACATTAATTAGCTCTAACATAACCCAATTAAGCCTAATTAGCCCTAATTAGGACTAATCATCACTACTCGGCACAATTAAACCCTACAATAGGTTCAGTCAATGGATAGACCAGTGGCCTCCTGCTTGAAATTACTAGCCGAAGGCCCTAACAAACAAACATCCTGTTACAGAGGCTATATCATCAACGGGTTTAGGTTTAACGTAAAAGATGATGACCGAACAAAACAAACCCAAAACAATGGAGTCTTGGTCAACGGCGACTGTTATGCCGAGAATTGCATGGATTTTTACGGAGAGCTAGATGAGATTGTTGAGCTAACATATCTGGGTTCCCAAAACCGCCTGGTAATGTTCAAGTGTACGTGGTTCGATGTCACATGCAGCAGAGGAATCCGTGTTAGCTCTCAAGGGATTGTAGATGTCAATGTCAAGTCAAGACTTGCATCAGACGAGCCCTTTGTGTTTGCTAGTCAAGCTGTACAAGTCTTTTACGCGGAGGATGTCGCCAATCCCAAATCTCATTGGTATACAACTATCAAGTCCAAGAAATTGCCCGTGACATATGACAGTGAGCTAGACTCCTTTCAAGCCGACCAACCACGTGTCTTGTTCCCTGTTGAGGTCAACAACGAGGAGGACGATCTTCCTCTTCCAACAACACTTCTTGTGGGAGAAGAAGTCGTAGATGATGACGCGGAAGATGTTGAAAGTGTTGGAGATGATGTGACCGAGTCTACTGATGAAGAGGATGAATTAGAAGATGAAGAGGACGACGAGTCCCACGAAGAAGAGGGCGACGAGGATGGTGATGAAGATGATTCGCAAACTGAAAATGATTGACTTGTAATGTTGTAACATCACGGAAAAAATGTAGTAACATTTTAGAACTTGGTGTTTATTGATGTGTTTTTGCACATCCGTTCATATATATATATATAGTGCCGATGATGATTTATGCCTAAATTATTGTTTTTCACGTGTTAATGTCTTTGTATATAATCTATATGAAGTCAGATATGGATAGGATACGGGCTATTCGTGGCCGGGCTGGACGCCGAGCTGCTTCCTCCCCGGTTAGTCCCACCTCGTCATTGCCTACTAATGACGAGGCACAGAGTGATCGCGGACAGCTATCGGGGGCCCAGCACCAGCCATCGCCGTCACCGTCGCCCCAGCCCCAGCCATCGCCGTCGCCCCAGCCGTCTCCATCTTCCGTGGGTTCTACCTCAGGTATAGTTGATAACGGTGTTTCGTACATTTTCGCTAGCCTTATATTTGAACTGTATTAATGTCTGTGTTTTGTAGGATCTCGACGAGGCCGTGGTCCGACACGCGGGGTACGCATCGACCCCCAGCGTAAACAGAGAGTTACGCTCACGCAGGAGGGCCTGTAAGTACTAAAAATATCACCTCATGCCTTATGTTTAAAATTTTTGGGTGTTAATTTATATTTGAACTGTATTAATTAATTTAATTACTTCTTTGGCAGGATCCTGGAGAATATGGCGAGGACGAAGATCGGCGTTCTTGTGAAGGGCCGATTCTTCGAGCCACGCCTGTACTGGAAGGACTGGGATGTCGCTGCGAGGGAGGCCCTATGGGAGGAGTGGCTGGTACGGTGAAGTATTTTTTCAGCGTTAGTAAATGTTAAATTACAGTTTGTTTTATGTTGTTAATTTGTGTTATTGAATGCATTACATGAGGGGTTCACGTTTGATACGCCTGAGCAGCAGGGACTGGGGCAGCAGGCTTTCTTTGCCTACATCGGCAAGAATTACCGCCGATGGCTCCACGATGCATGGGACCGGGCGAAGAAGGCGTTGCCCGCGGGTGCCCCGATGACGGACATGACGAAATATCCCCCACATTGGATATCTCACCGTGTATGGGGGGAGATGATAGATCGGTGGGCTGCGGATCCAGGTTGGGACGCCAAGAGTAAGAGCGGGGCTGAGAACAGACAGAACAGAGATCCGACACACGGGGGGGTCGGTGCCACACGACATCGTCCGACACATGAACGCGGTCGAGCACCCGGATCTAGAGGAGGATGAGGTCATAGCTCTGACCTATACTCAGACGCACGTGCGGAAGAAGGACAAGGACGAGACGCACCAGGCGGGCGACTATATTTCAGATATTGCCCGGCGGATCGATGTGAGTAAATTTATTTAAATTAATGTTTTTTCTTTCTATCCTCAATGTCTGTTTCATTAATTAATGCCCTAACATATCGTTAAACCACTATTTTGGCGACGGATTTATTCCGTCGCTAAAGTTTTCCTTTCAATTAAATATTTAGCGACGGAATATTCCGTCGCTAAATAAGTTTTTTAGCGACGGAGTATTCCGTCGCTAAATATTTAATCCGTCGCTAATTGGACAAAAAAGAAAATAAAATATAATTCTAAAAATATAATTAGCGACGGATATTCCGTCGCTAATGAAAAATAAATCCGTCGGTAAAAAGCACATATTTAGCGACGGATGTAAAAATTCCGTCGCTAAACTATTAGTGACGAGCTTTTATACGAGGGATTTTTAGCGACGGTGAATCCGTCGCTAATTCTTTTAGCGACGGAATTTGGGCTTTTAGCGACGGATTTCCCCGTCGCTAAAAGCCTGTTTTCTTGTAGTGAAGTAGTGCTGAGAGTTGGGGTATTGTTGTGCTATTTGTATATTCTTATCATCTAGGTTGACACCTCTAATTTGGATGTCCTGCAAGATATTTAGCAGATGCTATTAAGTTCATGAAAAGAATATAATACTCGATCATATTCATGATTCTTAGGAAAAGAAAAACAATACAGGATATGGCAAGACAACGGAAGCATACATGTTGATCTGTGTCAAAATCAAGTTCCAACAGTCCTTGATCATCCTCCCAAAGATTATATATGATTACAAGCGTTCCATGATCTTTCATCCGATTAAACTGAAAAGAGGAATTAGAAAAACAAGTCAATAACCATCAGTCAGCATTTGAAAATGAACCAGAGAAGGGCTATGCAACATTAGAATGAGAACTAAAGTCGAAGAGGTAAACGGATAGTTCAGGTTGTGACAATCCAGACCACAGGTATACACCACAGATAATAACATGTGTAGAGTGAACCCAACAGAGGAAGTAAAGCATTTTGATGTTAAGCCACTTGCTCATACCCCATTCAAAGCACCATAAGGAAGTCCTATTACAAGCTTCAGGCATTAACCTGAGATAAAGTTTTCCACAAAATAGTTCCAGTTTGACCAAGAGATAAAGTTCCTACATACTAGTTCCAGTTTGACCAAGAGAGAACGACAGGCTTTCTGACTTAGAACAACTGAAAGGTATAACAAAGAACCCAACAATAATACCAGGTGAATCGTGGAAGAGTTTCTACGATATAAAGTATAACATTGATACTTGACATGACACCTTTTGGGGAGCTTATGTTTGGCGCTGCCCATGATAAGAGCAGATTCTGGGATGCCAATGGCACTGCAAACAGTGTCAAACAAGTCCAATTAGCTTCTCAATAGACTCTTAAAACAGAGGATCAACAGCAAGAGCTGAAAGATGAGAGTCAGCAGAAAGGAGATGCCGATAACCAAGGTCCTCCCATAAAGAGAGTACGCACTGCGCCAATTATGTACAGATGCCAGTAGCTTACTGATGAAAAGGTAGGGATTATCGTAACAAATTTTATACCTTTTTTTAGAACCTCTCAGCAAGGAGTCATTGCGAGGAGCCTTTTTCTTTATATCTTAACTCTATTGCTCTGTTTTGAGATCTAGTTTTTATATTTGACGATCAACTTATGCAAAGGGTTATACTTTTGCCATTTCAGAGCCCCTCAGACCGAAGATTCAAAGATGGAAGAAGGGTCCGTTCAGTTAGGTGCTAGTACAAAAATTATCACTCTCTTTCTTTTACAACATCCACCTTTGCTCACCATATGCTGTAAACATTAATTACGTATTTTGCCGTTATATGATCCATCACCTATTTGCCAAATTGGCCCTTGTGCTTATATCCTTGCTTGAGATTTATGATGTCCTTCTTGTAAAATGATGTCAGTTTATGATGTCTGCCTGAATATTAGTATTCGTCTCACAGAAACTCAGGAGACATTATCCGATCGAGAAGGAGAGTATTTTTCTAACTTTGCGAATGAGAGCTGCAAGTGCGACAGCTCTTGGTGCGCTACTGCTCATGCCAGGTTATTGGCAGATCAGGAAGACAGAGAGATAGAACATCTAGTGGCTACCGTAATGGAACTCAGGTGAGAAATGCATTTGTGTAGTTTTTTTTCTTTCTAGTACTAACTGGCTTCTTTTGAGAGTGGGAGGCCAAGTCAGTCTCTCTGTGTGGGACATTTTATTTCCTTCTCTTTGCCTGAAAGTTCCCCTTGTTTGCATGATCTATTGATGTAGTTGGAAAAGTTGAACTCCAAAATTAAGCATTTGGGAGACCTGGAACTGATAATGGAGAAGGAGCACGCCCAGATGGAGGAACTGGAGGAGTATCTCCTAGTAGAGTGAATGAACGTCTTGCAAAGGGTACTTAATGCTAGTCTATCTAGATGGAGGGACCATACTTCTGCTGGACAAGCAATGTGCTTTAATGGTGGTTTTGTATGGAAATCAATGTAGACGACCGAGCATGAAATTGCTGGGCTTTCAATGTATGTATTAATTTAAATTCTTCAAGTGTACATGTATTTCATAAGACCAACTTTGAGTAGTTTTGGACAACAAGTGCTTTTGTTATAGCTATTTAAGTCAGTTTTTTTTCCTTATGCTTTTAGCGATAGTTCTTTGTATGATTTTTTTTAGTGTCATAATTGATTGTCGTCGTTATATGAGAAATTATAGTTATTTTCTTATAATCGGAGGGTTCAAATTCAACTAAAACTTTGCGTGGCTTAACATAAATTACATTTTGCAAAATTGTGCGTTACAAGAAAGTTCGAGACTTGTACAAGCATTGGTCTCCTCTGCCGACGCCTTTCCCTCTCTGTAGGCCGTAATAAGAAAGTTCGATGAAGCGGAAGAAGACATTGAAGTGGAAGTGGAACTATCCGAACCCACACTCAATTTCGAAACCGTTACCCTAAACTCCACAAACCCTAATACTAGATCCTCAAGCCCAATCCAGCTCGAAATCTCTGATGACGAATTCATCAACATCCCTGACATCACTCCTCCATCTCCGCCGTCAATTCCTGTATCATCGTTTCGCCCTTCGGATTATTGTCCGATTAGCAGAATTTTAGGGGGATTAGGGCTGAGACTAAGGAGTGAGTGGCTAGATTCTTGTGCATGATATGCATCTCGTTGATCTCGCGGGGCCTTTTGTCTTGCAGGTATGTGCATTTTCTTCATTTTGTGACGTTTCAGTATTTAATGTAATTTCGAGAAACAAGTGATGTATAAATGAATGTGTGTGCTTGCGCGTGTGGCTAAGCAGAAGGCCAATCATTTTCTGAAGCTGGCACTTGACACTTCGGTTCGAGACGTATGCATTACTGGAGTCTCTGATATTTTTAAAAAAGTGAATCCTTTTAGGGATTTTTTTGAAGAGTGAAATGTCAGCCTTCTGAAATTTTGGATGTTTGTGAAGTGCATTATTTGTTTGGGTTAATTCTTTTTCCTTGTTGATTAAATTGATATAAGTAGAACACCTTTAATTACATAGTTGATGTTAAGAAAATTAATACCGCAGGTTATGCCAAGTTCTTAGTCAATCGAAAAGAATCTTATATAAAAGCAAGCCAATGCAGTTGGCATTTGGTTTGTGATCGACTTTTATGCTTTATTTCCTTAGATGTGCTCCGACCCCCGCTTTCACATTAATCAAGATTGCTATTGCATTTTTTAGGTTGCCACTTGTAATTTAAATGTAAGGCATGAGCTTCTTATGCTGGTGCCTGAAGTTTTAGGAGGACTAGTGGAGGAGTTGGAAGCAGCACGACAGAGGCTTGTTAACGAAGTCAATAAGCCGCCAAGGGGAAAAAAATATCGCAGGTTAATCAATGTGCTTATCTAGGTTAAATGATAGATAGACCACTCTTCTTATCGGCTAATAGTAATTTTCTGTCATTTAAGTTGAGTCTGCTGTTACAACCATATCACCTCAGGCCTCTGTTATCTTTACATTTCTCCCATTTCCTGTGGTAGAAAAATGATATTGTCCTAGAAAAAAATGTGGCAGTAAGGTTTCCTCAGACACAGCACGGCCTTGTATCCTACTTTTCAACTCTTCATAATCATATAAATTTTTATTTAACCTTGAGATTAGCATGTAATTTGGTCTATCTTCCATGAACCAAGGCACTGGGCTTATGCTTTTCATCCTGGTGAGAAACTTCTACATCAAGGAACATTACACAAGGACTTTTTAGGGACTGCAGGGAGGAACCTCATGATCGTTGTTGTTTTATCTTAAGTTATTTCATGCACTTATTTGATACTGACTGACTCACAAACCTGTAAGATACTTGAATACTGATTTTTTATCATACATTTGACCTTAGTTACTCTATCTAGAACCAGGACTGGAGTGGTTCCTCCTTTAGCAGCTAGAGCTACTCTTGCCGCATGGCCGCCTGATCCTGTTAGTGTTCCAGGACACGATAATAGTTCCATGCAACAGCCCACGATTTCTGTTCAAGCAGATGCTCAAGGTATGCTGGTTTCTTCCAGGCTCGTAAACTCAAACACAATGGCATGATCTTTAGAGGTATAAAAAAATCTGTGGTGCTTTCAAAATGAGTGTAGAAGTGAGCATCATGAGCAGTTGTTCGTTCATGTTAATTCAAAGGAGAAGCTGAATAAAATTATCTACTGAAGAAAATGATAGCACTTGGACATTGTTGCAAAAAAGTGTGTTGTTATCTGCGTTAGTGAACGCCCGTTTTCAACTAATATAAAGCTAAAGCTAGTTTAATATCTATTATTACTTGATAGCAGAAAGAAAAGGAAAAAGGTAATCTTTTTTTGAGTTGGAAACTTTTGTTTGGACATGCCAGTTTTCTAGTTTGGTGTGATAACTATTGATGTGTTAGAGTGCCATTATTGACACTCCTAAAATTGCTGGTGGCGTTCTTCGACTACTTGTTTGTTCACTTGATATGTACAAAGTACAACCATGCAAAGCAATACTTGGAGTGCCATTAGCAGTCAGCGAGTGCGAATAGGGCTACTCTTCTAGCAATTGGAACAAGGGTACTCCGAGTGATGCTTCAAGTTCATATTAATTACATCGTTACTTGTTAAAGTATAACCTTCTTCTTGACTCTTGAGGTCGTGATATTACTGGCTCATTGTTTTTACATCTTATTCTTTCCAAAAGATCATAAACATAATAGTAATGTGAAATTTTATTTTATTTTTTTGTCAATTTTTCAGGATATTTATCTTGTAGCAATGTAGTGCATTCAAGTGATAATGTTAATGTTCTAAAATGGATATTTTCGTTTTACCTGCCTCCAGTGAAGAAATATCTTTGCACCTATCGTCCTACCTGTATAAGTTAAACTCCATCATACATTGCGTATACAAAAGATTTCAATTTTTGTGTTTCTCATACGTTTCAAGAAATTTTTGTCAATCACTTGCATCAGCGTCAAAAAGGATGATATTGATACCATTCTGGAGAAATTTTGTATGTTAGATTCCTTACATCAGTACTGATCTATTCGTGCCAATTGTAAATTGTTGAATACTGACATCAATTTGATGCTTTCTTTCCTCATTTTCTCTAGACAGATAGGATACAGGTCACACGTATATAAAGTGTCACAAAGGTGGAAGTTTAACATTATTATCTATTTGAAAGTTAGAATAAATCTAAAAGTCCTACCATATCCCTGTTTCACGTATAAAATGGATGGCATAACATTCGTAGGGAAATTTCAATCAATTTTGCATGATAACTGGCGGTCGGAAAAGCCAAAAAAATTAGTTAAATTGCTTATATATTAACATTTCATTAGACAATATGTGTAACAAGCAACTAAATTGTTTCACATATGATATTAAACCGTATAGTTATGCCACAAATATATATTCAAATACGATGACTTGCACTCTGAGAACAAGCAACTATCTCAATGTTAAAGTAAAAAACTATCACCAAGATTCAAGTTATATAGAACTAAAAGAGCAGCGGCATATGGTTTTTCTGCATACCTAATATTCTCAAAATTAGATAGAACATTACTATATACTAATATCATATGCTCAATAGTTTTATTTGCCTGTTTAAAATTATTAGTGGTGTATGACTCCTGAATTATCTTTCTGAGATCCTGATCTTGCATTAATCTGTTATGGCGAGTAGAGAGCATACTTTACATGTCAAATTCAGGTTATCAACTCATAATTTGTTTTAAGGATTTTCCCCTTGCATCCAATACTGTAGGTACTACATCTGATGTATCTACAAGTGATAGGACAGCAGAAGATTCTGCTGTTCCCATGTCTAGGGTAAGTTCTGAAGCCAACCAATCATCTGCTGGTCCCAATCCACCATCTGCTGCTCCTGTCCTCAGGGAAAGTGCGGAACGCAACCCATCATCTGCTGCTCCCATTCATATAGAAGTTGCTGAACCCTCCCCATCATACGCTGCATCCTCCGATAGGGAAATGGATGAACACAATCAACACAATGCGTCCTCATCTTCTGCTGTCTTGGAAGTTGACGATATTCATATGGCTGAAGCAGTGGAGCACCTATCTGCACTAACTGGAGACTTGGGAACTCCTTTCACCTACTTAGCTAGTTTATCGGCAGAGTGGGCTGCAACGAGGGACACAGCTCCTAGTGTCCTGGGAAGAATTAAGGTGTGTTCGTGTACATTTCTCCTTTGAGTAGATGATTTTAACGCCTTCAGTTAGAGAACATCTGACCCCTTCCCTGATCAATGCCAACTTTAGGCCAGAGATGATTGGAATCATGACATTTCATGGTTACAGAATAGTTCAATAACCATAAGTTCACTAAATTTATTACAGAAGATGTTCTGGATTCTGCCTATCTGATTTAGAGCGGAAAATTTAAAATGAGACTACCACAAAGACCAGTATTTACATATCCCATTTAAAAGGTTAATTAAAGTTGTCAATATCTTGCAATACACAACAGGTATCTTACAATCTCTGAAGCACGGACACCTCTCCTAGGTGGAGGTATGGTGTCCTAAACGGACGGACACCCCGACACCCTCCGGACACCGCCCGACACGTGTCGGACACGGCTCACCGGTGTCGGATTTTTTTTTTTAATTTCCGACACCGTGTCGGACACTTCATCGACGAGTGTCGGACACGGCGTAGAGCAGTGTCTTACTGTTTGGGGCCAATTTCAACAGATCTGGTGTTGCCGGAGCTAGTCGACGGAGATACCGAAGCCAAAGCCAACAGATCTGGGTTACAGTCGCCGAAGGAGAGAAGCTAGCCGCTGTCGCCGTCGCCCGTCGTCGTCGCCGGAGGTCTCGCCGTCGTCGTCGCCGGAGGTCTCGCCATCGTCGCTGGAGCTCCTCCGCCGCCGTCGCTGACCCACAGGTTGCGGCGGTGCTGGAGCTCCTTTCCGTCACTCCCTCCCTCCCGTCCTTCTCTTTTTTTCTTTTCTCCCTTTTGTTCTCCCGTTTCTGTCATTCTCTTCTTTTTTTCTCTCTTTTGTCCTCCGTTTCCGTCCTCCTCTTTTTTCTTTTCTCCCTTCTTTGTCCTCTCGCTTCTGTCCCTTTCCTTTTTCTTTTCTTCCTTTGTCCTCCCATTTCTTTCTTTTCTTTTCTCCCTTTATTGTTGCATTTCCAGTATATTAACTAAATAAATATTGATCAAATAAATTATGACTTATAGTTTTTCATTATTGTTTGTTATTTTAGATTGTGGAATATATTTGATATTTATTAAAAAATATATATATAATATAAAATATATTTAAAAAATAGCGATGTCCTGCGGTGTCCAAAATCTGATTTTTTTGAAATAGCAGTGTCCGGTGTCGGTGTCGGTGTCCGACACTGACACCGTGTCCGTGTCCGTGCTACCTAGCTTACAATATGATATGAGACGGACATAAAACCGTTCATTATCATGTGTGTCAAAGACTTAAAACTGACATCGGTTTGCGCCATCTTATGATATGAGTTCATACACGATACATATTCTGCAACCAATGCACCTTGTTCTTGGACATCAGATTCCGGTCGTTCTTCCTGACAAACCTTCTTTAATGCCATACGTAATTCCTCATTCTCTTGTTTCAATGTTGCCATCTTTCCTTTTAATTGAGTAACCTGTTCCCGAAGAAGATTTTCATCATCGGAGTCAGCACTAGATTCCATCAATGTCTCCGGTCGTACGTCCCCAACATCCAAGAACTTGTCCGACCCCAAGGAAATTGTGATATTGTTTAGTTTTTCCCCCGAACTAGTAGATTTTGAGAGTCCATGAGTTTTCTCCCACTCCTTACCTACAAAATCCCCGGCAAAAGTATCCTTCGGTGCTCCTCTCAGGCGAGATGACCGGCGTGATGCATTTGCCGGCGCCATTTGATTAGAGAAAAGGGAGATAAGCGGCGTGATGACCGGCATGATTCTAGAGACGCTCGATTCTCGTCGTGGGTTTGTGACTCAACGTTACCCAAATAATTTGGTTCCCGAGAGACCCATTAGCCTGAGTTTTTGAAGATTCCCAATTGAATCAGGAATACTGCCTCATTATGATTAAAATCCTAATTACTTGCAACAGTCCCGTGAAGGATCAATTCTCGCAAATTTTAGTGTTTGTTAATGAGCATGATCTCAATTGTTGTTCTTAAAATTCTCAGATATTGAGATTGGAGTTTGCTCATTATGATTACAGGTCACTAGGAACCATATTAGCTAAAGACTTTGCCTTGTCAATGGTTGCATCTGCTGACATGAAGAGCATAAACAAGTTCCTTGATCGACGAGATAACCAACGAACCAGGCCTTAGAGACATACGCGTTACATTTGAAGAATTCAAGAATTTTGCAGAGCTACGTAAGAGATTGCTACCCTTGTCCATGGCTATCTTCAGCCACGGTAAGGTGAATGGACTGCTGACAAAGCAGGATTTCCAAAGAGCTGCTTATCATGTAAGTCCATGATTTTCTCATCGTTGTAGTTAATATCTTCTCTCGGTCACTTGAAGATAAGCCCCTTTGGCCATTCGTTGACCAGAACCTTACTTTCACTTTTAACTTGTCAAGTAATCCTTCCTTAGCTTGGACTTGCGGTTAATGGAAAATATATCTCACTGTGTATCGTTCTTCCGTTCCAAGAAATTAGCATCATGTGCGTACTGCATGTATACTAATGGTGTGGTATATGTTAAACTAGGTATGCGGCATATCTCTCACTGATAATGTGGTTGATATGATATTTTACATGTTTGATGAGAATCGTGATGGGAATCTTAGCTCATATGAGTTCTTTAAGAGTTTTACAAAGACGAGAAGGGGGCATTTCACAGCCAAGGGATGCAGGTGTTCAAAAAATTGTTCTTCTTCAAGGATATTTCTATGACCATGGTCATTACTGCTTCTCGGTGACCTAGCAAACAATTATATTTGTCGTGCCGGTTTTGCCAATCGGATGTGTAGTTGTTAACGATGAGATTCTATCTTCCCAGATTGATTTCCTCTTCTAGATACGTTGACAAATGACAATGTACAGTATATCAACACGTCGTGGTGATTTCCTCTTCTGGATTGTCGTTTGAGTGAACCCCTCTTCCATGGTAGCCTTTGGGTTGGTGCCCACGACCTGACCAACAACGTATGTATATCTACGCATCGTCGTGTTTCTCCTTCAAAACTTGAACTATAAAGAATAAAAACGGAGGACAGAGAGAGGATTACTTGAACAATGAAGAATAAAGAAACATAAGACATTAAAGGATATATGGATTTGCCAATTTTATTCCTTAGTATCTACTAGAGATCGATGCATGTCCAATAATTGAGGGGTCTACCATATTAATAAAACGATATTGTGTAAGTCCCTTAGATAGGAGCCCAATAAGACTAGCACATAGTCAGATGGTCAACTTGAAATATGCATTTCTTTTTCCATAGTCCATACGTAGACATTGGGCTATCATTTTCGTTTTATATATAGTCATGATTGATATTTTTTGTTATGCGGGGTTCAACATAGGGTTAGAATTACGTTGTTTATGTCTCAATTTGTCTGATTGGTTACGTAAGCTACTCGACTCCTATTGTTAAATTCAAACCAAACGAAGGTTTAACTTATGTTTTGTTTTGCTTTATGTGTCGGAAGAAAATGATTAAACATCTGTTCCCAACCTACTCTGGTCGTACCCAAAGGCCCACTACGGCCCTATTTTGCATGACACATCCGCACAACCAACATACATTTTCAACGCTCACAACCGGTCAAAGCGTGCACGCTCAAGTCACGTGCATTTCTTACTTCTTCTACGCGACTTCGTCGCCAAGAAACTCATCATCGTGCGACGCCGCATCACGCTTCGACCGTCGCACTTCGCACGTCGTCCGTCGATGCGCCATGGAACTTGCCCAAGGAGGTTGGCCTTGGCCTCCCCCTTGGGGTCGGCCTCGGCCTTGGCCTTCCCCTTGGGGTCGGCCTCGGCCTTGGCCTTCCCCTTGGGGTCGGCCTCGGCCTCCCCCTTGGGGTCGGCCTCGGCCTCCCCCTTGGGGTCGGCCTCGGCCTCCCCCTTGGGGTCGGCCTCGGCCTCCCCCTTGGGGTCGGCCTCGGCCTCCCCAATGTTTGGCCTATGGCCTTCCCTCCTGCGCGCACTTGCTTTCCCGAGTCTTTGCACCTCCGCGATGCTTACGGACGTTCGTACATCAACCTCGCGACGTCCGTCGTGCATCACCTTACGGACGTTCGTACATCAACCTCGCGACGTCCGTCGTGCATCACCTTACGGACGTTCGTACATCAACCTCCCGACGTCCGTCGTGTATCACCTTACGGACGTTCGTACATCAACCTCGCGACGACCGTCGTGCATCACCTTACGGACGTTCGTACATCAACCTCCCGACGTCCGTCGTGTATCACCTTACGGACGTTCGTACATCAACCTCGCGACGTCCGTCGTGTATCACCTTACGGACGTTCGTACATCAACCTCGCGACGTCCGTCCTGCAACAACCTCCCGACGTCCGTTCGTACATCAACTTCACGACGTCCGTCGTCCGTCGTCCATCAACTCCGCGACCCCCGTCGCCCGGACACAACTCCACGACCCCCGTCGCCCGGACACAACTCCGCGACCCCCGTCGCCCGGACACAACTCCGCGACCCCCGTCGCCCGGACACAACTCCGCGACCCCGTCGCCCGGACACAACTCCGCGACCCCGTCGCCCGGACACAACTCCGCGACCCCCGTCGCCCGGACACAACTCCGCGACCCCCGTCGCCCGGACACAACTCCGCGACCCCCGTCGCCCAGACACAACTCCGCGACCCCGTCGCCCAGACACAACTCCACGATGCTCATCATCCGTCGCCTGGACGTCGTCTCCGTGACCCCCGTCACCGACGTCCGGGCGTCACACTCCAACACTTCGCCGCGCCCATGCGCCGCGCCGCTGATACAGCCGTGCCCCCAGGCTCTCTGTCACACTACCATGCCCCCGGCACCTTACGCACTCCGTCGCGCCCATGCGCCGCGCCATTGACATAGACGTGCTCCCGGCACCTTACTCACTTCATCGCGCCCATGCGCCACAATCATGTCATCATGCCCCCGGGCACCACACTCATTCATCACACCATGCGCACCTTGCCTTGGTCATGGAACATGCTTCAACCCACTCTCCGGAGTGTACATCATCCGCGGGGATAGGCGACTCCTCCGGGACACTATCTCTGCCAGGGAGCTCTTCAACTCCCCTTCCGCCAGGTAGACGGCTCCTCCGGGATGCTACCTCGGCCAGTCGGGTAGACGGCTCCTCCGGGATGCTACCTTGACATGCTCCGAGTGCTCCGGCACAAGGACTCACCCGCGGGGATAGGCGACTCCTCCGGGACACTATCTCTGCCAGGGAGCTCTTCAACTCCCCTTCCGCCAGGTAGACGGCTCCTCCGGGATGCTACCTCGGCCAGTCGGGTAGACGGCTCCTCCGGGATGCTACCTTGACATGCTCCGAGTGCTCCGGCATAAGGACTCACCCGCGGGGATAGGCGACTCCTCCGGGACACTATCTCTGCCAGGGAGCTCTTCAACTCCCCTTCCGCCAGGTAGACGGCTCCTCCGGGATGCTACCTCGGCCAGTCGGGTAGACGGCTCCTCCGGGATGCTACCTTGACTCGCTCCAAGTGCTCCGGCATAAGGACTCACCCGCAGGGATAGGCGACTCCTCCGGGACACTATCTCTGCCAGGGAGCTCTTCAACTCCCCTTCCGCCAGGTAGACGGCTCCTCCGGGATGCTACCTTGGCCGGCCGGGTAGACGGCTCCTCCGGGATGCTACCTTGGCCTGCGGAATAGACGACTCCTCCGGGACACTATCTCCGTCAGGGTGCCTGCGTGACTGGCCTACGTGCTCCGGCACTGGGGGCTTGCGTCGGCACCCCTAGGGACTATGACCCCCGGGTCACTCCGAGACGGGAGCAGGTCTTCGGAGGGCATCGCGCCTAGTTCACCTGGCAGTTGGGCGTCGGGTCTTCCCCACCGCTGCCAGGCCTGTGGGACTCCGCAAGGGCTTGGATTGGAGGCTAGATCAAGGGGGTTCTCTGGCCGCAACGACGTTGTGGGAGCCAGTCTTTCCAGACAGACAGAGCGACGCTGTGAAGAGCAGGCCGGTTGAATATGCGATCCGACAGTCCGTGGAGCACCGGCACCCGTGGACCCCCCGGTGACGTGTCACTCCCGGGGAGCGCCACGTGTCGGTTAATGACATCATCATCTCAATCTCTATAAATAGAGGTCTTGAGAATTCATTTGAAAAAAGGAGATAACATTTGGACATTTTCACTTTCTCACTCTAGAATTCTAGAGAGAGAAACATACAGCACCCTGACTCTGGACCTAAGCATCGGACTGTGACTGTCATCGTGTATTCATCTCGCGCTATCGCCCTCGCAGCACTGCCACCCTCGAGCTCTGTCTGGGAAGCCCTTGGTCTCTGCCCTTGTTCCACCCTTGCTGTGTCTCACATCAACATACTTGGAAGCTGACTCGGACTGCAGCCTTTGTGGCACCTCCACGTAAGTACGAACCCACTTTCATTGGCATCATTTTGGCGACTCCGCTGGGGAGGTGAGCATCGTACTGCAGTCATTCTATCTTCCGCACTCAGTCTCCATGCCTAGACAACGAAAAGTTACGAGGGCTGCCAGCCAGGGCCTTATCCATGCCGTGCAAGAGGAGGATCACCTCGGCGAACAAGAAGGGACTAGTGCTATGCGTCTCCAAGACCAGCCACAAACTACCGCACCTGACATACAAGTTGCAGTCAATGCGGCCATCCAACAGTTTTCGCCCACTATAGCCACTCTTATGACAACCATCTTAGAAATGCAAAAATCAATCCAAGTCTTGACTTCACAATCACCGATTTCCCAAAGCCTTAGAGCTCCGCACCCTGTGCCCATTACTCATCCCGTGTTATCCCAAGATCCAGGTTTGGCCCCTTCTGCTCATATCCAACCTTCAAGGCCTGGGCTAGTTTTGGACACTGCTCAGGCCCCAGTGTCGCGACCACTGCTGCCTTGGTCCTCCGGGCCCTCGACAGTAGGACTCGCGGCACCTCAGCCCCCGGCGCCACGCATTGCCCTTGCTCGAAGCACTTCGGAGACTCACGAATCAATTGAGATGGAGCCTAACCCGAACATAACTAGTCGAAACCTAAACACAAGTCATTCCCCCGGCTTACTCCAGTCGACCTTTCCTGATGACCGACCTCCAGCAGCTGACACTACCCATGTACAAACCATGCCCCAACAAGTTGCTCACCACCACCAACCCCTCTCTACCATCGTCATCCCCTCAATGCCTCAGGTTGTACCGTCTGGGGGCTCTGGTGCTCGGATCATCACGACAGGGCACAAACCCTCACATGCGTCGTACGTCACCAAGCATGACTTAGATGCCCTCCTTCACCGTCTCAAGCAGTCATCCTTACCACACTCCCCCTCTAAGCTGTCAGGTCATGCTCCCTACTTTGGCAGCCTTGCTACTAAGCCCTACCCTGTCAAGTACAAGCAACCATCCTTCACCTTGTTCAACGGCAAAGAAGGCAACGCCCGCGAGCATCTCACCCGTTTTGCTGGCTCCCTCGAGCACTACGGGGAAGACGATACTTTGAAGCTTCGGGAATTTCACAAGTCCCTGACTGGCCTCGCCTACTCTTGGTATCATCAGATTCCGGACAGTACTATCCACTCATGGTCCGACATGGTCCAGCTCTTCCTTGATAAGTTTCACTATGAGACGGAACGTGTGACCATCGTTGACATTGCCGGGATCCGCCAGAATCCCGGGGAAGACCTCAACACCTATGTTACGCGATTTCATCACAAGTGCTTGGAGTGCACTGACTTCAGCAAGGATGAAACCCTTGTGCCCATTTGCATCAAGAACATGAAGGACACCTACAGAGTCTACCTTGAAAACCTCCAGCTTCGGTCTTGGGGACATCTCAAGGAAGCTGCACGACGCACCTATGACTCGGTCGGTCCGTCAAAGACTCCAAAGCCCCAACCTCATATTGCCTTGGCCACGACGATGGAAGCAGCTAGTAACGACGACAACAACCGCAAGCGTCAGTCCCAAGGAAGGGACGGGCGTCCTGACAAGAGAGGGCAGCCGATGCCTGCCCCGGAATACCCGTGTGACTTGAAGACTGTTAGAGATCTCCTCGAGACATGGATCAACGACAACGCCATAACCCTGCCCAATGTCGACAGTGAACCTACCCCGGAAGACTTAGCCCATCACAACTACTGCCCCTATCATCGGAAGGTCGGTCATGGCCTCAAGTGGTGCAGGGGCCTCAAGTTTGTCTTCGCCGACAAGATTGCGTCCGGAGAGCTCAAACTCTGAGTACGGGACATATGACCTACCCGACCAAGCCTTGGCATGCCTTAGTGCATTTTCCACACTTGTAATTTTTTCGTTCATTTTGCAAGTTTCCATGTACGTCATACCCATGTATCAAGGCATGCTGCCTATCCTTCGTTATCAATGAAGTTCCATTTTCCAGACTTAGAAAATTTTCAAGTTATATTGCTCTTGCACAAGTCTCTTGATATCACCCTTCATGCCATCACCCACTCCCTTGGGGGCTTCACCCCTTCCCAATCCCTTCGGCCTCACATTGCAATGACTTGGTACGTGGTGCGCGGGGTGGCTCGAGCCGCGCTGCTACGGTCGCAATATCATCCTGCATTCACTTTTCCTGACACTTAGAAAAAATTTCATTTTTTTTCGTAACCGGTCATCGATGATCATCCTCGCCATCCTTGTCTCAGCACAACACTTAGAAAAAATTTCATTTTTTTTCGCAACCGGTCATCAATCACCACCCTCAACGGCCTCCCCTTAGCATCCTTGCCCGAACTCAAAAAAAAAAATTTCAACACTTAGAAAATTTTTCAAGTTTTTCATCTCCCCACATGCTCCCCACATTCATGCTCTCATCACTCTCCCTCTCACATTTTCCTCTCCTCCCTCACCATCCAACACCCCATCACCCTTTCCCTACTTCATAAACAACTTCTCTCTCTCTCATGGAATGCTTCATCTTCTCCCATCCCATTCCTCTCACTCTCACCTTGCAAATTATGAAAATCTTCTTGGGGGCTCCCTCTTTAGGGCTGCCCAAAAAAAAAAAAAAAAAAAAACAAAAAAAACAAAAAAAAAAAACAAAAAAAAAATTATTATTTTATTATTATTTTATTCAAATTTGAATTTCAAAAAATCTGAAAACCCTACCCGCGAACCCGAACCGACCCGCGCGCCCCGACCCGCGCCCATTCCCTCTCTGTGGTGTACCCGAGCCAACCCGGATCCAGACCCATTTACCCGAAAAAACCCTAATTTTTCTAAACCCTAATTCTTCCTCATCTCTTTCTCTTTCTCTTCTCTTCATGCGCCGCCCAGCCCCCTTGCGGCGCCGCCAAGCGCACTTCGGCCTCCTACCACGCCTCTCCCTTCCGCCGCCGCCGACCCTCGGCCTCGCCCCCACCTCCCTCTCTCCTCCCTTCTCTCCCCCGCCCCTCCCCCCTCGGCCTCGGCCTCGCGCCGCGGCACCCCGCCGCCGCTGCCGCCCCCTTCTTCTTTCTTCCTTTCCCCTTCCTTCCTCCTTCCTCCTCCGCCCCCCTCGGCTTCGGCCTCCCCACCCCCTCCCCTACGCCGACCTCCTCGGCCTCGCCCCTTCCCTCCACTCTCCTCCCTTCTCTCCCCCGCCCCTCCTCCCTTCCCTTCGCCCACCCGCGGCACCCCGCCGCCCCTCTTCTTCCCCACTTTCCTCCATTGCCGACCCAAACTCGGCCACCCCTCCTTCGGCCTTCGGCCTCCCCAACCCCCTCCTTCCCTCCTTCCCTTCCCCTTTCCCCCTCGCCCGCAACCTGCCCCGCGCCGTGCAAACTCGGCCTCGGCCTTGGCCAAGGGGCCTTGGTCGGCCTCAGCCTCGCGGGAGGCGGCCTCGGCCTCGCGGTGGGCGGCCTCGGCCTTGGCCTCGCGGCCTTGGTCGGCCAGCCTTGGCTCTCCATCCCCATACCCTCTCCCCATCCTTCCCCCAAGGCCACCACCTTCACCCATTTTTCAACTTCATCTCCTTTGCTGCACCCACGGCAACATCAAAGGCAATCCATTCACCACCTCGGCCTTCACCTTCCTCCCCATACTTCGGCCTATACACATTTCCCAACGACCGAGCCCCGACATCCAAGGCCAAGCACTTAAAAAAAAAAAAAAAAAAATTTTTTTTTTTTCTTGCAACATCGATCGCCTTCCATTGCTCGCGCCCTTGCGCCCGTCGTGGACTGCCCTTGCATCGCGACGCCCGACTGCGCCTTTGTCGCGCCCCTCGTCCCGACGTCCCTGACATCAACGTATTTGACCGACGTGCATTGCCCGCGCCTATACGCTTGTCGTGGACTGCCCCCGCATCACGATGTCCGACCGCGCCCTTGTCGCGCCCCTCATGACGATGTCCCTCGACATCAACTCCCTTGGTAGGTGGTGCGCGAGATAGCTCGAACCACTTACTCATATTCATTGTCTAATGCTCGTCGCCAGCGCCCGTGCGCCGTCTCCACGACGCTTGTCGCCCATCGCCCGGGTGACGTCTCCGCGACACTCGTCGTCTGTCGCCCGGGCGCCGTTTACATGCTCGCGCCCCTGCGCCCTGTCATCATGCCCTTGTGTCAACACCCAAGCATCCCAAGGCTTTCGTAGGTGGTGCACGAGGTGGCTCGAGCCACCTACTCTTCATCATCATGCATTGACGACCTCAACAGCACTCCGGCCAAACAACATAAAATCTTGCTAAGTGTTTATGCGTGCGATGCCCGCTCGGGTTGCCCCTCCGCGCACACCACACGCAGGGGGCTTATGTTCCCAACCTATTCTGGTCGTACCCAAAGGCCCACTACGGTCCCATTTTGCATGACACGTCCGCACAAGCAACATACATTTTCAACGCTCACAACCGGTCAAAGCGTGCACGCTCAAGTCACGTGCATTTCTTACTTCTTCTACGCGACTTCGTCGCCAAGAAACTCATCATCGTGCGACGCCGCATCACGCTTCGACCGTCGCACTTCGCACGTCGTCCGTCGATGCGCCATGGAACTTGCCCAAGGAGGTTGGCCTTGGCCTCCCCCTTGGGGTCGGCCTCGGCCTTGGCCTTCCCCTTGGGGTCGGCCTCGGCCTTGGCCTTCCCCTTGGGGTCGGCCTCGGCCTCCCCCTTGGGGTCGGCCTCGGCCTCCCCCTTGGGGTCGGCCTCGGCCTTCCCCAATGTTTGGCCTATGGCCTTCCCTCCTGCGCGCACTTGCTTTCCCGAGTCTTTGCACCTCCGCGATGCTTACGGACGTTCGTACATCAACCTCGCGACGTCCGTCGTGCATCACCTTACGGACGTTCGTACATCAACCTCGCGACGTCCGTCGTGCATCACCTTACGGACGTTCGTACATCAACCTCCCGACGTCCGTCGTGTATCACCTTACGGACGTTCGTACATCAACCTCGCGACGACCGTCGTGCATCACCTTACGGACGTTCGTACATCAACCTCCCGACGTCCGTCGTGTATCACCTTACGGACGTTCGTACATCAACCTCGCGACGTCCGTCCTGCAACAACCTCCCGACGTCCGTTCGTACATCAACTTCACGACGTCCGTCGTCCGTCGTCTATCAACTCCGCGACCCCCGTCGCCCGGACACAACTCCACGACCCCCGTCGCCCGGACACAACTCCGCGACCCCCGTCGCCCGGACACAACTCCGCGACCCCCGTCGCCCGGACACAACTCCGCGACCCCGTCGCCCGGACACAACTCCGCGACCCCGTCGCCCGGACACAACTCCGCGACCCCAGTCGCCCGGACACAACTCCGCGACCCCCGTCGCCCGGACACAACTCCGCGACCCCCGTCGCCCAGACACAACTCCGCGACCCCGTCGCCCAGACACAACTCCACGATGCTCATCATCCGTCGCCTGGACGTCGTCTCCGTGACCCCCGTCACCGACGTCCGGGCGTCACACTCCAACACTTCGCCGCGCCCATGCGCCGCGCCGCTGATACAGCCGTGCCCCCAGGCTCTCTGTCACACTACCATGCCCCCGGCACCTTACGCACTCCGTCGCGCCCATGCGCCGCGCCATTGACATAGACGTGCTCCCGGCACCTTACTCACTTCATCGCGCCCATGCGCCACAATCATGTCATCATGCCCCCGGGCACCACACTCATTCATCACACCATGCGCACCTTGCCTTGGTCATGGAACATGCTTCAACCCACTCTCCGGAGTGTACATCATCCGCGGGGATAGGCGACTCCTCCGGGACACTATCTCTGCCAGGGAGCTCTTCAACTCCCCTTCCGCCAGGTAGACGGCTCCTCCGGGATGCTACCTCGGCCAGTCGGGTAGACGGCTCCTCCGGGATGCTACCTTGACATGCTCCGAGTGCTCCGGCACAAGGACTCACCCGCGGGGATAGGCGACTCCTCCGGGACACTATCTCTGCCAGGGAGCTCTTCACTCCCCTTCCGCCAGGTAGACGGCTCCTCCGGGATGCTACCTCGGCCAGTCGGGTAGACGGCTCCTCCGGGATGCTACCTTGACATGCTCCGAGTGCTCCGGCATAAGGACTCACCCGCGGGGATAGGCGACTCCTCCGGGACACTATCTCTGCCAGGGAGCTCTTCAACTCCCCTTCCGCCAGGTAGACGGCTCCTCCGGGATGCTACCTCGGCCAGTCGGGTAGACGGCTCCTCCGGGATGCTACCTTGACTCGCTCCAAGTGCTCCGGCATAAGGACTCACCCGCAGGGATAGGCGACTCCTCCGGGACACTATCTCTGCCAGGGAGCTCTTCAACTCCCCTTCCGCCAGGTAGACGGCTCCTCCGGGATGCTACCTTGGCCGGCCGGGTAGACGGCTCCTCCGGGATGCTACCTTGGCCTGCGGAATAGACGACTCCTCCGGGACACTATCTCCGTCAGGGTGCCTGCGTGACTGGCCTACGTGCTCCGGCACTGGGGGCTTGCGTCGGCACCCCTAGGGACTATGACCCCCGGGTCACTCCGAGACGGGAGCAGGTCTTCGGAGGGCATCGCGCCTAGTTCACCTGGCAGTTGGGCGTCGGGTCTTCCCCACCGCTGCCAGGCCTGTGGGACTCCGCAAGGGCTTGGATTGGAGGCTAGATCAAGGGGGTTCTCTGGCCGCAACGACGTTGTGGGAGCCAGTCTTTCCAGACAGACAGAGCGACGCTGTGAAGAGCAGGCCGGTTGAATATGCGATCCGACAGTCCGTGGAACACCGGCACTCGTGGACCCCCCGGTGACGTGTCACTCCCGGGGAGCGCCACGTGTCGGTTAATGACATCATCATCTCAATCTCTATAAATAGAGGTCTTGAGAATTCATTTGAAAAAAGGAGATAACATTTGGACATTTTCACTTTCTCACTCTAGAATTCTAGAGAGAGAAACATACAGCACCCTGACTCTGGACCTAAGCATCGGACTGTGACTGTCATCGTGTATTCATCTCGCGCTATCGCCCTCGCAGCACTGCCACCCTCGAGCTCTGTCTGGGAAGCCCTTGGTCTCTGCCCTTGTTCCACCCTTGCTGTGTCTCACATCAACATACTTGGAAGCTGACTCGGACTGCAGCCTTTGTGGCACCTCCACGTAAGTACGAACCCACTTTCATTTGCATCAACATCACATTAGAATAGGTAGAAACCTAGTTTGGGTACGATGGGGTGCCTAATACCTTTTATTGTATAGGCTCTGTTTGACAATATTTTTTTTTTTTTGTTTTCAGTTTCCAAAATAAATAAATAAAAGATAGTTTAATTAAAAAAAAATTTACAAAAATCAAGTGGGTGTTTGATTTTGAGTTTTTTTTTTTTTGTGGTGGTTTGTGGTGGCGGTGGCTGGTGGTTGCCGGAGTTGGCTGCCGACAGCCGCCCGTAATGGTGGCCGGAGGTGGTCGCCGGCGGTGGGAGTGTGGTGATGGTGGTGGTCTAAAAAAAAATAACTCATTTTTGGAGTTTTTTTTTTCTTCTTCAGTTTAAAAACTGGTTTTTTAAACTGAAGAAAAAAAAAATTGGTTACCAAATGCAACTTTTTTTCCCAATTTTCAAAACTGAAAAAAAAATTGGGGCTATGTCAAACATGGCCTAAATCGAATGCGAATTTTCATTTTCGTAATCTTGAAAAACTTTATTCCGCATTTAGAGTCAAGTTAATTTGTTTTGTTTTGTTTTCCTTGTTAATTGTTTGTTTACCTCTAAAATAAGATGACGACACGAAAAATTAAATTTTTTTTTTTATGTGGGTCTTTATAGTTGTCAAAGTGAAAAAAAATATTATTACCTGCCCGTAATGCAAATAACTAAGTGTGCTCGTGACTCAACTACTCAGGGAAAACATAAACCAACGCAACTTATAGATATCAATTTCCCTTATGCTTAAAGTCAAAATTAGATGTAATGACTATTTCCAAAAACGTCATTATACCTTTGGAAGTAATCCTACCATTGATTTAGTTTTGGTCATTGGACGAGTCTTCCACTCCATGTGATTGCTTGGAAAATCGAAATCCTATCCCTCTCTTTGTCCTCGAAACCCAACGTTTATGCTTGTCTACAAACCACTCACAACAATGCTTTCCACTTAGTCGTCTGTTCACAAGAGAAAAAGAAAAATTAACAGTATCATTATCAGTAAGAGCACACTTTATACTCCTGTAGAAGTTATAAAAGCAAACAATACTCCATCTGTCCCATAAAAATTAATTATATATATATTTTTTGAACCGTCATACAAAAATTACTCACTTTTCAAATTAAAAAAAATTATTTATGTATTTTTACATATTTATTCTAATTAAACTTTTTTTTATTATATTTCTCTCTCCACATTTAACTTTCCAGCAACTCATTTTTTTTCTCTTGGCTCATTCTTTTACACGTGTTATTTGATTTCTCTCTCCACTTTTAGCACTTCACGAAATTATTTTATCTCTTCTGCCTAACATTTTTCTTCTCCTTCTCTCTAAATAAAGGGTAGAAATGAAAAATACATAATATATAACTTAAATTCTTAATTTGTTTGTAAAAAAAATATGATCAATTTATAACGGAATGAGTAATGAGTTTTTTAAAAATAATTACTGTTTGCTTTATGTGCCTTCATGATGTACTTTACGGCGACACAAGTCATTGGTCTAGTTTTTGGTCATCGGACGTGTCTTCAACTCCATGTGATTGCTTGGAAAATTCTGTCCCAGTCTTTTTCCGCTGTTGAAAAGAAAAAAAGAAGAAGAAAAAAAATCAATAATAATATTATTAGTACTAGTCCTGTGTATAGCGTCCTTCGTACTCCTGTTAAAATTATAAGAGCAAATGGTTGCTAATTTCGAATGAGAAGTTGTGATGGTCCCACCATCTCAGAGTGGTCTGCCATAAACAACTCCAACAGAGAGAAAACAACCATGCTCATGTCATGGCTTCAATTTCAGAATTATATTCTTTGATCCAGCAAAGAAGTTGAAAGTTTCTCTTGTTTTTTATGAGATAGAAATGAACAGGGAACAGAGCGTCGCTTGCCCGCCTAGTCGTCGGTGTCGTCCGCCTCTACGCCTGGGCGGTGTGCCTTGGTGGCTTAGTCCTCCGCCTGAGTTTTGTATAGGCAGTTCACCCAGCCGCTGCCCATTGCCATTACTGTGAGAAGAGATGAACAGAGAGAGAGAGAGATGAACAGTGGGGAAGATGGGCAGGGAAATTACAAATTTGCCTATGCCAAAACGGCATGTGCTGTGCACATGCGAACTTAACGCCCAAAATTGGACGGAGGTCCAATTTTGGAACTATTTGCAACGGTTTTGTCAACTTCGAGGGACACTATTGTAAAAGTTGTAAATACGGGGGGCAAAGTACAAAAACGTGTAAACCTCATGGGACAGTTTTGTAATTAACCCTTTTAAATATTAAACTGAGCAACTTTGGTGTAACAGTACAAAAAAATTATGACCCATCTTTTTCAGGACGGATAGAGTACATTAGAATAAGTGGAGACCAATTTACAGTATGATAACGTGCCTAGTACATTCTCGTTGTATAACTTATGTCGAAAATCCGAATCTCTGGTTTGATAAGCTTAAAAGGTTTATTGGGCATTTAGAATCGTCTCAATTTTATTTTTTCGCTTGTTAATTATTTAATTAACTCTAAAAAATAAAAGACGGTTTGAAGAAATTTTTTTTTTTTTTTTTTGAGATGTGTGTTGTTAAAGTGCAAAAGACATTTTTACATGTCGGTGACACAAATAACTAATTGTTACCTTAGTCCAAGTACTCAAGGGAAACAAAAATCAATGCTACTGAATTGTCAGAGCTCATAGCTTTCGATCTGAATATGAGTAATGTCAAAATTGTAATTATCTTTTTCAAAGAAATCACCGTCCTCTCTATCTGCTTTATAGTTTGGACTGTACTGTATGGTGACAAAAATCATTGAAAGTAATCCTATCATTGATTTAATTTTAGTCTTTCAACGGGTCTTTCACTTCGTATGAATGCTTAAAAGCAATCCTATCATCGACTAGTTTTGATCGGTTGACGGGTCTTCCACTCTATGTGATTGTTTAGAAAATCCTATCCCCGTCTTTGTCCAGGGAACCCAACATTTTTGCTTGGTTACAAACTACACTGGTCAATTCTTTCCACTTAGTCGCCTGTTAATAAGAGAAGAAGAAGAAAAATCAACAATTACATTATCAGTGGCAGTCTTGTTCAGAGCGTGCTTCATACTCCTGTTATTAAGAGCAAATGGCTCAGCTGCATAGAAGTTGCATTTTTTGAAGTCTATTTTTATTTTATAAATAGCGTTTGAACATATGTTCATGAGACTGCTGTCATGGGTGATCTTGGCTTTGGCAATGAGTAGATGCCAGGGGTGTCTGGAGTCCGAGAGACTTGCTCTTCTGCAGATCAAAGCTTCCGTCAACCTCCCCAACAAAACTTCTTTGGCAGAGTGGAGAGACGAAAATATCACCGATTGTTGTGACTGGCCTGGAGTTGAGTGCCAAAAGCCACATTCTGTAATCGTACTTGACCTTTCCACGAAAAGGATCTTAGGCAATTGGTGTTTAAATAAATTGTTGTTTCTCCCCTTTGAATCGCTCACATATCTGAACTTAGGATACAACCAACTGGTTATATGCATTGACAATGAAGGTCTACCATCTACATTTAAGTTAAAATTTCATTAACTTGCATAAACTTTCTCAGGCCATGGATTTGCACGAATTATTTTAAGACATAGGTAACGTGTTTCGGGAGGCCATATACCCCTTAAAACCTGATCCAGCCTCTTGTTCAAAGACTATGTGGCCTTTTCCAATAGGGAATTACTTTTGCAAATCCGTATTGTAAGAAATTCTGACAGTGACATCGATCTCTGTTCTTTCTCTCGTAGGTGTTGAAAACCAATTGTCAAAGATGAGAAATCTGGAAGTGCTTGATTTGAGGAGTAATAAAGTCGATAACAGTGTTTTATCATCTATGAGTAACCTGGCATCTCTTAAAAGTTTATACCTAGATTCTAACTCTTTGAAGGGCTCTATTGATTTAAAAGGTATGAGTTTAATCATATAGTTTTGCTTTCCTATCTCTCAAAAAGATGAACCTTTTACAGTTACAAGTGTTCATTCTCTGATCAAGGCTTTGATAGCCTGTTTGTGAGTTTTTTTCAAGAGAGAAAAGAGGAGAAAAACAATTGGTTAAACAGATAAGTATCACCTTGATCAGATGGTTAAGAGATATCTTGTCTCCACCAATTTCTCAAGGTAATGAATCTAAGGCTAGTTATCATTACACTATGTTTGTTGTTACTGTAATGGATATAGTTTGGAGGTGTAGAAATCAATTGGTGTTCCAAAAAGTGGAAACCAATGTAAGGATTGTATCAAAGTAGGTGCTAGTGGCGTATGATAGATACAAAGAGGCTCTCTCTCCCTTGTCTATTGCAAGAGTGCAGACGGGTGACATATTTAATCCTCCTACTCGCTGGCATCGTGTGAACTTTGACACGGTGGTAAGAGAGACAAGAACCATTCAAGCTGCGACCATTCGAGATCACAGAGGTAAAATTGTTGCTGCAATCACTTCAACAAATGGAGTGATGGACCCTGAAACAGCGGAAGCGCTTGGTAGCCTAATTGCAATCGATCTTGCTTTGAGAAACAATTGCACTCATGTAATTTTTGAAGGGGATGCACAGGTTGTAGTGGATTGGCTACTTATTCACGAGCAGCAGCCTTACTGCAAGAGCTATCCTATAATTGCTGAAGCGCGTGAGAAACTTCAGAATTTTATTTGCTGGGATATTTTGAAAGTAGATAGATGTGTAAATAGCATTGCCCACAATTTAGCCAAGTGGGCAGATGCTTCTAACTCCTTTGGTCTGGTTCCATCTTCATCCTTTGATTCTCTTTTGTTAATGGATGAAATGGTGAACCAAGCACCCTCTTTTGTAATTCCTTCTTATTAATGCATTATCTTGATTTTTAAAAAAAAAAGATATGCCCTGATTCTCTTCCATGGAAAATCCGGCAATGTTAATAACGCCGGCAGCCATTATCTTACAATGGGTGATAGTGACCCGTCGGCAGTGATCGTTGTCGGCGGCAGCGCCGAAAGTCAAAATTCGGGGGCCGCTAGAGCAGACCACAATATCAATCTGCCAACTGGGTTGGTGGGAAGCGGAAACGCGGCTGATAGTGAAGAAGAAAAAACACCTGCACCACCCGTATGTTAGAGATGTCAAAAGGGCCCGGTAGCCTGCGGCACGGCCCGCCCTTCGAGTGAACAGTGGCGGCCCAAAAAAGAAGGGCTTTGGACCTGGGCTTGGATCAGGCCGGGGTTTCACCCAAAACAGCCCGGGCCAGGCCCGGCCTGAAAAAAGCCCAAAATCGGCCCAAAATTAGGCCCTTTTTCTTGGCAGCCCCCACTTATTTTCAAAATTTATTTTCCCTCCCATTTTCCCCCCAACGGCCATATTCCCTAATAATTCCGAAAATTGCACTTTTAAAAGGAATTAGGGTGTCATTAAGATTACAAAATTTAAAAGAATTCATTTTGATGTCCTTAATAATTAACACATGTGGGCTTCAAATAAAGGAATAACTGCTTTTTTCATTGTAGATTACCATAAAAAATTTCAATGGTATAACACCACCACCATCTTTTGTTTTGACACACACACAATATATAAAGGCAAAACTTCTTTTGATTTAACATCTCTTTCGTGTTATCAACTATTTAGTTAGAATACTGACAAGTGACATTTGAAGAGTTTTTTTGAAAAAATGACATAAAATACAAATCTTAAATGGTAATAATTAGCTATAAAGACATGTTTAGTTTTCATAAATTAAAATTTATTAAAAAATAGTTAAAATAAATTATAAAGCTCAAACTTGATATTACAAATATATCATATTACTTACTTTATCTTTGCACATGTTTGGTTTTAACAAAAAAACTTTAGTTAAAAATTAAATTTAAGCTTGATATGATGATAATATTTTGTTAACTTATTTTGTCATACGCATAACTAACTTATATTGTGTGCGTGTCTAGGACAATTTAACATTGCTACCACTTGCTTGTATACACATAAGGTAAAAAGTTTGTGCATATGACTTCAACAGATGTTTATTGGAAAAAAAAAAAAAAAGGAAAAAAAAGAGAGAAGAAGATGTTACTGTATTAAAAAAAGGAAAGAAAAGCCAAATACCGTGCAAACATTTGCTAAAATGTAAAGAGCTATTGTATTAAGCAATTTGATAGATGTAATCATCATTTTCTATCTACCAAACTTTCGAAAAATGCTACTTATAAATTATAATTGTAGTAGCCAAAAAAGGCTTGTCAATATTAAATCAAATTAACATGTATCAATCTCAACCTTAATTTGATGTATTCTTGTTGGCCATCGACGCAGGTAAATAACAAGTAATTGAGAACTAAAAAAAAAAATTTGGGCCCGAGCCCAGCCCTAAATATTGGGCCTAGGGCCAGGGCTTGGACTGGGCCCATATATCCTAGATTTCAGGCTCGCCTTGGCCTGGCCCGTTTTCATTGGAGGCCCGTTGGGCTCGGGCTGGGCCGGCCCAAGCCCGGCCCATTGACATCTCTACTGTATGTGAAGTATTCGCGAGCCAAGGCTTACGCTTGGAAGGCCGCGATGAATGTGTCACCGGTGATCGATTTGGGATAGCAAGTCCACCACCACGGCAATTGGACGCATGGCGTTACCACTGTTGGCAATGAAATGCAGTGTGTTTTGCACAGGTGTTGTTGTAGCAGCGGTTGAGCCACTTGCAGGAAGCGGAATCGATTGGTTGCCGCCGGATTGCTGTCGCCGCCGGAGTCTTTGTTGTTGGACGCACTGACCTCAAACCCCAGCATTTCCATTTTGTATGAACATAATCAACGCAACCCAAAATCCTAGCAGCTTTGCATTACTTTCGGGTAAATCCTGAGAATTGTAACACAAAAGTTCCATATTAACTATTCACATTAACATGGATGTAAAACAGAAAAATATATATATATATACAAATAATTAAACTTATCTTTTGACCTTTGTTACGTTAAGAAGATTTGCACTTAATCCCACAAACATCGTGTAAAATGACGGTTTCATACCAAAACAAATAAACTCATTGCATTCTTCATTTTGCTAAATATACCAATTTTAGGTTTGTAACGCTTTGAAGCATTGAATGTAAAGACCAAACAACTCTCATCACTTTCAATCAAATTAAGAGCCACGGTGTACTGCAACCAACAAACAATTCAAGTGCATGCAAACAATTGTTTTCTAGCTCAATGTCATCCGTCATGTTGAACATATAACGAGACGCAAAATTCTCATGCCTAAAAACACGTAAATCACTGTCATGACTCAAGTCCTCCAAATATAATCTTTCTGCTTTTCGAAAGCAATCTTGAACAAAAATGTGTTCTCCATCGTCATTTTCAATACCCAGCGCTGATTTTTTTTTTCTTCAGTGCATCTCAGGTAATCACAATAGACATCTGAGACGCCATTTTTTTTTAATAAAAACTCTTGCCTAATCGCCCCTCTTTAAGGCAGTTAGCCTTCGCTCTAAAAATGCCCTCGTTGATTCTTGTTTTAAAATTTGGCCTAATAACACTAGAAAAGTCATCTACGACGATGTCAAGCCCCTAACCACTGCTACAAATACAATGTCAAGCCTCAAACCCACCATAATCCCTCATTTATCATACCCCATATATAACATTCATAGATCCAGGAATGACATAAGAAAAATACAGATCTAATTAGATCTGACTTGGCGGCGTTGGTGGTGCGCAATCAGACATGGCGGGTTGGGCAGTGGAGGCATCGAGAAAGGCTGTCGGGTAGTGGAGCCATCTGGTGGCGACGGTGGTGGTGTAGGTGGTTTCGTCGGGGGGTGCTGTAGTCGGAGCTGTGATGATTGCGGATACAGAGAAGATTTTAGGGGAGTCATAGAGAGACAGAGAGAAGCAGTGAGTCATACCGGGGGGTAGATTTGGAAGATTTTGAACAAATAGCTAACCATCCCAAAAAAGATGGTTAAGCGAGTGAAAAAATAAAAGTGATTTAGGCTGTTCACGATCACACTTGAACGGTTATATCGACAAAAAGAAAATAAGCATTTTCCCAACATTGAATGTGGATCGAGCCCATATATAGTCACGTTTACAGAATTATGTTATATGGGGCAGTGAATTTCAATTTTTCGCATATGGTAAATAAGTACTCATTAAATGGGAATACTTATGTTCAGAAAACTGTGCATATCTACAAAATGTTTATGTTGAATATTATTAGGTGCTACTAAAAGCAATATAAGTTGCAACCTCCCTTACCAAGATAATTAATTTGGATTTTGCAGGCACCGTGCTTGTAAGAATGTCCATTTGAATCATTTTTCCATATTTTCCTACATACTCTTTTACTCAAAAAGTTGCTAAATATATAATGCAAATATGGGTGAAATGCCGATATTTTGTTGATTCTAATGAACACTTTTACTATTTAAAATGGAAGCAAGTAGTGGAGGATTCCTTTTTTTTTTGGGTGAGTAGGAGAAATATTTCGTTCATGAGGGTTTACAAAGCTGTCCTGACTGGTTAATCGATAGTAATGACATAAAAATAACATCAAGAGTCACATTGATGGTTCTCTTTGTCATTTTTTTTTTCCATTTTCATTTGCCACGATTACAACAACAAGCTTTGTGACTTTACATGATTAAAAGTAAAGATAAAGTTATAACATACTATACTATCAAAATATTTTCAACATAAAAAGATAAACCCTTGAACTCCAATTCAAATGAAGTTCCATTTGGGAACACATTGAACCAGAGGTGATACGCTCCACCCGAATTGCTCCTAGTACTTGCATACACGTGGTCCACATATTTGAATCCAAAATCAAAGCGTCTATAGGAATATTTGCCAAAATAATCTTGATAAAAGTACGAACCTTATAGGGCTAAATTTATCTTGCTGGGAAACTAACCCATGTAAATGACTCAATAATAACTAGCAGGAATAGTCAACAAGCCTCAAAAACCAAATAAGGGACTCTCATCAGTATCCTCTTGACGACAAAGGAAGAATGTTCGTTTACCCTTTTCTATTGGTCTTCCCTATTTCTCACGTGATAAGAGTTATAGTAAACTTTTCTTGTGATAGCTGACTCTCTCAGCTGGCCTCTCAATTTTTTCCAATCACTAATAGTCATTTGCGTAAATTTATTGCAACTTAAAGAAGGGTGTGAAACAACTTGTGATACCGGCTTATATTGGTGAATGAACCGATTAAAAGGTTCACGGTTCACCTAAGCTTAGAGGCATTTGGCGTCATTCGGAGTAGTCTTTTTGAGTATTGTCTGCTTATTAAAAAAAGAAGAGGAAAAACATTTTTGATCTTTGTCTACTTTTGGCGTTGAGGCCGAGGGAAATCTTCAGAGCACCACCGAACGATCAACATGAGATTAGCGGGCAGTTAATTCATCTTTACTCTTTAACAATGTTAATAAAATGCAAAACAAAACAAAAAGAAAATCACAGTAAATTGAATTGCAAGGCTCTCTCTTAGTAGAAGATGCATCCCAAGGCATTGAACTGCAAGGCTATCATTTTCATTTTGCAGTCATGATTTGTATTTTCCCTTATGCAGCGGAACCCATTTAGTATTGTAATATTTAACGGTACGGTATTCTCTCATCTTCCGTTTTGCAACCAAAGTGCAAGGTTTATTTCTTAGGGTTACTACTCGACCCCGATTTTTGAGTTCAAACCAAACTTAGATTTAGCTTAAGTTTCGTTTTCCTTTATTTTTGTGTCGATTAAAAAATCATTAAAAATTACACTAAAACAAGTAGAAACTTATTCTGGATATACTAGGGTGCGTAACACTTTTTCATCCGCATAACTTAGTCCTTAAATTCAAATCTTCAGCATCATAAGCTTAAAAAACTTTATTGGACATATAGAATCCACTCATGATTTTCTTGTTTTTCCTTGTTAATTATTTGATTGATCGTAGAAGTAAGATGGCGGCACGAGAAACTTAGTCTTTTTCTAATGCTCGTCGTTACAATCATTAAAGTAGAAAATAACATTTTTACATGCCGATAATGCAAATAACTAGGTCCGGCCGTGGCCCAAGTACTTAAGATAAACAAAATGTAAGCGAAGTGTCAAAGACTATAGACATAGGTCGTTTTAAGTAATGTGAAAATAGTAATGAGCTTTTTCAAAGTAATTACTATATGCTTTATTTGCCTCCATGCCGTACTTTATGGCGACATAAGTCATTGGTCTAGCTTTTGGTCATTGGGCGGGTCTTCCACTCCCTGTGATTGCTTGGAAAATTTTATCCCCGTCTTTTTCCAGTCATCCTCACTTAGTCTGTTGATAAGATCGAGAAAAAGAATAAGAAAAAATCAACAACATCCTTATTAGTATTGGTTCTCTGTAGAGTGTGCTTCATACTCCAGTTGAAGTTATATGGGCAAATGGCTCAGCTGCAGAAAAGTTGCATCTTCTGAAGTCTTTTTGAATTTCTTGGACACGTGATCTTGAGACTACCCGCTACCGTCATGGTTTCTTTTGCTTTATTTGTATTTCGGGGAAATTTTTTTTAAGAATCACAATAGAATAAGTAGAGATTGATTTACAGTATAATGAGGTACTTAATACATTCTCATTGTATAACTTAGTTCAGAAATCTGAATCTCCGGTTTGGTAAGCTTAGAAAGCTTTAGTAGACACTTGGAATTGTCTCAAGATTTTCTTGTTTTCACTTGCTAAATGTTTAATTAACTCTAAAAAATAAATGGCGGTTCGGAAAATTAATTTTTTTTCTGAGAAGCGCGTCACAATTGTCAAAGTGAAAAAGAATATTTTTACATGTCGCCGGTAAAGCAAATAACTAACTGTTGCCTTCGACCAAGTACTGTGCACAGTTATATGACCGGATAGACTTTCTATAATAGGGTTGTCCACAGCACGAAAACTTTATTTTTATCTTGGATGCTCTTTGGATTTTGTTCTAATATGTTGCTTCGCGCAAGGAATATATTATCTAAGTGAGCCAAATGAGCAATTTTTTGGATATGCAGTATGCTTCATCTGCTAAGTATCTGATTCAGAATCATCATAATTTAGGACTTGGATCATGTTTGCTCATAGTTAATTATTTAATTAAGGCTTAATCCCAAAACTGTACCCTTAAGTTTACTCCAATTACAGCTTTAGTACCCAAGTTTGAAAGTGTGCCAAAGAAGTACCCAACTTTTAAAAAGCATACCAAATCAGTACCTAAGCTGACGGGGGACGGCTGCCGTTAAAAAGTCAGAGGGTAGGACTGTCATAATAAAAAAAGGACATAAAATTGTTTCATGGCCACGTGGACCGTCCTTTTTTACTTTTTCAATGCACATTGATTGTCCTTTTTTACATTTCTAATGCACACCCATACCCATCACCTCTCTCTCTCTCTCACACGCGCGCGCGCGCGGATTTGGATCCTCGGCAGGGGTGCTGTGGTGGGTGCTGTGAGAGAGGGAAGAGAGAGAGAGAGAGAAACCCTCATCTCTGAATACTTAGTTTCGTTTCCATGAAAGGCTTCTCTGGGAAGGGCTTGAAAGCCACGCATCATTTTTCCATAGAGATATATAGAGAAGAAGAAGAAGAAGAAAATAGAGAGAGAAAGTGTGATGGGTTTGTATGTGAGAGAGAGAGAGAAGAGAGAAGAAGAAGAAAAAAGAGAAGGGGTGATGGGTATGCGTGTGAGGGATTTGGATCCCCTACTGTAACCCATGGTTACAGCAGAGGTGATGTGGTGGGTGCAGTGAGAGAGGGAAGAGAGAGAGAGAGAGAGTAACCGGTTGCGCGTCATCAACTTTAGTGATCCTCGTGTATTAAATTCTCCACACCCACCCATTTAAAAGATTGTCAAGCCCATCCATTTAATAACTGGGTTTAATAATTTGGTTTAATGGGTCAACTATCTTTTGCAGAGTTTTTGCCCTTAATAATCTGTTTTTAAAACTTAATTATTTAATTACCCCATTTTGAACTTATTTACCTGTGTAGCCCCTTTTTGAAAATCGCGGTTTCAAAGTAAGATTTCAACGGGGAAAACGTGGTTTGAAACAACGTTTTCATTTGTTTTTTTTTATTTTTTACATGCTTTCTCAAAATATAAGAAAACTCCCAAAAAAGAAAAAAAATATATGGAGAAACAGTAGGAAAAAATGGCACGCATTTGGACGCTCTGAACCCATTCTGACTATTCCTTCCTCCGTCCTCCTTCCTTCTTCCTCCTTTCTTTCCTTTTCTTCTCCTCCCTTGCTCCTGTGTCACGGCTCTACACTATAGCTGGCAATAGGTGAGTTTCTTCTTTCCTTCTTCCTTCTTCCTTCTTCCTTCTTCCTTCTTCCTTCTTTCTTCTATTCTCTTTAAACATCATTGCCGGGTATCCCAATTCTGGGATTAGAGCAAAAGTTCAAGCTCGTTAGCTAATTTACTGTTGGGATTAGGGCAAAGTTTGACATGTCCAATCAAGCAACATCTGTAGCTCCAGCCAATTAAGAAACGTGAGTTTTCCTTTCTATTTTTTCGCACCAATTTCACTGATTGTTACTGTCAAGGTTATTTATTGAAATTGAGAAATTGTGTCAAATTTTGGTGAGTTGAGGAATGCCTCTTCCATCCAGCCTTCCTTAATGCCCAAGGGCAAAAGAAAGGGCTTGTTCTCGAGACGAGCCGTGTTTCTGCTCGCACAACTATTTTTCGTTCTTATTGATGCCTATTGCAGCTCAAGTATATAGCAATGTGTTGATATCATAAAGGAGAAAGAGTGCTGATGTGACTAAGGATATTCATGATCAAGCGACTAGTAGGGTACGAAAAATTGACCCAATGACTTGTGAGTTCCCAATTGTGATCTCAAGATGAGGTCCCATGGTGTATTGTCGTAGTTTGGTACCTTAAGAGTGATCTTTAAGGCTGTCCTATTCAAAGATGGTGGGCTAGAGCTCAAGATAATATGATTTGGAATTGAGAAGCTAGGATTATGGTTTAGGAATAACAAAGACTTGTCTTTGCCTTGTTTAGAAAAGAAAAAATATTTCTTAACTTGTCTACATTTAAGAGGGATTCGTTAACTTTTTGATGCAAAGTGTGACGAGGTACTCCGATGTTGACTAAAAAAGAATTCAGGCCTTTAAGAGTCAAGATTGAACGATTGGGTACTAGAGTGAGACTTTTGTGGGGTTTCTGGAACCAAAGGGTGTCAACCCATATTTTGAGATTTAGAATGGCTTTAAAATGTTCTCTGATGCTCATTAGTGAAGCTAAGGCATTGCTAGAAAAAGATGTTACTCTAATTTATTGAAGTAATCTTCAATTGTAAGTTGTTTCTTTTCTCGCACATGTTGCTCAGAAGTAGTTAACCAAGTGGCATGTTCTTTCTAATTTTTCATTCTCTACTGAAAACAATATTTATGCTACTCTTACATAGCTAAATAATTCAGTTATATGGTTGACGATAAAGTGTTGAGTGATTCCTCCTTCTTTTCTAGACTTGATTTCTTGTCCAAATATATCCAGGTGTAGTTCTATTCCCTGAGGCCACCCTCCCTTTGAGAGTTATTCAACCCTATTACGTAGTTGCTGTCGAAAGAGCATTGAGACTTCCTTCAGGATAGGAGTGGTATACAAATTGTTTTGGTGCTTTTAACACGTTCTCTTATCATTGGGACTTCCTTCACTGGCCTTATACCTGACAGCTGGTGTGATTTTTGAAATGTTGTCCAGCTTCATGTTTATAACGATACCGATAGTGAGGAAAGTAGATTTGCAACTACTGGGACAACTGTAGAGGTATGACTTGCTTATATTTGGCCTTCAATAAAATTCAAAATTTTATGTGTACAATATTGTGAACTGTAATTGGTACTTCATGAATGAATCAACATGCGATGTGTTTTTCATGAATAGCTTTACATTTGAATATAGTGTTCGCAAGAAGCGATAATTCTTAGTTCCAGAAGGGAATCTTAAGTAGAATAAACCATAATTTTGTAGTTGTCGTGCCTGAGATGTAATATTTGTTATAGACCTTAGCCTGTTTGTGATAAGACTACTGCAACAGGTTATGCAACCCCTACCCTTTTGTTTAGATGATTTATTCCTAAAAAAATCTTGCATGCTAGAAAAAATTAGTTCTTAAATTACAGGTGTAAATCGAAAAATGTAGGTCTAAATAGTAAAGTATATGATTTAAAGCTGCCCAAAAAAAAGTATACGATGTTAACAGAAGCAAAAGGGGTTCCAGGTAGGTAAAACCCATGCTTTGTCCAGCTGTTGTAGTTTTGGAGTTTTGGGGACTGTTTACATTCTTATGAATCCTGCTCAGGGGCTTCAACTCATGTTGGCTTCTCCAATACAACGTAGGTCTTTTCTTTGCACAACATCATTGCTTCTACGCTTGCCGCTATGAAGAGATGTTGTCAACATCCCATTAGCTTGGCATTACTTTTTGTAAAATTATTATAGGTCCTGGCATATTCTATTTGCAAATGAAACTGCTATCACTACTTATTGATACTAAGCGATGCCCATTTTTTTAAATAACAGGTACCTTGGATTAATAGGTAAAGTTCTCATAATTTTTGTAGGAAATTTTAAACTTTTTTTGCATTGTAGAGTCTTAACTTTTTCGCTACAAATAGACAATTGGTGATATACAGTTTATTGTCTCAGCAACTATTTAAATTATATGTAAGTTATAGCAAGTTTCTCATGGCCAAGCTGTTAGCTTTTCAGAAGTGAGATTCAACAAACTTTTAACATAACTATGAACCTTTTCGTTTCTTATGAAACCATCAAAAAGTTTGTTGTGAAAGAAGCTCTCAGCAGCCATGATATTGATTTTACTGACTGCAAACCCGTAAAAGGGTTGAGGGATGTGGAATTACACTGGAGTTATACTATATATGCTTATTTAGGTATCGAGTCTTGGTATTAGATTGGTTTTGGTGTCATGATAGCAACTACTGTGAAACTAAATTACTAGAATCCTCGTGCAATAATTCGAAAAAGAGTGTTGATGTAACTAAGGATATTGATGATGAAGCGACTAATAGTGTACCAAAAATGCACCCAATGACTTGTGAGTTCCCAATTGCGATCTCAATTCACCAAAGGGGCCTGCTTTGAGCACATATCTCTTAACCTTGGTTGAGGGCGAGCTTACTAAGGAATACCAGGATGAGGTCCCATGGTGTATTGTTGTAGTTTGATACCTTAATAGGGATCTTTAAGGCTGTCCTATTCAAAGATGGTGGACTAGGGCTCAAGATAATATGATTTGGAATTGAGAAACTGGGATTATGGTTTAGGAATAACAAAGATGAATATTTAATTGGCTGATTTGGGGCTGTTCAGCTTCAAAGTTCTAGTTCAGTGGCCTAAAGCATTAGTTCGCTAGATATTTGGGCCAGGTGTGCACTATATTATCTTTGTGAATGGTATTTGATTAGTTCGCTAGATATTTGGGTGCCACTCTTTTTTATTGTTTAGTTGTTTCTGTTGTTAAATATAGGGTATCAGTTCTTGGTTTCTTACATATTTATATTTATTTGCATATGTAACTTACCAAAGCGAGATTCAAAGTTGTAGTTCACATGGGGTGATGCCTAAGAGATAGCTGAGACTAGCGTGATTAGGAAAATGATAATACCGTGATTCGTTGTTCCAGCCGTATGCTATTATAGTACATCATGATCTATGAAAAGAGATGGGCGTTCTATCTATGTCGTGGCAGCATGACTGGGGGAAAATTGAGATTCCCAAGGCCATATGTCACCAATTTAAACGGGAAAGTTTGGAGGAACAAAGTCAGACTCATTTTATTGGACATGAAATTGAGTTTGTTCATTTGTTGTTGTAGCCTTAAATAATTGTATGACCATTTTAGTATCATATCAGCATTCTTTGTCTTGGTTCGTTGTCTTGGCATTCCTGAGGGGTAAATCTAGGCAGCATATATTTGGCCTGTGGGCGCGTTTCTCTCTCAGGATGGTCTGTGATTCATATTGCAAGGTGGTGCTTCTTTTATCACCTTTTTTTTTTCTCTGATAAACATTAGATACATTTAAAGCTATGTTGTTTATTAAGCCGACCAATTAACATATCCTGTTTTATATGTAATGATACATGGATTGCATAGAAAAATTAACTATATTTCTATGCAAATGCTGAAGGTTAGTCATGGCTCATTCTGCAAGGCTGTTGTATTATTGGGGAGGGAATATAGTAGAAGATTCAGATGGTTATTCCTATGATTGTGGACCAAAAAATTTGATCAAGGTGGAGGGTAACTGGACATTTAATTGCTTGATGGATAAGTTGTATAGTCGCATAAGAGCGGACAAAGAACATATTAGGTTGAAGTTGAGTTGTAGGTATCCACATATGGTTGGAGTCGGTGCAAAGACATGTTATATCAGAGTAATGATTGAGGATGATGGAGATGTAGAAGCCATGTTTGATCTCCAATCTCAGTTCTCGCAGTTGAGTAGCATTGAGTTATTTATTGAGATGGAGGCCATTATCATCAGATATAGTTCATCTACCCAAATCCCTGCATCGAATGGTGACGAGCTATCTCCTCCGCGACGTGACTTGTCCACGCCCATAAGGGATTCTACCTTGTTGGACATTGGTGATCATGCCACACAAAGTTCAATTTCATCACTCGTAGACAACGATATATAAGCGAGTTACTGTGGTGGGCCTTCGAAAGTCACGCCTCAGGGTGTAGGTGTGACTGGTCGTGTTTCATCTTTGCTTTTGCCACTAGATATCATGATTGATTTGCGGAGTGAGGCATCGACCATCATTGAACCTGTTATTCTAGATAATGAACATGAGAAGACAGATTCGGAGGGCGAAGAAGATGCATTCATGGAGAGACTGAATGAATATGACGATGGGGAGGATTATGTTAATGGTATAAGTACTGATATGGAAGTTCGGAGACATCTATATGAGCCTAAAGAGCACTTTTTCACGGATATTGATTCGGCACCGGCTGCAGTTATTACAAGTCCTCTAGAAAGTAATGATGTTAGAGTATGACATCCCGAGCACGATGAGCTAAGAGTGAGTCTAATCTTCAAGGATAAAGACGAGTTTTTGAAGGCTATTTTAAGGTACCACGTCAAGCATAATTTGGTTTACAAGGTAAAGAAGTCTATCCCAACTATGGTGGCTTTAAAATGTAAGTTTCCCAATAAGTGTAATTTTCATCTCCGTGCAACATGTAAGAAGAGCCATAGACATTTTGAAATTACACTGTATCAATGACCTCATATATGTCCATTGCGGAAGGCCTTGAACCAAGACCAACACAATCTAAACTATAGACTGATTACTGATGCAATTTGCAATATAGTTGAAGCTGATCCGATGGTTAGAATTACATCCTTAATTGCAGCTGTGAAGGAAAAATATGAATTCACTGCCCTAGCTCAGCTTCCTAGCATGACACATCAGCTAGGCCATTAGAACTATAAATAAAGGACCCGAATCTCCTATGCTTCCCAGTTAGCCGCCGGCTACCTACCGCTATTGGACCCTTTACTCTTGTTGAGTAAAGTCCCTTAATCGTTCGTGATTTCATATAAAAAGGCGTGGAAGGCAAAAGTTGCTGTTATTGTAGACTTATTTGGGAATTGGGAAGAGTCTTATCGGATATTGCCAAGATTTTTGGCGGCCATCCAAAAGTACAATGCTGGCACCATTGTTGAATACGACCCAAAAGCTTGTGGAGAAATTAATGCAATACGCTTTAAACGAGTTTTTTGGGCATTTAAGCCATGCATCATGGGATTTAGGTTCTGTCGTCCTATTATTAGCATTGATGGCACATTTCTTTATGGGAAGTACTTATGTACTATGTTAATTGCGGTAGTAGCGGATGGAAACAATCAAATCTTGCCGCTTGCATTTGCTATCGTTAAAGGGGAGAACCATGATAGCTAGAGTTGGCTTTTGCAACATGTCAGAGATCACGTTGTCCCTAGCTATAAGGACGTTTGCTTGATCTCAGATCTTCATCCCGGTATATTAAGCACTGTGAGAAAAAATCGATTATGGCAGCCACATTATGCCCATCACCAATTCTGCTTGAGACATATTCGTAGCAATTTTACAAAGAAATTCAGTAGTGCGGAGCTTAAGAAGCTTATTTGGGCTGCTGGGAAGGCTACTCAAGTTCGCAAGTTCAACAAGTTGATGGAAGAGATCCGAGAACTTTCTGTAGAAGCAAAGAAGTGGTGTGATGAGATACCCGTTGAACAATAGACACTTGCACATGACGGTGGTAAACATTTTGGAATGATAACGACCAATATTTTTGAAGTGTTTAACAGTGTTTTGAAAGGATCTCGAGGCTTACCTATCACAGCATTAGTCCAAACCTTTTTTCATCGCTGTGTTTATTACTTTAACTTGAGAAGAAACCTTGGGGCAGCCTCTATGGCAGATCAAATGCATTATGTGCCTTCCACCATCCTTGCAATTCAATAAGCGAAAAGGAAAAATGGTTCTATGTTTGTGCAATCTTATAACACAACCGGTAATCGGGGGAATTTTTTGGTGAAAAATAGGCGTGGCCAAAATGAACAGGTTGTGCGGCTTCAAGATAAAACATGCACATGCGGGAAGTTGACGGCATACGGCATTCCATGTTCCAGCATGTTGTGCAGTGGCAAAACTAGATCCTTCTGCTTTTATCAGTCCTTATTTTTCTGTTCGCGAATATAGAAAGATATGGGGCTGAAATGTTTCAACCACTAGCGCATCCAGATTACTGGGAGGAGTGGATTGACTATAGATTCATGCCCCTGCTGTAAATAGAGGGAAGGATCGACCAAGATCAGTCTGTTTGCGTAATGAAATGGATATTCGTTTAGAGCGACGGCCGAAACGGTGTGGATTATGTAAAAATACTGGCCACGATAAGCGTACATGTCATGCAAAGAAAACAGCTCATGGAGGAAGTGACACTTGACAATAGTGGCTCCCATCCTTTTTGTTGTTATTGTGTATGTTGTATATTTTTGTCAAACTTTTGTACAAAGAATGTAATCTTTTGGTTGAAATTATTTTGTCATGCACTTAAATTAAAGTAGTGTTGAAACCTTTGAAAGGTGGAAGTCAAAAAACTCCACATAGACAGATCCACATAATGTTGGAATGCAAGTGAAATAGCTTTTCATCACAAGTTGCAGGTTATAATTTCTCTCATTCCATAGCATTTGACTTAAATGTTTACATTCTCCTTGGTCTGTTGCTACTTCAGCAAGCAACTTTGTTTGCAACAATCAATTTTATTTGTACTTCGAGTGACATTTACTCTTTTCATTTAAATTTTTCTTGTCTCCTTCCAAGAGAAGACAGGGGAAAATGCTGGTGAACTCATCATACTTGTTTGTTTGTCGAGCACATCATCATATGTTGGTGAACTCATTTATTCAGTTAGTTTTCTTACTGTGGATAAGAAGTCTAGTAATGAATAAAATGAAAAATTGGAAGATCTTCAACTGAAGTTCTACCTTACTGGTAGAGAATGAGAGAGGAAGTATCATAATATGCTAATTTTTAGCAATTGGAAGTAGCTACCTCAGCCGCTCGGAAGTGTGTGATGATTCACTGAGTAAATGAACAACAACTCACTGAAACGATGAACAAATGCGAAGCAAAAATTTGTATGAGAAGTGAGCTAATGTCGCGCTGAAATTACGTGACAAAACTTGAATCAAAGATGAAACCTATAATCAGTTTATTAATATTTCTTGTATTGATTTTTTTTCAGTTTAATTTATGTAAAATTTGCATTGATTTTCATAGAGATGGAGGAACCAAGACATGAAAATGTTGTGGAGCATTTAGTAAATCCATGGCCTGTCGATCCTCGTGTATTAAATTGCAACATTTTCATCGTTCCAACCATGCTATGAACTTTTCTTTTAGAAGCCAAGATTTCAATTGAAAACGCGGTTTTGGAAAACGATTTCAACATGAAATCTCAGTTAGAAACCAAGATTTCTGTTGTTGTCTGAAATCTCGATTAAAGACCGCGATTTCTTGAAAACGTGCTTTAAAAATGCGATTTCTAATTTTAGAATTTCTTTTTTTTCATGTTCTTTCAATTTTGTTTAAAGTAGACAAATAAAAGTAAACATATTGAAAACGTTCTTTCAAAGCACGATTTCCCGGTTCAAATCTCTCTTTTGAACCACGATTTAAAAAAAAGGAGGTACATGGATAAATAAGATTCAAAATGGGGTAAAACAGTAATTAAGTTCTAAAAATAGGTTATTAAGGGCAAGCATCCAATAACCCACTTTAAATGGATCCAATAATCTCACGACCAGCCCCCGCCGGCGTCCCCACATGCCGAAGCCGTCAACACTTTGTCATCGTCGTCACCCTGCTTCCACCATGGCCATCACAAGAAACAATACCCTACCCGCAACCAAGCACGACCATCTCTGAAATTTTTCGGCGAAGACCCCGAGCTAGATCCTCAAACCAGAGCCATCTTGGGTCAGATCTACAGTAGATTTAGGGCAAGGATGTTTTGCAAACTACCGATGGGGGGCTCAAATGGAGGCAATGGCGGTGGCGTTCAGAGTGGTGGTGCTGGTCGTCGACGTGATGGCTGTAGCAGTGCGGCGGGGCTGTGGTGGTGGTGGATGTGGATATTCTGGTCTGCGGAGGGGCCGTAGTGGCTTTCAAAGTGGTATTGATTGTTGTTGTCTACGCGATAGCGGATGGCCGTAGCAGTGCGGCGGGGCTATGGTGGTGGTGATATTCTGGTGCACCCGGGCTGTGGTGGCGCTTGGAATGGTGGTGGTTGTCGACGGGATGGTGGTAGCAGTGAGGCGGGGCTATTATGGTTGCGTGATGTGGCAGTGGCGGCGTTATATGCATGAACAATACTGTCCATATGATCCTTCTCTTGTTGGCTGTTCTTGTTAAGGGCGGACCTACCTTTGTACGAGGGGGGGCTAATGCACCCCCTCAACTTCCAGAAAAAAATTTACATTTCACCTCTCTGCGGCAGAAGTGTGGCAACTCCCTCTCTCTCTCTCTCTCTCTTCCCCCCTGACAGATGCACGACTCTCTCTGTCTCTCTGTGACTTGTCTCTCAGTCTCTCACCCACTACCAAACCTAAGACGGCAGACATCACCCCCGACGGCGACACGCTCACACGCCGACACGGCGGCCGGCAGGGGCTTTCACCTCCACCAGCCGACTCTCTCTGTTGAGGAGAGCTCAGATCTGGAACGAGTGGTCGGAGTGGAGCCATGGAAGGAGATGGAGATGGACCGGCGAAGAGGTCTTCTTCTGTTCGAATCTAGAAGTATCAGTGAACGGCGAGTGACAACGACGAGGTGAGGACTCCACCGGCCAAGAACCCACTGCCGGCGACGACGCATCGACGACCGGTCAATTAATCAACTGCCTTCATCATTTTCAGATTTAGGTACACATTTCAGATTGTTAATTGATCACTTGCTTTCCCAATTGAGCTTTTTAGATTGTTAATTGAGGTCATTGAGCATTTCGGAATGTTGATTGTGCATTTCTTATCAATTGAGCATTTTCGATTGTTCATCAAGGTTGCTTTCCTAATTTGATTACTCTTTGTTGCTTTCCCAATTGCTGTCATAATAACATCCATGGTTTTGTTTTCTGCTTATTGATGTTGATTTTAGAAAGACTCTGAATGCCTACAGAGTAATTAAATCTTTTGGGCTTAGTAGGAAATGGAAGTAGAAAACGAAGTAGTTAACGTAAGACAAGCTGATGAAAAACCAAAACAAAAACAAAACAAAAAAAGGGATGTCCAAACGGACAACTGCAACTGTATTTCCACGGTTGTGCAGGTGAAGCCTCGTTCAATGATGAACAAGCCACGATAATATATTTCAGACACACTAAAATTACCCAGATAGCAAAGACAAGAAAACAAATTTGGTAAATCATCTATTGAGTACAATGGTTACACTTTATAAGATCTTTGATTTCTAGGCTTATTGTGCCGTTACAATGGTTACATAGTACTGCGGTTGTTTAGATGACAGGGTGCAGTTTTGTAGGGGTTGTCCACCAATTTAGTGTAGATATCCATTAACAAATAGAGAAGTAGTCAGGTCACAAGTATGTTTTGAATTCTATTGAGGCTGTGATGGCTCTCTTAAACATTACATTGCTCTGTTTTCTCATTGGTTATCCGTAATTTAAGAAAAAAAATATATGAATCAATCACTTAGTACAAGTTTGTGTTCAATGTTACAAATGATATGGGTTATTATCAATGAGCATTTTCCTTTTCTATGATCCATTTGTTGTCCATCACCACTTCAAATAAAAAAAGGAAATCGAAACTAAGCTAAGATAACACGGAGGGGATCAGAAGGAAAGGTATTCATATGAAATAGAACAACCAGTAGCCCAAGCTTTCTCCATTGAGTACTTCAGCCATGCTGCATCCTTTCTTGAACTTCTTCAGATTTCAAACAAAATGATTGTCTATAATAGAAATCAGTTATTACTTTTAACAGCTTTCGTAAAATGAAAATCTTTCACTTCAATAGCCCTTTACCTTCCTTCTTGAAATTATTTAGAAGCCAATAAATCCCGTCAAAGACATGCAATCAATCGTATTGTTATCAACTGAATAAAGGTTATACTGCTTCAAGATACTATTTTTCTCAATTTGAGTATTGTGATGTGTGTGAGCATTCTAGGCTATATGTCTTCATTTTTATTACGATTTTTATTAGTACTTCGCGTGGAACTAGTTGCTTGAAATCCAGAAAAAATAGCTGAACTCGGAATTGCTGTTTGCTACTTGACAATGTAAGACTATTAGGATTTTTGTTGAAAGTTCTCCTCATTCGACTGTAATTTAAATGGGTAAATTAATATGAGCGTCTTAGAATCATGGTTTATGAAATTTAGAAAATGAATATATAGAAAATATAAGTATATAAACATAAGAAATATAGGTTAATATTCAAACTTGCCACTAGAATAGGCTATTTGTGTACTATTTTACTTATAAACAAATTTAATGACTTCGATATATTTTTAGCACCCCCTGGAGTGAAATCCTGGTTCCGCCGTTAACTACCAAAAAGAGTGAACATATTCATACTATGCACTCTTGGATATTACTGAGAAAACCATCATCTCATACTCATCGAGTCCTCACTGCTCGACGCCCAATCTTCACTCAATCAAATTCCCCACATTCACCTTCATTGATGATAAATAGTGGTCGGAAGGACTATGCGTATGAAGGTAGTAAGAGGAACGACTCGGCCGGAGAAACGCTTCTGAGAACGCTCCAGTCGGGCCGTTTTCTTTACCGGGTTGAGCCTAGGAGGGCTATGTTATTGGTCTTCTTCTCAACATGATGCAAGTTCGCTAGTGGCATACGCAGATTCACTCGACGGAAATACAGAGCCATTAAAGAGACAGAGGTTCCTATTCAGAGGTTGATGCCACCTTTGCCATGCCTCATTGTTAACGTATACGTGTACACGATTATAACACCCACACACATACACCATAAATATTGTATGGTCCCGACTATCTTGGATAGTTAGATATATTGTTATATCATTCGCTGCCATGCTTCCATCACATCTGTCACATCAGCTCCCTTCAACCAACCGTCCTAGATGGTCGGACCGACGATGTGAGACCATCCTTTTTCTTTGTCTAAATACCTTTTTGTCATTACAAGCTAAATTTTTGTTGTGCAAAATGGGTGCAAAAATAGCCATTGGGTGGAAATTGTTTCGTTCTTAATCAATTTCATGTTTGATCTCTACTTATCCCGAAGTTCAAAAAGAATATTCCAGGCGCAAACCTTTCCAGGTTTCTTGGTTAGATATGTTACAGTCCCAATCTTGTTTTGAATGTGGTTAAGTAGGAACCTAATAAGTTTGTTAGTAAAAGAAGGAAAAAAAATTTGTGCAGATGATCGAGTTATTAGATAATAGTAGGAGTTATGTTATGCTAGCTAAACTGTTGTATGAAAAAGTAAAAGTAAAAAATGTGGAGTGCTGTGACAGTTAAAATTGCTAGTTTAATTCTTGTACTACTGGAAAGTGCTGGTGATTCCAGCAATCAGGCCCAGAATTACGGAAAAGTAAGAAAAACAGAAATTGAAAAGTTCAAGGACTGGATAGGGTGTCTCTTCAGGCTCGAAGACACTGTGTTAAATGGACTTAGGTAGCTATGTGAAACGTGATTTGTTTCCCAGTAATTTGCTTGTGGTTATATTGGTTTAAAGGAGTTTTACTGAGGCAAGCTATGTTATGTTGAGGCAAAACATGATAGAAAGCTGTCATTCTGAGTGAAGTCTAAGCATAATTACATGAATTTCTCCATTGATTGCTGTATAAACTTTGTTGTTTGAACCGTCAACATTATCACCCCAGTTTTCAAGTGTAAATGGATATGAAGTCAGCCACTCACATAGAATCTGGTTGATAAGAATGGAGTGCTACTGTGAGAAGTTGAATTGCTCCAAGTTATAAACGATGGACTTTCGTTGAAATGATCTGGTTCCAGCAGCAAAGCGAGCTCCACCAAGATGAGAAATGAATATGGTTAGTTTGAAGGTTTTGGTCAACCTTGAAGGAGGAAGCCAGAGTGAGGCTTGAATTCTGGCGATGAGAATGACTGAAGCTTATGTTTATCTGTGCAGCTGAAGTCAACTGATCACAGAACATTCTTCAGATATATGAAAACAATAGAAGCTCCCATACTTGATACTCGCTGGATGCTCTTTGTTGCGTGCATGAACATTCTTCAGATATATGAATGTCACCATTTTGGGTCTATAACCCACACAAAGTTTTGTTTTAACGTCTGGAGTCATAACTGTTTGTTCTTTTTGGTGCTTGCTTTAGCAATATTTACTTTGTTCAGACACCCCTAAGAAGGATCGGGCAGAAAATATGAACCAATTGACTTGAATCACTTAATCCAACGTTAGGATCGTACTAACTTTTAAATGATACTTCCTTGGTACATGAAGTTGATCAGACCTAGAATATAAGGGCTGCTCCTGCATGAACAGTTGACTACTCCACGGTTCTGTTATCCCCGATACTGGACTTGTAGAAATTGGTCTTGTACCCATTTAGAGTTCTTATGACTACTTGATCTAGCATATCAGTGGTATAATCGATGATTACTTCAAGGATTCTATTCTATGGGCGTTCATCTTCATTTTCTGACTGAGGTGCACAATTATCTGATCGGATAGACGTTCTGTAATAGGGTTGTCTACGGCACGAAATTTTTTTATCTTGGATGTTCTTCGGATTTTGTTCCAGTATGTTGCTCGGCGCAAGGGATATATTCTCTAAGTGAGCCAAATGAGCAATTTTTTGGATATGCTTCATCTCCTAAGTATCTGATTCAGAATCGTTATAGCAGATTCCTACTACTTACTAATTTAGGACTTCGATCCTGTTTGGTCATAGTGCAACTTACATGTTTAACTTCAATTTAATTCCTATCCAGAAACCACGCATTCTATTCAGATCAGGCAGAAGTTTAAACTTAATAGTCTAGTTTTCTATCTCAGATGATTACAGGAGAAAGGTATTTTTTAAGTATGAAAAACGCATAAGAACGCAAAGTCCTCCTGAAAAGGTACGCCACTAGTACTTCTGATTTATGCATAACTAGCTCTAGTGCACTCATAAACAAATTTTTTCATGCTGATGCGACGTGCCTTGGATTTTCAGTGGCACTGATAAGTTGCTTCTACGTTTAGTTTATTTAGTTATTGGCATATATGTTTTTATTAGTTTATACGTATTATTGTTTTCAAGTTAGTAGGAATTGCTTATATAGATTGGATGTGTGAACAAATAGTTCAAATTATGAGCTAATTTGTAGCTATTGCCATATTTGCGGTTTGATAGGTTTTTAGGCATTGCTATTACCAAATTAGTCAGAATTATAAATGAGAGACAAAAATCTTAATACCATGGTTGATGGTCATTGCACATGTAAATTGAATACCGTGTCAATAAGTGCAGCTTATTAGTATTGAACTATTTGAATAAATATTATTGGAGATATTTGCTAGCAAGACATTGTGAGAACATTCTAGAATTCCAAGCTCCGAGTAACTTGGTTATTTGCAAGTTGCTTGTCTGTAACATTGGAAAGCTCGGTTGTTTGCAAACTTTTTTTCTCTGCAAAAAATATCTGTGAAAAAAGAAGAAATTAAAACTTCTTCATGTGGATAGGGATTTGATCATCCTTTTTGGAGATTTTTTATTTAGAGGTAAAAGAAAAAACCCCTTAATTTTAACAAACTCTAATATTTAGAAAGGGTATTTTAAGGAAAGAGGCTCAATGCACCGTGTTAAAAGTCAAAAACACCCTTTATTTTATAAAACTCTAATACTCAAAAAGGGTATTAAAGGGAAAGAGGCTTAATACTATACTCAAGTCAAAAACACCCTTAATCTAAAACAAACTCTGAAGATCCTCAATGTAGATACTTATTGGGGTTTGAGTTCAAAATCATAGAAGATCCTCAATGTCATTTCATAGTTCTACCTCAAGAAGCATCTGTCTACAACATTCCAGCTTATAACCTCCTTCAATTCTATAATCCTAATTAAACACTTTTAGTCCTCTTTCCATGCACAATCTAAAAGTTGGTGTCCGCGGAAACTTCTTTCAAGATGTCACCTCTACATATTCCAGAACTGAATGCTTTTTTATTGTACCCTTGTGGAATGCTTAAAATGACTAATTACTTGCAACAGTCCGTGAAGGATTAGTTCTCGCAGAATTTAGTGTTTGTTAATGAGCAGGATCTCAGTTGTTGTTCTTAAACTTCACAGATATTGAGATTGGAGTTTGCTCATTACGACTACAACTCAGTAGGAACCATATCAGCTAAAGACTTTGCCTTGTCAATGGTTGCATCTGCTGAAATGAAGAACATAAACAAGTTCCTTGACCGCGTTGACGAAATAACCAACGAACCAGGCCTTAAGAGACATACGCGTTACATTCGAAGAATTCAAGAATTTCGCAGAGCTACGTAAAAGATTGCTACCCTTGTCCATGGCTATTTTCAGCCACGGCAAGGTGAATGGACTGCTGACAAAGCAGGATTTCCAAAGAGCTGCTTATCATGTAAGTCCATGCTTTCTCATCCCTGTAGTTAATATCTTCTCCCGGTCGCTTGAAGAGAAGCCCCTTTGGCCATTAATTGTTGACCAAAACCTTACTTTCACTTCTAACTTTTAACTTGTCAAGTAATCCTTCATTATCTTGTATACTAATGGTGTGGTATATGCTAAACTAGGTATACAGCATCTCTCTCACTGATAATGTGGCAGTTGATATGATATTTTACGTGTTTGATGCGAATCGTGATGGGAATCTCAGCTCATATGAGTTCCTCAGAGTATTACAAAGACGAGAAGGGGACATTTCGCAGCCGAGGGAGGCAGGTCTTATGGGATTAATATCTTGCTGGTTGGCCTGTTCAAAAAATTGTTCAAGGATATTACTGTAACTATGATCAGCACTGCTTCTTGGTGACCTAACAAACAATTGTACAGCAGTAAACCTAGATTTGTTGTTGCGGTTTTGACAATCGGATGTGCAATTGTTAACGGTTCCCATATCGATTTTCTCTTCTAGATACATTGACAAATGACAATACAGTACATCTACATGACGCCGTGTTTCTCCTTTAAAATTAGAACAATAAAGATAAAAACGGACGATAATAATTTGAACAATGAAGAATAAAGAAACATAAGATATTAAAGGATACAAGGATTTGCCAATTCAGTCATTGGCATCTTCTAGAAATCAATGCATGTTCAATAATTCGGGGGGTCTACCGTAATAATAGAAAGATAGAAAGATATTGTGCAAGTGTCTTAGATAGGAAGCCCAATAAGACTGGTGCGCAACGTAGGGTTAGAATTATGTGGTTTAGATCTCAAGTTGTCTCATTGGTTATGTAAGCAACTTCTTTTTCCATAGTCCATAGGCAGGGTTAGAATTATGTGGTTCAGATGATCAACTTGAAATATGCACATCTTTTTCCATAGTCCATACGTAGAAATTGAGCTATCATTTTCGTTCTATAGTCATGATTGATATTTTCATTCTATAGTCATGGTTGATATTTTCAGTTACCCGGTGCGCAACGTAGGGTTAGAATTATGTGGTTTAGATCTCAAGTTGTCTCATTGGTTATGTAATCAACTTCACCCCGGTTGTTAAGTTCAAACCAAACATATGTTTAACTTAAGTTTTGTTTTGCTTTATCTGGGTTAGAAGATATTGATTAAGCATCAAATTAGAATAAGTAGAAACCTAATTTGGGTACGATGGGGTGCCCAGCACCTTCCAATTGTATAACTTAGTCACCGAATCTGAATTTCCAATTTTGTAAGCTTAAAAAACTTTATCGGCATTTAAAGTCAAGTCAATTTTTTTTTGTTTTCCCTCGTTAATTATTTGTTCAACTCTTAGAAT
>JAVXUO010000348.1:0-68868 GCA_033065855.1 Escallonia rubra | reverse complement strand
AAGAAACTACATGTGGCGGCAACAGCCACGCCAGCCGACAGCAGATCCCGGCAGTGTCACCTCTGAACGACAAAGAAAAAGAAAATCGACAACAAAAAGAGACGCAAAGACCAAATCACAACCACCTGCAACCCTAGTAAATTCACCCAAATCACCATGGCTTCACCCGCCACATCATCACATCACTGCCATCACCACAGATTTGGCCTACACCATGGCTTCACCCACCGGCGAGATTTCAGAACTAAATACACAAAATGCCATAAAAAAAGTAGATAAGAGAGTGTTTTTGTGATTTGCAGTTAACGATCTAATTGGGGAGTTGAGAGAGAGAGACAGAGACAGAGAGACAGATGCACTCGTCGCAGCCGGTCTAGGTAGGAATTGGGTGCCATGGCCGTTATAGTGGACATATCAACAACTGGCGCAACATCGCCGGGGACCACCAGATCTGCTGGATCTCCACCATCTGTCCCACCGGTGTAGATCTGTCGCCAACCTCCACAAAAGTCATACCATAGCCACAATCGGTATTAACCACCGCCACGATTGACATCAACCACTGTCGATGACCGGCCACCCACCGATCTATCACAGAGGACGCGCGATGGCCGATGAGGAACCAGATCCACTCCACCATGCCACCATCGTGCCGCTGCCCCCACGGCTTGCCGTCATAAAAAAAACAAAAGAAGAGGGATGTTCAAGCTAGCCCACAGATCTGTCGCCGCAATGGCACCTTCTTCGGCGACCGATCGACGTCAACCACGATTCACACACCCATCGCCGGTGACCAAGGCCTTTGTTTTTCCTTTCCTCTCCCTTCTTCTCCCCCTCACACATCTGTGGATATACTTTTCAAGAATATGTGGGATTAAACGAGGGTTTGAAAAAAAAATTTGGTTTGACAATTTTGCCCCTGACGGTTTTGCCAAGAAAGTTAGGAATTTGGACGAAAGTCCTTATTTATTGCAAATTTGAAACTACAGACCCTTTTGTGTAAAAAATAAATATTTAGACCCTTAGGTGAGATTTCAGTGTAGTTTTAGGATACTAAAGTGTATTTAACCCTAAACATTATAGTTTGACTTTTTTGTACGATAAATGTATTCGTGCAGCTGAAACTCCAGCATGTGCTGTGATAGTCTAATTTCAAGAAATTATTAGGACACTTATAATTAAGTAGAAGGTACCATTGTTGAACCTACCTTACCTTGCAAGCCATAAAGGCTGCCGCACGTGCCCATGCGCGTTCTGGCTTATCTCCGACAAATTAGCCTATATTTGGTGTTTTTAAATTCAATTATTCAACCTTTCAAATGTAAAACAGAACCAAGGTTCTCTCCACTTATGCATCACCTGATAGGGTCATTTGGACATAAATGAAAACGAGATGAAATGAAAACTTTTGCCTTACATGGTATCAAGAGCCTATTTGACTAAAAGCTAATTTTTTTTCCACTGATCCATGCAACTTTTTGTGGTCCTTTTCAATGCACCATCTCATCTTCCCACTAATAAAACTTACATAGTACAAACTTCACTGTATGGTGTACTCAACTATATTTCGCTCTCATTGGTAATAATCTCCTTAGGTTCGTTGACCCCACCACCTTCCCAAACAATTCTTGAATCTCCCACCTCTACCAAATTGATACTTTTGTTTCCTCCTCACAGGAAGAATGGGAACTTCTCTCAGTCCTCTTTGCCAAGAAATATCGTTCGCGAGTCATGTCCCTCAAAGAACGTCTCTTTAACAACCCTCGCGGCTCTCGCTCTATTCAGGAATATCTCCAACACATGTCCGCTATTGCTGATGATCTTGTTCTTGCTGACAACCCTCTATCTGAAGATGACCTGGTTCTATATTCTTTTTGGTATAGGTCATGAGTTCAAAGAAATTGCTGCTGCGATCCGAGATCATGAAACACTCATTCCTTTGATGAACTCTACGAAAAACTTGGAGACTATGAACTCCATCTCAAGAAGGAAGATCTCACCCCTTCTCTCACTATTATTACGATGAACGCAATCGGTTCTCACCTTGGACGACCCCCCCCCCCCAACAATGGCACCGCCTCCTCTGTGCATCACAATAACCATTTCTATCCAAGAAACGTCGATTAGTTTTCTGGTCGTCAACACGCCAACCTGGCTAGCCGACCTCCCTGGTCAAGTCCAAATACCCACAATCACATGACTACTCCTTAGTCCGCTCTTCAATGTGGCTTCTGTGACCGTCCTAGCATGCTACAAGTGAACGCAGCAAACTTGTCCGTTTTCTCCGTGAAAATGACGTTCAAATCATACACTCTATCCAATGACCCCAGGTTGCTACACCCACTGCCCGTGCAACCACACTACACTGACCGCCCTCACCATCTTGGCTATTTGATATTGGTGCTTCTCATCATTTCACGTCTGACACTGAAAATCTTCACATCTATTCGGACTATGGTGAACCTGATGAAATCCATAAGTGATGGTTCAGGCTTGCAAATCTCTCACGTTGGCCATGCCAAATTACGCACCCCTCATGCCACCTTTGCTTTAGATGATGATTTATATGTTCTTTCCATTAATTGGAACTTCACTTTTGTTCCCAAATTTTGTCACTCTAATAGTGTCTCACTTGAATTTATTCCTTTCTATTTTGTGGTGAAGGATCTACGCACAGGGGCGTTACTTCTTCGTGAAGAAAACGTAAATGATGTTTACTATCTGTCCTTCTTACCCACTCCACAAGTTCAATCCACCACCAAATCCTAACTCTCTGAATGGCATCAGTGTCTCGGGCACCACTCACAACGACATCTCTCTTTGATTCTTAAGTCTCATAAGCTAGGATCTCATTTTTCTTTCACAAATTCCTTTCATTGTAATTTTTGTGACTTTAATAAAAGTCATAAATTGCCGTTTGATGCAAATTCATTCACCGGTTCTCGGCCATTTCAATTACCATACACTGATGTTTGGGACCTAACAGAATTATCGCATGATGGATTTCGTTACTACCTAGTCTTTATTGATCATTACAACAAGTATATTTTGTTATATCTTATGCGACAAAAATCTGATGTGTCATACGGTTTTTTCTCAATTCAAAAATATGGTTCAAATTTTTTTTTCCAGCTACTAATCGTGTTCATTTACTCTGACAATCGTGGTGAATCTATGCCTCTCAAAGGCATTCTCACTGAACATGGCATTTCTCATTTCACTACCCCTCACCGTATACCAAAACACAATGGCACCTCTAAAAATCGTCATCAGCGCATTGTTGAAACTGGTCCAACCCTTCTTCAAACTGCCTATCCTCTACTCGAATTGTGGCTGCATGCATTTATACTGTTGTTTTCTCATAAACTGCCTTCCCACTCCCGTCCTTAATTTTAAATTCCTTTTGAAATGCTTTTTCAGTGCCCACCCAATTACACTCGTCTCAAAAAATTTGGTTGTCTTTACTATCCATGGCTCCGTCCATACACCTCATCTAAACTCCAACCTCGTTCCACCCCTTGCATTTTTCTTCGTTACTCGACAACTCAGTCAGCTACAAATGCATTGACCCTGTCTCCAAAAAAATCCACCTCTCACGTCCTGTCAAATTCGTCGAAAATATTTTCCCATGCAAATTTACAGTATCCATCAGTTACTTCCCTTGCAAAACTCCCCTTCATATGTCACGGCCAACATTCCACACGTGAAAAGCCAACCTTCTTTTTTAAATTCTTCTACATACTTTTTCCAGGCCACAAATCTCTCACCTCCTTACCCTCCTTATCCCCTTCAAACTCATTAAAGTATTCAAACACCCAAACCTTCCGCCCACCTCCATTATCCTCACTCACAGCATTCACGCTTAACCCTACTTCAAATCAACCTTCATCTTTTCACCCAACTAATACTAACATTCCACCAAATCGGCTATTATCTCCACAACCTCCTCACAACCAATTTTCATCTCAACAATCTTTATCATCTGCTCCTTACACACGCAATCCATGATTCCCTCTTGCCACCAAATAGTCCTTCACCTTAATCCCACCTTACGACCTTGTTTCCTCCCATGTCACCATCCCCCTTTATGGCACCCCACTCATCTACACAATCACCTTCCTTTCTGCATCTTCCAACTCCTAAACCTCTCCATCCTACGCCACTCCCACACCCGTTGTCCAAATACTAAATACTTTAATCCCACATATATCAATCATACCATGACTCATCCTATACATCTTGCCTTAAAACCCACTTGCCTTTCACAAGCATTAGTCGAATCCCATTGGTGCAATGCCATGTCTGAAAAGCTTGATGCTCTTTTATACAATGGAACATGGGACCTTGTTCGAACAAGCCAAAAAATTATGGGTTGCATATGGATTTTTCGAATTAAGCACCATCCTGACGGCTCCATTGCCAAGTACAAAGCTCACCTCATAGCAAAAGGATTTCATCAATGCCCTGGCCTTGACTATGCCAACATTTTTAGCCCTATCATCAAGCCCGTAACCATTTGTGTTGTCCTCTGTTTGGGCGTTCTCTAAAAACTGGCCGCTTCGGCAACTTGACATCAACAATGCCTTCTTACATGGCACTCTTCAGGATGATGTCTACATGACCCAACCTTCAGGCTTTCTTTATTCCACTATGCCCCATCATGTCTGCAGGCTTCGTAAAGCCCTCTATGGTCTCAAGCAAGCACCGATTGGTTGGTTTCAAGAACTCAATGGCTATCTGCTTCAAGTCAATGATGTTAAGTCCGTCACTGATGCATAGATGTTCATCTACACCAAGAATGTTGTCACTGCCTAGTTTCTTGTACATGTCGATGACATTATTTTGACTAGCAACAACACTGACTTCCTCAATTCTTTTGTCAAATCTCGACCTCTAATTCTCCCTCAAAGACCTCGGATCGCTACTTAGTTCTTGGGTGTCAAAGTCACTACCACCGCCGATGGCCTCTTTCTCTCTCAACACTGCCACATGACCTGTTACACTTATTTTCCATGGCTGTAGTGAAGGAAGTCAACACCCCCATGTGTACCTATTTTGCAATCACTTTCCAGGACGGATCTTCGCATGTTGATCGGACAACCATATCAAAAGTTGGTGGCGGCTCTACAATACATCTCCCCCACTCAACCCAATGTCTGCTCCGCTATGAATCGTGTCTCTTTCAATTTATGCATTATCCTATTATAATTCACTAGGCAGCACTTAAACATGTTCTTCATTATCTGAAAGCAACCATTCATTATGGCGTTTATTTGTACCGTAAAATTCCTTTCACCCTTCAAGCTTTTAGTGACTTTGACTGGGGTGGCGATCAAGATAATGGTCGCTCCACAATTGGCTACATCCTTTATCTTGACACCAATGTTATCTCTTGGAAATCAACACGCGAAAAGTCTTAAAATCACTCCTCCTAGGAGGCTGAATTCAAATCTATCACCAACTCTCCTGCCAAAATTGTCTAGGTTCCTAATCTTCTTCATGAACTTGGCAATACCCTTTCCAAACCCTCCGCCCTATTCTGTGACAACACTGACGCCACCTACCTTTATGCCAATCCAATCTTCCACTTGCATGAAACATATTGCCCTACATTATCACTTCGTACGGGAATGTGTCACCAATGGCTCCCTCTATGTCCATCACATCAACACCAAGGATCAGCTAGCAGATATCCTCTCAAAGGCATTGAATCATCTACAATTTCTTCATATTCGGTCCAAGATTGGAGTCACCAACAAAGCCTCAATCTTGCGGGGGCGTGTAAACTTACCTTACCATGCAAGCCATAAAAGCTGCCACACAAGCCCATGTGTGTGCTGGCTTATATCCAACAGATTAGCCTATCTCTAGTGTTGTTCAAACTTTCAAATGTAAAACAAAACACAATGTTCTCTTCACTTATCCATCATTTGATAGGATCATTCGTCCACATAGACATTGTACAGAAATGAAACTGAGATGAACTGAAAACACAGTATTCTACTTTAAAACCATCAGTTTCTTCTTAACTTCAAATCAAATCTTTGGGCGAGACCTAATAACAATATGTTGGATTCCTGGACTATATGGGTCTCATTTTTCATTTGTTGGTTACCCTGTATCATCTCTATCATCGTTCCATTGAAGTTTAACTTCGTATTAGCACATGGCACTCATGGTATTGGTGTTTAAGCAAAATGGAAGAGTTGTTTTCCTTGTGTGGATTTTCAAGATGATAGAGAGTTTAACACTATGAAGATAGTTTGTAGTTAACCAAGTTTAGGAGTTGGCTAACTTAAGTAATGTTACTCAAAATCACACAGAGTAATGTGATGTAGTTGTAGCCGCCCAAAGCTTGGTAAACACTAATATATCGTTTAACATGTGCACATTGATTTTTTTATTTTGATATATGCTTACCATAATTGATGTAAAGATGTATCAATACGATATATATATATATATATATGTATATGTATATATATATAGATGTACATATATATATATATATATATATATATATATAGGGAGCTGATCCGTTGAGAGCGTGGGCAAAATAGGAGAAGTTACAAGCGCGATCTGACCGTCCATCCCAAAAGATGGACGGCCCAGATCGCGCCTTTTTCGAAAGCTGTCAGTCGTCCGCCATACAGTATGGCGGACGGGTTTTTTTACCAAATTGCCCCTCCGCGCCGTCCGCTAAACTGTATGGCGGAGGACATTAAAGTCCTGATGGGAGACATCCAAAAAGACGTCCGCGATACTGTGTACCGGACGTCCCTAGGCTGACACCTGTCAGGGCCTGTCCCGTCAGTTTTTTTGGCAATGACGGTTATCTTGTCCTTATTTGTCACATCAACAGTGTCCGCTACACAGTTTAGCGGACGTTATAGCTATCCGCGATACTGTATCGCGGACGTAATAGCCATCCGCGATACTGTATTGCGGACGTTCAATATACTTTCAAACGACAGTAACTACGACACTCTTCTCCACTCTCTCTACTCACAAAATTTCGCAGCGGCGTTGGCAAGCATATCGGCGCAATTCCGTCTTAAGAACACCTTTAATACCCTAAATCGATCACGTATGTTCACAAAATCTACATTTTTGTTTGTTTGTAATATTCAGTTGTGATGAATATTGCGTTTTATATATGTATGTTTTTGTTCTTGTGCAAGCGTTTGTAAAATCTGATTCCATATATGTATATATATTTATACATATGAGTACATATGCTAACATTGTATGCATCATTCATGTGCTTGCGTTATATGTATTATGCATGTGCTAGCGTCGTATTTTTGCGAGCGATTATCAAAATCCAAAACGTAAAATCCAAACTGAGAAGGTTTTTCCATAATTTCAGTTGCAAAAAATGGAATTTAACCCTGGACCTGAAGACCCATCCGTGTTATACGACCAAGCCAACCATATCAGTATGCTCATATGGGATGGTGGAGTAAGATACATTATTTATCGACTTTCTTATTCTTACGAACGTTGTATATACCGTTTATTTTGCTTAAATTGTATTTATTAAATCGTAGGAAAGAGAACTTCTCAACACCGTAGAAGTATCTCGCGATATAGTATCGTGGAAACTGAACACCGCCCAGAAGAGGATACTGCGTGGAATTGGGTTTGGGATTTTCACGCATGGGGAGATATTTCAATAGCTTGATCGGGCCTTGATAGGTGCCCTTGTTGAGAGGTAGAGAAGTGAAACGGAAACGTTTCACTTCCCGCTCGGAGAGATGACAATTACCCTAGAAGATGTAGGGTTCATCTTAGGGTTGCCGGTGACGGGGCGTCCGGTAATTGCTCCTCCGTCAGAAGCAATGAATAAGAGAACCGCTAGGGACTTCTTAACTTCGATACCCCAGGATCAATTTAGCAGTGGTGGTATCAAGTTGAAGTGGTTGGTAGATACCTACGGGGTTTTGCCGGAGAACTATACGGGCTGTGACCTTGTGCTGTACACACAAGCCTTCCTCTGGTGGGTGGTGGGGGCAATATTACTCCCAACGACGTCGAAGAACACGGTCAGCATGAGATATTTATCGTTGTTGGGTAACCTGGCAGAGGTTGGAGATTATGCATGGGGTGCAACGGTTCTTTCGTATCTGTACCGAGCATTGCACAAGGCAACGAGGCCCAACTCCAAAGCCATATGTGCATGTCTCTCGCTATTGCAGGTATATCATATAAATCCACAACCATTATTGTTTTTTTTTGTTTTTGGTTTTGTTGAATCGACGATATAAATATAATTTGCCCATGTTCTCAGGTGTGGTCTTATGAACACCTTGCTCCCGGTGCACCGACGCGTAGGGATGGAACCGATAGAGTGTGGCCTCGGTTGCGTGCTTGGGAGTACAGCCGGAAGAATAGCCACTACCGCAGGAGAGTCGATCCCCATCACAACATCACGTACTATCGAGGGGAGTTCGACCGCCTATCTCCGGGCCAATTGCGTTGGGCACCGTACATACGTTTGGCACGACGGGTAGAAGAGTCGTTCGTCTTCACGCTCTCCGGGTTGCAGCGCACACCCCTCATCCACTTCGAGGTCGCAGAGTGTCAGCTGCCAGACCGAGCAATGCGCCATTTTGAGTTGGAGCAGGGTTTGCCAGCCGGTGCCCCAGATATGAGGTTAACAGGGACCCACCGGATGTCGGGCGATTTGGCAAGGCCAATGCGCAAGAATTATGCGCGGCCGAACTAGAGCTCTAGACTTCTTGGCAAGACACACTGGCGGCCATCGTCTCGGAGCCGGACCCCATTATCAGCATCGCGGAGTACGATGAATGGTACTCCCACATCACGCGGAGGAGAGTAGCGCCAGTGAACTTTGAACGCGGGGCAAGGTATGCGCCTAGGGGTCAGATCGACGAGCGTATGGCATACAATCTCGTAAGTTGCCTAACTTGCCTTGAATATAAATGTCTAATTAAAGTTACTTATTTGTTATCTCTTTGGATGTAGGTTAATGCCTCGCTTGCATTCTTCCAGAAGTTGAGTGAGCGGAAGGATCTGATGAGCGCAATGGGCGAGGATCTTCGCCAACAGGCTGCTGCACTGGCTATAGGCTGCGGGAATTTTGTGCGGCAAGCATCGGGACAGTCTTCGGTCGACAGCCCGGGAATGGGTTATACGGGCGGCAGCCCGTATAACGTTGATCCCTCCGGGCAAGCTTCAGGGGTGAGCTAGGGAGTTGGTGGTCCCTCTGTACCGGGGATGGGACATGCTCAAGCGTCGTGGGCCGATTACAGCGGCCCGACCTTCAATTTGTTCCCGGAACCCCAACCCCTCTCTCAGAGTCAAGTCACGCAAGTCTGGCCTTACGGTTTCAACGAGGCACTGCCCATTGTCCCGTGGGCGGGACCACTTGGCGGCCCCAAAGGGCAATATCAGCCGGCGGAAGAAATGGCCGCCGAGCAATATCAGCCGGCCGGGGCCCCTGAAGGCGATTATCAGCCGGCCGGGGCCCCCCAAGGGGATTATCAGCCGGCCGATCCTTTGGTTGGAGGCCAATTTCTTCCGTTGCTCTTGCCCCCCGGCAGAGGGCAAGAGCAACCGGTCGACCCCCGAGGGCAATATTCAAAAGGGCATCCAGCCAGGCCCCTGAAGCCGCATAAACATGACCTAATCCAAGCCCGTTATTTTAGCGGGCCCCCCTCGGACGGAGCGTCGTATGACGTGGATCACCCGCAGACTATGGATTATAATGCCTCGTGGAAAGAACTGTCCTCGCTGGCGCCAGGAATTTGGTTAGACAACTTTTTTATCTCGCACTACGTGCAAATTCTGAGGCAAAGGAGTCGGGAGCAGCCTAAATACGGTCCGCGCATTTTTATCCTCGATGCTTACTTTCATGGCATCCTAGTACAAGAGTATAACGACTGGGACAAGGCGAGGAAGCAGGCGAGAAAGGGGAATGCCCAGCTCCAGTGGAGACCGTCCGCTAACCTACAAGCATATCTTGCTCGGTCGAGTCCAGTGAGTGCAGGTGTGGCGGACGTGTTTCTAATCCCAACTATAGTGAATTCCCACTGGTTCTTGGTTTGCTATGAACCGGTAACGAATACCGTATCAGCCCTTGACAGTCTCTACGATGATACCCCCGTGATCGGTGTGATTGAAATGTACCGAGGCTTAGGCGAGTTGGATGCCATGGTAAGATCATGTTTACTTCTTATTATAACTTGCATATTGTAGAACTGATTAATCTTATTATGTTCGCTATGTTTAATGTTTAATGCTTATTATGTGTCTCGCAGAATCTATTTGCTGGAATGGTCAATATTAAGAGTCGTCGAGAGAACCGAGATAGTCCAGTGATCCCGTCGCGCGGGACGCGGCTTGTTTTTCGATTGAAGAGGAGTAGGCCCAAGCAACTTAATTCCTCGGACTGCGGCGTCTTCGTCTACATGTACATGGATTACATCTGTCAGTCGGAGAGCCTCAAGAAGACCGTCTGGAGCCAAGAATGCATAGATTGCTTTAGGTATAGGATGGCTTGACAAATTATCAATGGCCGGCCTAGAGCTATTAGATTTGTTGTAAATCTGTGTAACGAGGGGGATCCCGCAGGGGCTGAGGCCCCCAATTGACAATGTTTGCGTCTAATAACATTTTGCTTGACTTTTTTAATTGTCCTTAAACTTCTTGCCAAATATCGTTGAATGCGATTGATGATTTCATTTGTGTTGACTGAGATGTGATCGTTGTTGTAATTTTGTTGATTTGATTCAAAGATATCATTGTGTTGTTGATCTGAGTGTTTGATTTGTTCTGTGTGATTTGCTTTGACCAGGGGGAAACAAAGTGTAAAAATCAAGTGAGACTGTTTCTGTTGGATTGTCCGCTATATAGTATAGCGGACGTAGATAGGGCTAAAAAAAACTAAGTGGTGGTTCCTTCTGCTTGACTGTCCGCTGTATAGTATAGCGGACATACATAGGGCCGAAAAAAAAAACTAAGTGTTGGGGAGGCTTCCTTCTGCTTGACTGTCCGCTATATAGTATAGTGGACGTACATAGGGCCGAAAAAAAAACTAAGGGTTGGGGAGGCTTCCTTCTGCTTGACTGTCCGCCATATAGTATAGCGGACGTAGATAGGGCCGAAAGAAAAACTAAGTGTTGGGGAGGCTTCCTTCTGCTTGACTGTCCGGTATATAGTATAGCGGACGTAGATAGGGCCGGAAAAAAAAACTAAGTGTTGGGGAGGCTTCCTTCTGCTTGACTGTCCGCTATATAGTATAGCGGAAGTGAAATAGATAGGGCTGAAAAAAAAACTAAGTGTTGGGGAGGCAAACTAAGTGTTGGGGAGGCTTTCTTCTGCTTTACTGTCCGCTATATAGTATAGCGGACATAGATAGCGCAAAAAAAAACTAAGTGTTGGGGAGGCTTTCTTCTGCTTCACTGTCCGCTATATAGTATAGCGGACAGGGCCAAAAAAAACTAAGTGTTGGGGAGTCTTCCTTCTGCTTGTGAAAAAACTATTCGCTTACACTTTAGCGCCAAATTCATATCTTGCGAAAAATATTGAAATTTTTTTGGTCACTTTTTTTTTGCTCATTGCACCTTAGGCACGCTATATAGCCCATTTCTATGAATTTCGGCGAAAATCGAGACAAATTATTTTTTTGGTTTTCCTATGAAGGGCCTATTCGCGCACACTTTAGTGCCAAATTCATAACTTCCGAAAATTGTTTTTTTTTGTCACTTTTTTTTTGCTCATTGCACCTTAGGCACGCTATATAGCCCATTTCTATGAATTTCGGCGAAAATCGAGACAAATTATTTTTTTGGTTTTCCTATGAAGGGCCTATTCGCGCACACTTTAGCGCCAAATTCATAGCTTGCGCAAAATGTTGTAATTTTTTTTGTCACTTTTTTTTTGCTCATTGCACCTTAGGCATGCTAGTTAGCCCATTATAGTATGACGGATGTAGTTAGAAACATAAATTCCCAACATTTTACATGCTTCAAAAGACGGGATTCGCTAATTAGAATGACATGTGGATAAGTGCCGGTTGGAATGAAATCCTAACATGCAGTAGGAAGAGATATATATATCACTCTTCATTTGATATATACTCATCAGATAAGTACTGATCATTGGTTAAAATATTGTTTCTCTCGTTTGATTTGAACTGCCTCCCACTAGCCTCGGCCATTTCTTCCGCAAGTTGAAGCATGTAAAATCGTTTTCTACGCAGCAACATCCGGTTATTCTCCATACGAATTCGGCGCACAACTTTCTTACACTGCTTAACATTACGCCTCGACATAGTAAGTGAACGACGTTGCGGCACAGGTGCCCTCAGCGTGGTGAGATCTTGGTGTAGTGCTTCTGATTCCTCAACTCGATATGCCTATTCTCTCCGTAAACCGCAATAATACTCTTTCGGGTCCGTGTACTTCACTTCTTTGTAGTCGTCGTTCCTTTCACACAACAACCGCACAGTCTCACGTCCCCGCATACTAGAACTCCCAGGAACTCCTGCCATGTAAACTTAGGCGGTTATAATGCGATGAGCATGGCTAACATATATAAATAAGCCCACACACACATACACAATATATTGGTGTGATAGCTACACAATAGTCTGCCCATCTCTGGTGACAAGACAAGTCTCTGGACATTGAAGATGACAATAGTTGGAGACAATAGCATGCCCGTGTCATAAAGTTGACAAGTCTTTGGTGACAAGACAAGTCTCTTTGGTGAGAAGACAAGTCGCTAGTCTATTGTAGAGGCTTGTCACATCTCATAAAGTTGAACCTGTAGCATCTCATAAAGTGGTCCCGTTTCAAAGTATATATAAGTACATGCATTGCACGAAGGGCAAAGGGCATAGAGTGATATACTCCCAATTTCATAACAACTCTGGAAATGTCATATACTCCACGAGATATTTTTGAAGCAATGGGTCGTTACTGGGCGGGCGAAGATGAATTTCACTATTCTTCGCGTCCAAGTTTGCGTTACTCATCAAGCTATGTTAATACATTACGTGCAGAATGGTCTTATCGGATAAATGAATATGAGGTCTTAGTAGCTGATTCACGGAGCATGAATATACCCATACCTCGACAAAAGGCAATCAACATGCATCGAATTACACACATGGAGCTTGAAAGGGCCCTGCATCGAATACGTGAAGAAAATAATAGAATGAGAGTTCGTCAAAGTAGGCATAACTTACATCGTATGGCACGTGATGCACATGAAGATGTCAACAACAATGAAGCACAAGTATACTGGAACATGAGCTTCGAAGAAGGATTTGTTTCCGATGCTCCAGTTTCAGATGAAGATGACTGAAGATCGAGTTCTTCTAAGGCCATAAGGCCTCCGCTTAGGCCGGGGTTCGGGAAGGTCGGAACTAAGTGTCTGGTCCGTGCCAACCATTTTCTAGTCCAAGTTGCAGACAATGATCTGCACCACTATGACTTGAGATCCTCAGTTGTGCACCTTTTGTTTGTGTGTGGGTTTCCGCGGTGCGTGGATGTATTACGATAATACTTCCTCGCTAATCATGTATTGTGCTAGAGACTTTCGTTCTGCGGTGCTAGAGACATTGTAGCGTAGTGCTGTTTTAATAAATTGGCACCCCGAAGACTTGTTTTGGCAACAGAATCAACAATCTCAATATCGATAAACAATAAATAACCTACGATTCACAATCAACGATCGTCCGCTATCGAGGGAATCTCAAAGGACACAATTAAGCACAATTAAGCAAGAAAAAATTTGGAAACATAATGAACAAGAACATAAATTAATTTATTAATAATAAATTAGGGTTCACATTGGGGGAAAGAAATTTTTTCACAAGCGCTCCGATCAAAGATTACAACTTGAAAATCCCACCACCCAAGGTGTTCAAACACTACAAAGTCCCCGAGTTTGAGGCCATGCTGACGCACGAAGACGTTCCAATCCTCTGCGAATTGCTTTTTTTGGGGTCGGCCGGGCTTCAGCTTGATTTCAACCTGCCATGCCCCCTTGCTGCTATATAATCTTGCACTCTCATGAATTGTTGTAAATTGATTGGTCAAGGCTTCCGGTATGTCTTAACAAACACAATACAAAAAATAGGTTAGTTTTTAACCAAAAGATCAAACTTTTAATACACGAAAATACAGAGAAAGAGGGATGGCATACAAGTTCATTCTCAAACCCCGGCATCATGACTTTGAAAAAGTGTTTGCCTGCCAGGTGCAAGTTGCCAATAAAATCGTAGGTGGTCTCCGATCCAGAAGCCATCGAGGTCGACGTTGAGGGGATGACGGTTTATCGCCGGAGTTGTGGGTCACCGGAGATGTGGGTCGCCGTAGATGGGGTAGCGGCCTGGGTTAGATGTTCGAGACAGAGAGAGTGCCCTAAGCGGACTGATAACAGCTGATTGCCCGATATGATTAATATATGTAATAGAGTAGAGTTATCCGCTATATTGTATAGCGGACATAAAAGAATACCAAAAAATTTTCTGCGATGACGTCCGCTAGATTGTATAGCGGACATAAAAGAAGACCAAAAGTTTTTCTGCGATTGCGTCCGCTAGATTGTATAGCGGACATAAAAGAAAACCAAAAAAATTAAATCTGTGATGTCGTCCACTACATTGTATAGCGGACAGGGCTTACAAAAAAAATTAAGACTTTAGATTTGATTCGATGGCCTCTCATAGGTCCATTTTTTAAAAATTCCAGTATACGGTCGAAAAATTATCCCTCCAAAAATTATTACAAATGTCAAACTTATACAAAAAATTAAAGGTCCACTGCAGCTTGTTCGTCCTCATCTTCGGCGTCATCTTCTTCCCCGTCTTGCAAACCCCCTGAAGTTATCCCCAGTGCCTTGTAATGGTTCCGCTTGTCGTGGTCGGTCAGTTTGTTGCACAATACACACCTTCGCAGCTTTTTAGGTTGAGTTGCCGTTTCAATAGAGCTTTTTATCCGCGTAGATCTCTTGCGGCCTTTCGTTTGCGATATAATTGGATCCAACGGCCGGATATCATAGTCGTCTTCCTCCCCCGGCTCGTCATCTTCTGATCCCGTCGTAGGCTCAGTGTCAATCACATTGGTGACTAAAGCTACTTCCAACTGGTCGACGATGGGCTCTTGCTGCTGAGCTACCTCGAGGAGATGTTTATAACTGACCATTTAAGCAGCAGCCTTTACGGACAAACGGGTGAAACTCGTCACCAGATGATTATACCGCAACGTCTCCGATTCTTCAAAGTCAGTATACGGGTGCTCTGGAAAGGCAATGGTACCGTGCAACCTGTTAGCACCTTTCGTCCACCGTGGCAAGACGTATTTATCGGGGATTGTCTTGATATTCTTCTGGGTGAAAAAGCGCAGAATGTGTCTACACAGGATGCCATGGAACTCAAACTTCTTGCAAACACATGTCACCGAGTCTGTCAATGTGTCGTGGCTCACCGTATACATTCTGCGCAGCTTCTCAGGAACGAGGTCATTCACGAGCGAATAAACCTTGTACTCACGCGTAGACTTTTCTGCCACCTTGTTTATACAGTACCGTCCCAATTTCTGCAGCTCTACTTGGTATAGCAAGAAGATCTCCTTCCTATAGACTTTGGCACCGTTCAGCTCCAGCGGGGTCTCTAGCAACCTTCTCCTCTGTTTGTACGTGGTTGCAAAGTTTGCAGCCCTTTCTTTCACGAACAACGACGCAACCACTTTCTGTGCGGATGTGACGAAACTCTTCAAATTGGTAGCTGTACCCACATAACTATCGAACGTGGCATTCATAGATTCACTCCTGCTCGTCATTTTCATGCCCGCAGAAAAATGCCTCCTCGTGTAAACGCTAATCCATTGCTCTTTGAGCTCGTACAAGTGCTGGAGCCACCCGTTGTCTTGCAATGAGTAATCCTCAACAAGCTTTTCCCACCTCTCCTCAAATTCCTCAATCGTTAACGACTTGCTAACGCACGTGTCAAAATCCTGTTTAAAGTCTGGAAACTTTGCGTACACGTGATGCAAACGTTCGGGGTATTTGTTGCTTATGTGCCAAGTGCACAAGTTGTGTCGAGTATATGGGAAGACGGTGGCAATAGCCTTCTTCATTGCCAAATCTTGATCGATGATGATAACGTTGGGTGCTTTGAAGTTCATGGCTTCCAGCCACACACTAAACAACCATTCAAAAGAACTCTCGCTCTCGTCCCTTAACAAGGCGAACCCGAACAGGATAGAGTGATAATGATGATTGACCTCTGTGAAGGGGGCAAATGGCATCGAGTACTTGTTGGTACGGTATGTGGTGTTGCAAGTCACGACATCCCCAAAATGCTTATAAGCAAGCCTCGAACGACCGTCGACCCAAAAAATTGTGCTAACTCGATGCTCGTCATCAAATTTATAATCGAAGGTAAATTGCGGGTCCTCCATCTGCATCCGCTTCAATAGGCTCATTGTGGCTTGAGCATCATTGAGGTCATACGCGGCTCGTCTATGGGTTCGGACCGCGTTACGAACGTCTGTCGTGTTAAAGTTTAAATTTTGAATTCCCCCGGCCTGTTCAGCAAGAACATTAATCATGTCGGTAGGTCCTAGCCGCGCATCGGTCATTGTGTGAATGAGGCTCCTCACGACCTTACCCATCTTCTTGTGTTGATGCATCTGACTCACCTTAGAATGGGTTACTAACGGGTGATTGTGTGCCGGTTCCAGACTGGTAATAAGCCAATGATCTTGCTTGGGTTTATAGCTTATGAACATCTTGACCTGGCAATTCGTTCGCGCAAAGAAGTCCCGTCTTCTACGCGAATATCCTATTTCGTCATCACTGTCATCGTTGCCTACGCGTGTCTCATTTTGCACTGGGTTTCTGCCCCTATGGCACTCGTATAAGCGAGAGCATATCTTTCTCGTTACGTTGCTCGTTCTTGAAGTCTTTATTCTAATGCCAAATCCAACCCTCAATGAATACGCTCGGAAACATTCTCCAGCTTCCTCCAATGTTTGAAAGGTTCGTCCTAGAGACGGATCACTAGCATCTACGGGGGTGTTGGAGCTCGACACGAAATCAGACATTGTGAAACAGCTCCCTATATGTAGAAATATAGACTACGCTTAACAATCAAATGACATTTTCAACTGAAAATATTACCTAAAAATTATCTTGACGAATAGACAAATTTAAGATGACAAATATACCATATACATAATCTCAAAAGTCTCCCATTTTGCTAATTATAGATTTATTGAACATAACAAATTAAAATTACTAAGAGCGTTAGACAAATTCATCATGCCAAAATACAACAAACGTATCTCAAAAAATTCGAAAGGCAATAGGATAAATGTGCCAAAGTTAGCGCCCCTCAAAAAAATCAAAATTAACTACAATAAACTTCTTTAAAGTTAACAAATTAATTTCTAGAACATCATCAAAAATCTATATTTTTTTGCCCAAAAAAAAATATATACTTTATCAGTCAATCCACCCAGAAAATATTTGAGATCAGAAACTTACCTTGCTTGACTGAAGAAGATTGAAGCAAGTTTTACTCGAAGCTTGAGGGGAGCCGAAAATGGAAGCAAGTGAATTCGAAGGAGAAGAAAATTTTGCCGAAAGAGCTGAGAATCAGGGAACTTTAGGGTATACGGGAAAAGCCTGTCCGCGATACTGTATAGCGGAAATTATTCCCGACACTCTGACACTTGCAGAAATAAAGTCCCTGAAAGTCAGGTCCTGACAGGACCTGACAGGTGTCAGCCTAGGCGAGGTCCGATACACTGTATAGCGGACACCTTTTTTGTTGTCTCGTGTCAGGAAATCAATTTCATCCGAGATACAGTATAGCGTACGGTGTGGAGGGGCAAAAAGGACAGGTGTCAGTCTAGGGACGTCCGGTACACAGTATCGCGGATGTCTTTTTGGCTGTCTCACAGTATCGCGGACGTCTTTTTGGCTGTCTCCCATCAGGACTTTAATGTCCTCCGCCATACAATTTAGCGAACGGCGCGGAGGGGCAATTTGGTAAAAAAACCCGTCCGTCATACTGTATGGCGGACGACTGACAGCTTTCGAAAAAGGCGCAATCTGGGCCGTCCATCTTTCGGGATGGACGGTCAGATCGCGCTTGCAACTTCTCCTATTTTGCCCACGCTTAAAAGATATATATATATCTTTTAAAATCCTTTTGGTAAAATAAATAAACTAACGTTATTTTTGGGGTGGAACCACATGACCAATAAATGACTGTATAATTAGTATTAGTTAATGTTACAATAATGATAAAGCTTATTCGTAAATCCGTTAGTTGAAAAGAATTTAAAGCTATATACTAAACATGTTAGTTTATCTAAACGTATACAAATAATATTTTGGATGATCCCGATTTTGAACTTTATTTAGTATTGCATGAATTATATGAGGGCAATATTAGAAAGCCTTATAAAATCTGAAAACTAATTCTAAAACTCTAAATATACTAATTTTTTAGGATTTGATTTTGACTATCTTGTTCTTAAAACTAACTCTCTCATATGAAGATAAAAAAAAATCATGTATCTAGAAAACAACAATAACGTATGAGATTTAGAAGTAAAAAAATTATGTTATAGTTACTTTAAGTTTATTATAATTTAATAAATAGTTAAACATAACATAATCATTGCAAAAAATTATTTATACAATACTCCCTCGGTCCCATTTTTCTTTTATATCACCTTTGACTTGCACTAAGTTTAAGGAAAAAGTCCCAATGTAGTTAATTTTCCAAAATTGCCCTCACTTGCGAACATTAAGCATATACATATATAGGGATAGAGGGAGGGAAAGAAGTGGGTCAAGAGAGAGAAAATAGATTGGTAGAAGATAAAATGTGAAGAGAGAAAGGGGAAGAAAAGAAAAAATGGGTTGGTTAAAAAAATTAAATGTGGAGAGAGAAATAGAATAAAAAAAGTGCGCCTTATATGTTTTGAAAACTAATTCTAAAACTCTAAATATACTGATGTATTAGGATTTAAATTTGACTATTGTGTCCTTAAAACTAACTCTGCTCAAAGATAAAGTCATGTATCTAGGATAAGCTTGCATTCTAGAAGCGGCATCTTACTGCTTCCTTAATTCCTACGGTCTCATTTGGTCAGAAGTTCCCTTTTTATTGGGTTTTTAAAATGCCTATTGGTCTGCTCAGCAAACGTGCAAAGTGGACCGTAGTTTGGCTTACCCGCTTCTTCCCATTCGGGTTGGGTTCACCCAGAAGTACAGTAAGAAGAAATGGAACGAGTGGAGAATGTATGAAGTTCAGACCGTAAAGACGAGTGACTTTGGAAGTGGAACACGAATCGATTTTGACTATTCCGAGTTCTTATTGAGCGTAGCTAAATTAGAAAGTCAGCCAAGTTTCTATGGTGTTCTACCTTTGATAGTCTCGGTCTACAGTGGAAAGCTCAGCACCTGAGCAGTTAGCATGTACTCCCTCCCTCCCTCAAAAACTGACCATATTTTCTTTTTGGGTCGTCCCACAAAAATTTATCACTTCCAAATTAGGAAAGATTCTGTAGGTATTTTTACATATTTACCCTTTTTATACTTTTTTATTCTATTTTTCTCACCACATTTAATTTTCTACCAACTCATTTTCTCTCTCCTGGCCCACCAATTTACACTTTTTTATTATATTTCTCTCTCCACATTTAACACTCTACCAACCAATTTTCTCTCTCATGGCCGACTCTCTTCCCCCTATCTCTAAAGGGTAAAATGGGAAAGACACACAATATATAACCTAGATCCTTAATATGCGTGCAAAATGAAATGGATCACTCTTTAAGGGACGGAGGGAGTATTAAACTGCTTTTATTGTGACTCGTCTTCTAATGCTGTCAACAATCTTTTGGTGCTTGTGAAAATTTTGTATGTTACATTCAGGGAGTTGCTGTGCCGGATCAACCAATAATAAAGTGGTCAATTTCTGGAAAATTGATAATGGTCAACTCTATAGTAGTACTTTCTATCCCTTCTGTTTACCACCACCAAACATTAAACCAACATATGGTGGGAAGTCGCGATGGCTTCAATGGTAGCAAGTACGACCCACGTTGTGTGGGGCGATGTGGGTACATTCACTTATGTGCTTGAATTATGTATAGCATATTATGATGCTAATAGGTTGTGCTAATGATACAAACATGTGTGCCTTTTGGATGGAGTGGCCCTATAAATACCCTTATAACCAATGTTCCTCCAAACCAACACACACACACACACAATATATATATATGTGTGTGTGTGTGTGTGTGTGTGTGTGTGTGTGTGCGTGCGTGCGTGTGAGCGAGCGAGTGAGTGAGCACGCAACTTTAATTCAGAACGGGTGACCTTAAGCTCAACCACTCAGTCGAAAATAGTACGGGCATGTGGTTTGATTTACTGGATTTTACAATCTTCAACTGTAACCTAGAAATATTCTTTACCGAGTCGACCAACCGCCTGAATTTTATTTAGGATGTGATGGGGATTAGAATTCATTCTCAAAGATCACACTATTAGGATAACACTAGATAGACCAAAGTGCACTAGCGATCTAGATAAAAGCAAACATCAGTGGTGTACTTCGCAGCATATGACGATCTAACCACATTTTAAGCCATACTACCGCTAGAGTCAAATTAGTCAGCTAAAAGGGTAAACCAAGATGCGTGCCAAGCCACACACCGGTAGAATACTCTCTCACATTGCAAAAAAGAGGTGTTCTTGGGTCTCTTTACCTGACTAACTAAACAGGTTACTATCGAGCCGCAGCCTCGTTTAACCATCTCATAATATAGAGGAAGGCACTGGCGAATGAACAAGAAGGTAAGTATTTTAGCTGGTAGCGACAGCCACCAGAGTTTTTGCCAATATAAGGGAGTTGACCTAATGAATTTGAAGGTCAAGGTAAGCGAAAAGAGCCCATGCTCCATTTATGGCTAAAAAGTAAAACCAATAGAACCAGAAGACTTAGAGAACAAAAAAATGCTAGAGATCTAGCACGCCACATGTGCCGGGAAATTTTGAAGAACCCTACCAGGGTTCCATGTGCATGTGTTCGGGTTATAATTAATTAGGTTAGATTGACGCATGTGTTCATTAGCACTTTTTTTTAGCCTTCATCTGAAGCGAGACCTTTTGAGCCCATATGTCATTCAATATGTCAATCAATCGTCTATCCCCAACGCGGCATCTCATGCATGCAACCAACATGCTTTGCTGAACCCATAGAAAGCTCCCCAACGTAGGTGCCTCCAGGAAAGACGCCCTAGTGCTGTAGCGACCAAAGAGCACCCTGGCTATGAGTCTCAACAAATTACACCAAACTCGTCATGTCTTTTAAGGTAACAAGGCCTCATTAAATGATCTAGTAAATATCATGGAAGCCAATGTCACCCAGATGCTACAAGATAAAGAATAGGCTATGACCCCCCATGAATCAAATGTTTTGTGGCCTACCTCGACCAACAAAAACTGGCGAGGATCTGGTCAATCTATTTACATGCACAAGAAGGGAACTTGTAGATCATCTTGTTGGTGGCAAACTTACGTCCTCGCTCTGCTTGTGCTCCACACACGGGTCCTTGTGCGCTTCTGCCCCGACATAGGTATGGGAATCGGAGGCTCAGATGTATGTGGTGGCCTTGTAGGTCCCCAGGCGCAATACTCCGTGCCGGTTGGATTAGAGCCTTACGGTCCAGTCTTTTTTTAATAATAAAAAAAAATCTTATAATGGACTAGCAATGGATAAAGGATCGACTGAATTAGGGTGGCCCATGGCCAGCCAGCTTTGTTTGGTAGTAGCCACATTCACATACTGCAATGATCCTATACTTTCTGGGCCAGACTCTAGAATATAGCCCGCCAGTTGGCAAACACATTAAGCTAGATCCATAGATATTTCCTGAGGGTATTCTCAGAGTGAAAACTAAATTTACTTTCCACTATATCCTGGGTCTTAAGTATTGCATTAGTATTGTTTTTCAAGACTGATGTTCCCATTTAACTTGTTGCTTGAAGGGTATAGAATAGCGAACAAGAATACTCCAACAACTTGGATAAGATCTCGCAGGTCTTGTTTAGACCAAAGGATAGGAAGTATTATCACCATGCATCATATAGGAGATAAACGACAATCCTCACCCTGTATATATTCTGGCTAGAGAACCCTCCTACTTAGCCTAAACAACAGCAGGAGATAACTGTTAAGGTTCATCACCAACCAAAGGCTACTAATGAGGAGGACAGTTTGGAGTAATCACATTAGACCTGGTCTACAGGAAGTAGATAATCATGTGGCAGGTGGTTGCTATTTCTGTGGGATGTTGCTTTATTTTGGGAGTCTGTTGCTTTTATTTAGGCTGTTAGTTTAATTTTGAAGTCTATAAATGTAAGTCCTGAGTTCTATTTGTCAATTATCAAATAACAAGAGAGTTCTCTTAGTTCTTCAGTAAGAGCAATTTACAACAATAAAACCTCGGAGTAATGAATAAACGGGTAAGGTGACAACATGTCCCCTGTAATACTACAGAGCAGAAGAAAATGCGGGATATGTGCGCCATTCACTAGAACTGAGTATGAAATCAAAGTGACACATTGCATAATAAACTAAACCCATTGATTCGAAAGTTAAAACGGGAAAGACGCGACTGAATGATATCTTAGCACAAGCTTTTTTTTCCTTTTATGAATTCATCAATTCTTGTGATATAATGACATTACTCACTAGGAGTCAGTTCTTGAGAAAAACATTTTTTTAGAGGAGAAAAAAAACACATAAATTCCTCGTAAAAGTTGAAAAAAGAAGACCTCATCAAATATATAGTTTTTTTTATGAGGTCCTATGTCGGTAAATAAGTTTGCAGCCATGTGCAAAAGCTAGTATAGTGCATAAGGGGTCCACCTTACAAAAAGATATAAAAAAGGAACACGATAATATATGGACTTAGGATTGGTTCTCTTAAGAGTAAAGGAAATTAATGTATTATTTTTATTGATTTTAATGTAGGCAAGTTTAGTGTTAGGTTGTGATAGATTTTCTTTAAGAATAAGCATAGAATAAGATCGAATATATACGCTGGGGCTACATTCGTTCCGGTTTTAGTTAAATTGATACTACTTTGTCAACGGAGACAAAATGTTAAAATTTAGCAAAAAAATTACTATAATTGAGCCTCACTCTTATTTTAGTACGGTAGGGCTAGATCCACATTCGTTTTGGTTAAATTCATACTCTTTTATCACTAAAAGACGCATTAGTGAACCTTAACCTGTTTACCGACAAATCCCTAAATTTAGTACAAAATGTTGTTGTTTAACTCCACCCTTTTAAAAGTCAAAAACATCCTCAATATATTTGTAGACCTTATAAATTCAAAAAGTATATTTTTAAGGGGAAAATGTTTAGCTATTTGACTCTTGGGATCTTTTATACAGTGAGGCTAGATCCACGCCCTTTTTGGTTAAAGTCATATTCTTTCGTTACTAAAAGATGCAATAGTAATCTTTTTAGCTTTTCAGAGACAGAATATCTAAATTGAGCCAAAATACATGTAATTTAGCATCACTCTTTTGAACTCATAAACGCCCTTGCTTTTAGAAATATTTTATATTTAAAAAGAGTATTTAAAGAAAAAAAAGGTTTAACCATTTAAACCCTTGCATATCACAATCTATAGACGTTTTCAAGCAAAAAAAAATAGAAAAAGAAAAATCATTAATTATTTGAGTTTAAATAAATTGGGGTCTTTATAATTGGGTTTCACCTGTAATCCTATCACCTCCAAGAGTCGAATACATAAATAATAACCATATAAACATAAATCATGGTAATATTTGGTATTGTAGGCTACGATAGAACACATAAAGATAATAAACATTACGAAGAATATGCCATCATGATCATAAGAGTATTCCAATAACTCTAATAAGAACTTATAATTTTTAATTTGTCATGAGCCCATCTTATAATTAAGAGCATAATGGTACGATGTAGTGATTCTTGAAAGTCACGATTACACATGCATTTTAAAAATCTTAGAAAACTTCAGTTTTACGATAGCTGCCTTACACCAATATGTCCTTATTTAAAATCTAGAATTCAACTTCTTTACGATAGCTTCAATATACTAATATATCTCTACGAAAAAATCTGTATACATGTATAACATTTCAAATCTGTAATGCTATAACAACTATAACAACATACCATTATGAAATAAAATTAAAATGACGGAAATTTTGACAAAATATTCTATTTTTTAGGTAAAATATTACATTTCACCTAAAATGTCATAAAAAACTCTTTTATTTGCAAGTTATTTTGTTTGATCGAATTTGATGTAGAAGATGAAGTAGTTCCATGATAGTTTAGTTTTAATCTGAATGAAAATAGGTTTTTGATTGTTTTTTTGAGTAATTAGAGAGCATGTAGAAGTTTAAAAGTGATTTTATATGTTTTTTATAAGGTTTTTTTCCTTTTTTTTTTTTTTACAAATGTCTACATAATCTTAACTCTAACAAGAATATACATTTTAATAAGGGTAATTTAAGAAAGAGGCTTGAAACTTATGAGAAGTAAAAAACACCCTTATTATTAATAACACTCTAATGCAAAAAGAGTATTTTAAAGGGAAAGAAAGTTTTAAGTCGAAAACACCCCTAGTCATCCCTAATCTTAAAAGAAGACTTCAATTAAGAAATGGCATTTTAGGGGGGGATATTAGCCATTTAACTCCATTCGTGCTTTTATATTTGTAAAGATATAGATGTAAATATAGATATAAATATACACACACCACTGAAGTTGCCAGTATGATTTGGCCAGCCATCCACGCAGTTGATAAATCAATTTTCTTTAAGTCCCCCCCATCGTTAGAATAGAGGAATTGGGCAGCTCTCAACTCAAGAAGATAAAGGCCTTACTCTATTCCATGATCTTGGTCACCCACCTCGACAGCCTGGACAGTCAGATTGAGCTAGCAAGTTAGCTTAAATTGTCAGCACTGTCATTTTATCAGCTTCTTACATATATGTATATATATGCATATGTGTGTGCGTGCGCGCGCGCGCGTATATGATATATATTGAGACTACGACATGGACACCTGACAACTTTTAAGGCAATCTTTATATGTACATACACGTTTTGGGATTGAGAAATTGGGTTTAAGAAATGGAAACATGACCACTTTTAAGGCTATTTTGCTAACTTTGACAACAAAATGATTTGTTACCAAGTTTTAAAGTTTTGACACCACTGTAAGAATTTGGAGATAAATTAAACCTGAGGATCTTACGTTGATGGATCAGAGCACATGCATGAGTTATACCAACCTAAACGTGACGAAGACGAAGGCTGTTGATAACTCCAGTCCCTTCACTCCGACTCTGGGCTGTCCTACTTATCACAATAACAGTGGGACTCTCTTCTTATATCAGAGTAGCAAGGGAAAACTTCTGATCGGCTTGACCCACTGAGCACTGCACGTCCTCTGTAAGTCTTGTAATTCGTTCATAAGGGGCACCAAGCTCCCACATAATGAATGCATCAATGTATAACTTGGTCATTACGAGTCCACCCAACAACAAGTCTCTAACAAATTCGTAGGAGTCCAGACATAAGAACCCTCACAGGGCGTGCAATCATACTGCTTCTCCCATCACACTTTTATCAATCTTGAACAGAGGCAGACCTAAACTCCTTTATCGATGGGGGTCAAAGTAACTCACAAGAATTCTTTTTCTTACTATCATGTTACATTGTTTTGGGTTACATTTATATTTTTATGTTACAATACGTACAAAGTTTCATCAGTAACGTTTACATCAGTTTTGGGCATTGTATGAATTAGATTAGGCTACTACAACTAAATGCTTTTGAACTTAAATGACATCCAGAAAGAAAGCTAATTTTGCTATATATGTAGTAGCTTTTGACTGTATAATTGCGCTCCTAACAACTCTATACCGAGTGATAAGGTAAAAGTTAATTTCTTTGCTAACGAGGGTTGTTACTCACCGTTAAGTTTATGAATAACAACAAATAAGCATCAAAACACCCTTAGAAGTTGGAGATTTTCAAAAATATAGAGAGGGGCCACGGCCTCTGCCAGCCCCTCCCGCAGTCTGCCTTTGATCTTGAATTGGGCTCGATCACGTTTAAATACTGAAATAGTGGTGGGATGTGATCGTTTGGTAAGGCAAGATTTAATTGAGAATTATGTTATTAGGTGTGGTATTTTGACGTCTTTGCGTTTAAAAATTTGAATGTAAAGTGTGAGCACTAGTTACTTACCTACTCAAGAACAGAGTTACTCGTGAACAAACAGAGGACATGGCCTTCCATAATATCCCCAATTTTTTTTTATTTTTATTTTTCTAATCATGTTGGTGGCGGTTACTTCTCTTTGTTGTTGAAATTCAAGCAAATTTATTACCCCAAACTTGCTACATATATGCAGTAATTATTTCTTTAAAATAACTTACAATTTTTGTTGCTTGAAAATAAGTCCCATATAATTAGTTTTTTGGTCTCTCAACAAATTGTTGTTCTTGTTTCTTATAAAAATGAAAATGGAATTACTAGCAGTTAGCACTCTATATACAGATCTCTCACTGCAATATCAGTAACTCATTCGCAAAAGTACATTATGAGTGAGGCAGAAGCAGTGGCACCACCACCAAAGATCGCCATTATAGGCGCAGGCATCTTCGTCCGAACACAGTACATCCCCAGATTGGCCGAGATCTCTCACCTCCTTGTCCTCAAATCTATCTGGAGCCGCACCCAGGTATCAATTTGCCCCCGTCGTTTGTTTTTGTTTGTGTGTGTGAGAAGTGTGTGTTTTGTTGTTGCGTTAACTTGTGGGTGTTTTTCATTTTCAAATGTATGTGCGTGTAGGAATCGGCGAGAGGGGCTGTTGAGATTGCGCGCAAGTATTTTCCGGAGGTGGAAGCCAAGTGGGGCGATACGGGTCTCGATGAGATTGTTCAAGATACTTCCGTCACTGGAGTTGCCGTGGTTCTTGCTGGACAGACTCAGGCATCTCTCTCTCTCTCTCTCTCCCTCTCCACACACACGCACAGAGAGACACGCGCGCGCACACATACTCAGTGTGTGTATTTTTTGCTTTATATTAGTGTCTGGAGCACTATTGAGCTTGCAATTATCACTAATGACGCTACCTATAACAGCTATATGTGATTGTTCCTTGTGCTTGAAATTACTTTAATTGGAATGTCATTAGCGAAATATGAGTGCCAGTATAATGATGTGCTCATGTATGTGATAGCATTATCGTTACCTGTCGTGTGATAAGCTGACCTAGTGTGTGACAATTACGCGTAGTATCTTTTGGGCTGGTACGATTGGTACTTCTTTTGTTTGCTTACGGCACTCCTGTAGTTATAATGCACATGGTACAACCATGTTTAGCTCACAAGAATGGCAGCTGGTCTGATTACCAGTGCGTGGCTCTTGGAATTCTTTATATGGGAGTGGAAGCAAATGTATAATCCTTGATTAGCTGTTGCTAATGTAACACGTTCTTGTTATTCCTTTTTTCATCTATCCAAGACACCTGCAACAGAAAAACTTATGTTCCTGCAATCAACTTTGCTACATCATGTAAATGATATGCAATTTTAATGCATATAGTTAAGAGAATTTTGAAATTAACGAATATGTGCACCGCTTTTTGCTAATTCCACACCGCTTCATTGGATTTTGTTACTACTAATGCTATATACTGGTGAAAACTTTTCATCCTTAGGATTTCATATCATTAAAGAATGTGGTTAGCATTTATTTGACGGAATACCTACAAGCAATTGAACTTAAACATGCTTAAACAGCTGTCTGACTACTTAAGCACCTCAGCGTTATAATGGCATGACTTAAAATGGAATTTAACATATGATTCTTCTAACATGGGTTGATGTCATTAAACATATATCATAAAAAAATATTTTACTGTTTCTGGTGGTGGATAGATGAGACGAGGCTGGAGACCGTCCCCAGCTTAGGAGCCGTGGTGAGCGGAGGTGGTAGGTCTTTTTACCTACGTGCTAGCCTTTGCTTCATGGTTTAGTTAGTAACTAGTTTGCCCATACGATACCCATTACTTTGCAACTTAATGGTGTTTACAACAAATGGTCAGTCCTTAGTTGTAGAATTCTTCAATTATAGTTACTTGCTCCCTCCCCAGAACCTCGAATTCTTGAACCTTGCACCCGCCGCTCCCGCTCCCACCCCAAAACTCACTATAGTAGTGACGCTCCCGCTCTCGCCCCCAGCCACGGTCCTTGGTACATATGGAATGGATCAGCATCCTACAAAAACTGTGTCTCGGTCGTAAAAAGTTTCTTGACATGCCCCAACTACTATAAAACAAGTATAAATCGAATTTTAGGTTTCAGAAATGTCAGTGGTAAATTTAAATTTAAGGCTTAGATGATGACGACAACGAGGGAAATTAGATTAAAGCCTCAAAGACAGTAGTTTGCTATGTATTAAAAGGCTAATATATTTGGACTAAAATCTGTTTGTGATACCCTGTCGCAGGTTAGTTGAACATAGTAGCAAGAAACTCCTCTTATGGCGATGCTTCTCTCCCAGAAAATCGCTTTTGCATTTCCAAGTTGGAGAAACTCCAAGGAATCGTGTCCTAAACTAACATGGGAACTCAATCCCGTCAGCTGGACAGAGATGCATGGAACAAGTGAGAGTACCTGAAAATCAAGCCCTTTACGACTAATTCCTTGTTTCCCTCTTCGTTCAAGTCCTTAAAGCCTTCTTGTCCGGTGTTGACCACCCTCATCGAGAGAACAGAGCTCGTCAATCAGTGCTCCCGCACCCCCCCCTCCCCCCCGCACCCTGTATTCATTTTTGGCTCCATATCTAACCTTATTTGATGAGAGGTGTGCCGCCTAGAAATGTCTCGATAAGTGAGCAGCAGCAGTAGCATAACTAGTTTTACCTTTGTTATTTTTATAAGCAAGTAGTTGGTAGCCACTTGATGTGACGAGTACAAATAACTCACTTTTGCTTACGGTATTTTCAAGGAAAAAAGTGTGTACACCATAATTAAGTGTAAGTTATAATAAACAAAAGTTAAAACTCTTTACACATTTATTTAGTCAGTCCGGTCCCAACTTTAGATTCTTCTAGGTACTTACACCCCCCCCCCCCCCCCCCCACCCACCCCCCCGCGCGGCGCTTCATATAACTAAAGTTTAACTACTATTTTGACAAATGGATAACAACTCCACTTTTTTTTGCTGGTTCATATTGTATCAGTTTGTGGTATATGAGTAATGGTTGCGGAGCTGAATTTATCCACAATACTTCCTTGTTCTTTTCAACAAAAGATGAAGCAAGCAACTCTGTTTCCTATCTCCAGCGTTTATGCCTCCTGTCCCCTCTGTAACCCCTGAGTTCACGTGTTTCCGATCAATTTTTTTTGTCAGACCACATAATGACTCGGTCATGGTCACTTGCAGATGAAATCATGGTTAAACCTAGGCTTATTAATAGCTGTAAATTTAGTACTCGCTATGTAGGGAATGTTGAAAATACAAACAAAGGAATAAAATAGTACCACACAGATCTTGGATGGATTTATGATCTAGATCTAACTTTAGGAATATATTTCCAGTAGACCAATTAAATTCCCCTTCGGGCCTGCTTCAGTGTGGCTTATAAATGAGTAAATATGTTTTGTAATTTGGCTAAATTCTGCTTATCTATATTGGATTTGTGTGCCAAATGTAATCATTTATACACGGGCCAATCTTTGCAGGTGGATATGTCACTAAAGCTACTAAATGCTGGAAAGCATGTTCTTCAAGGTGATTTCCTTTGACAATCAGCCTCTTGGCTGGTGAATGCAAAGGACTTGGGAATCTAATTTACAGAATGTTCTACCAAAAGGACATCTGCAACTGTTTAAATACGTATAGCTCTTTCTGTTTTTGTAGTTCCTCCTGTGCAACAAACTAACGTTTTTTTATATTTGTTCACACTTGTGTATTCATCTTGGAAATTGTGCGTGGGTCTGAAGAGAAACCAGCTGCAGTTTGTAAGTAGCATTTCCTGATATCTTTACCATTTCACAAATTTTTGCATCTAGTGGAACAGAACCATTCATTCTCAGCCTAACTAAAGCAAATGGTCATTTCGAGATAACAGTTAAACCACTCCATATCTTATTTCTTATGCATAAAATTGAATTGCACCATTTGGATATATGAATTATTAGAGTTGGTCCTTCTAGTTCTATTTGAGGTAAAAGAAGCAGTCTTCTTGAGAAAAACTAGACTAAATAATTGTACTTTTGAACCCAAGAGGTGATGTCTGACTTCATTGTTTAATGAATTATGTGTTGTTTTTTTTTTCTGTATGCTTCTGGATTTTTCAATGCTAAGAAAATACTAGAGGGTCCTTATGCAGCCATTAGTGAGGCAGAAACTGGACTGTCAAGCTATCATTCTATTTGCGTCAAAGCCCCTGGTCAACCAATATGGGCTGTTGCAGAAAATTATCGGTTCGAACCTTCTTTTGTGGAGGTACTTGTTTTCGGCAGATCCGGTTTAGGTTTGCTATGGTCGCTCTGAAGACTGATTTATGTGATTCTGCAGAGCAAAAAATTATTGTCTGAAATTGGGGATATGATGAGCGTCCAAGTTATAATTGAAGGATCAATGAACAGTTCAAATCCCTATTTCTCCAGCTCATGGAGGCGCAATTTTACTGTAAGTATGTTCAAGCAAACTACTGTAGTTTGCTCCCCTTGAGCCATGAGGTGTTTATAGCATAGTTGATAAATCAAGAAATGTATCTCGTACCAAATTCCATTTTTGCTTACGTGTATCTATCTTATCATTTTAATATATACGTATTCCTGTTTAAACATGTACAAGTATCGTATCTCATCAAGTATTGGATGATATGCTATATCGTTCCAAAACCTAAGTATCTCTGTCTAAACATGTGAAAACAAAGAGCATGGCTAAATGCAAGTGGGAAGCTCGCTCCAAGAGCTTCCGCAACTGTGAGCTTTGATACAATGTCACGTAGTATCTACTTTGAAAGCTTAAGCTGCTAAAGGATGGGCACAACACGTATATCATTCCTGTAACAAGATGTGAAAAATATTGCATAACAAACCTTATTTAATGACATAATTATGTTCTAATTTGGAACAAGAATTGTTTGCAGTAGTGATGATGCCAATTTTGAAGTCAAATGCCCAACATTGAAAAAAGAAACCATGGATTCCCTATCTACCGTATCATTACCACATCTCGTAAGACTAATATTCGGTATTGTATGCCAATATGGATATGCATATGACTTTGTATCGTTATACATCTGTATCGTATTGTACAATCTATACATTAGGTGGATGTTCGGCCACACAAGGAGGGATAGTCTAAGATATGAGGATATCCACGACAAAGTGGGGGATGCGGTTGCTCGAGGAAAAGATGAGGGAACACTGAGTAAGATGATTTGGTCATATCCAACCTAGGCCTTTAGGTGTCCCTGTAACAAGAAGTCATCGGTGCCAAGTTAATGGGGGTAAGATCAGGTAGGGTAGATCGAGGATATCTTGGGGATAATAGTGAGAAAAGACTTGATTGCTAGGAATTCATTAAAGTACATATACTTTGGCAGGGGGGATGAAAAAAATGTAGCCGACCCTAACTAGTTTGGGACAAAGGCTTGGATGATGATGTTGAAGATTATGGTTGTATTGTACTATACATCTTGCGTAGCGTGTGATATGGACAACTATGGGTTATAGAGGCCACAATGTCTTGTAGCCAAATGGTACATTGGCCATCTTTGGATACCCTTATCACTTGGTTCATTTTTGTAGTCGTTAAAATTATGAGAAGAGTTATTATGAAATGACAAGTTTTTTGTGTATACTATTTTAGGATAATGATCGAAGGTTTGCTACACTGGACTGGGCAACAGCTCAAATTCAAAAAATAAATCCAGCAAAATGTGTACCCAAACGCAGCCTAGTGAACAAGTAAATGTGATTCTAAGGTCATCAGCTAGAATGTATATGCACGGTGTTTGTAGGAGCTTTTTCTTGGAAGGGCCAAAGCAAAAGAGTACCATAATAGTAAGGCGGACTGAGAAGAAAATCTCAGATAAAAAGGGGCCAAATATACATATATAAATCTATATCATTGTCGAAAATCTAAAAGATAAGGTGTAGCGGGCCGTCGCAGGGGGTGGGGGTGCTTATTATACCTATAAACTATTGCCAGTGCAGCCCTATTACCACGAAGTAACCAGAGCATTGATAAGCATACATTTTTGCATCCATAAATTGATGAAAGAATCTACGTGCACAAGTCATGAAATTTAGAGGATAGTCAAAACCCAAGTTACATTTGTAGCTTTCGAAAAGCTCTATATGGGCTGAAGTAGGCACCACGAGCATGGTATAGAAAGATTTAGAATTTAGAGATCAAGGTATTCAGTGGTTTTTAAGTAACACCTTTGGATTCTAGTCTATTTGTCAAATGTGGTGCTAGTTTACTAAGATCCTACGATCATGGCTTGAGTAAAGTTAAATTCATCCGTGAAAGTCTTTAGGTGAGGTTTTAGATGAAAGAGCTTGGTCAGCTCAAGAGCTTCCTTGGTCTAGAGGTAGATCATGGTGAAACATGAGTGTTTCATTGCCAGAAGTAGTATGCTAAAGATTTATTCTCAAATTCAAGATGGAGGACAACAGCCTAATCTCAACTTCGAAGGATTAAGTATGAAGTTGAGTACTGATGGGGGAGCTGCTGAAGGATACAACTATGTAGTGGCTGCTCGCCTAAAGTTAATTATATTTGGCCTTTACAAGGCCAGATCTACCCTAAGCGGTTGGGGACGTTAGCAGGTTCATGCAATGCCCAAAATAGCTGCATCTTGAATCAGGTTCATTGGATTCTAGACTATGTGAATGTCACAGTTGATAGTTGATTGTCGAAATCTGTATTTTCATCATCCAAGCCTTTGTCCCAAACTAGTTAGAGTTGGCTTCTGTACGAAAAGTTAGCATCATGCGAGGAAGTTGGATCTTCTGATGCGGACTATGGTGGTGATGTCTCTATACAGAAAGGCCTCCTTCCTATCTATTAGATTATGGACTCTTTATGCTAGGATGTGTGTACCTTAGGTTCAAGAGTAGATACCATGGTGCGGGAAGAAACAACCCACATTTCCTCTCTCTACTATCAAAACAGAACATAGAGCAGATCTAAGGTAGCAGAAAAATCTGAGTGGCTCATTCAACTTATGCTCGACATTAAGAAGCATTGTTATTGTTCTATTCTTAGTTGTGCAAAGCGGGGGCGGGGGAGTGTAAACACCTGAAAGAATCTGAGGTTGGGAGCGGCTTGAATAAATAAATGTGTAAAAGAGTATTTGCTGAATATAGTTTACACGAGAGAGAGAGAGAGAGAGAGAGAGAGAGAGAGAGAGAGAGAGAGAGAGAGAGCAACAACAAACAATGAGGCTTTATGGAGTTGAAGGAAGAGAGAAACAAGGAATTGAGTCGAAAAGCGCTTGATTTTCAGGTTCTCTCTCACTTGTTCCATGCATCTATGTCCAGCTGACGGGATCGAGTTCCCATATGAGCTTGGGACGAGATCCCATGCAGCTCCTAACTTGGGATCGCAAAAGCGAGTTTCCGAGAGAGAAGCGTCACCATATGAGGAGTTTCCTGCAACTAAGGTTCTATTGGCCTATGCCTATACTAAGAAACGAGAGTGCGCCACGACTAGCAGAAGATCCAACATTTCACGTTTGAAGTGCATCACCATTTTAGTCGAGATAAAGTTCTTCAATGTGATATCACTTTTCTCCGAGTTAACACAGAAGAGCAGACGGCCAACATCTTCACAAAAAAATTGTCCTTCCCCAAGTCTTCAACGCGCAGATTTTAACTTTGCTGATGAGTAGAGGGTCGGCGTTAAGGGAGAGCGTTAAGGTTTGATGGTTGGTGTTATTATATAAATTAGGCCCTATTTTTAATTAGTTTTTATTCTTTGTTTTCTGGTTAGTTAAGTTAGCTTGTTAGCCAAGCCAAGCTCCTATATAAATGACGGCCATTTTGTGATCAAATCAGTTTTATTCTTTGTGATCAAATTGGGGTGTGCATCAACCTGGGTTTTTTTTGTAATTAGTTGTAACTTTTTCTTTGGTTCGGTTAATGTGGCGATCTGTGGTGCAAGGTCACTGCAATATTTACTTTTGGGAGATTTCGCTGCAATATCCTTACATGCCTCCATTGGTGACTAGAAAGTAAGCATGTTGTCTTGGTGCGTAGAGTGCTTGTCTGCCTTGGCGTTCCTCTTCCGTTTATGTGCTACATCTTGTCATGGCATTGTGCTAGTACCACCGGTTAGAGCTCTGGCCCTAATATGTTCATTAACGTTATCTTTATTGATCATAGTTCATGTCCAGGAGAACCAGAATCCCAAATCGATGGCCATCTTTTTCATTGGTAGATCCGACTCCAATGTGCAAAATAATGTTGAAGTGATTTACCCAGTTATCGATTAGCTTTGGTACCTCTTAGTAGAGGATGTCGATACAGAAACTCTAACAAGTTGAAAAGTTCAATGACCTTGCACCAGAAAGATGAGGTAACAATATTGAACAAAAATATTGTTACCTCAACCACAAGGAGTTCGCGGTTGGTACCAAAGGATGAAGAAACAATCGTCGTTCTTCCTATGTTACATGGACTCGGTATGAGTGTCCAAGTCGGATATGTGTCAAAGTGTCAGACTCGTCTAATTTTCAAAACCCAAGACATGTGGACACGGAAAAGTATTCATATTTGTTGGTTTTTTATGGTTTTTCCTTAGTAAACATGGTGTCTTATGAGATTCACATTGTTTTACTTTAAAATTTATATCATCTCAGTAATAACGAACTAAAAGAAACACTATAAGAGAGTTTTCTTAGTGGCTTATTCTATGAGATGTGCCGGACTTATATCCCGTACCCATGTCCAAGTGTCAAGTGTCCGACACGGGTACTTCACCCATCTTCTACTAAAATAGTTTTGATAAGGAATGCATTCAGTTTGCAGATGACAAAAGCTATGCTACAGCCTACAACTTGTGGAACCAAGTGGCCATGCGGAACCAAATGGCCAAGACTAACGGCCTTTATTTTCATTAATAATCTAACTTGGCTAATAAGCTTACTCAACTTACAAGAAAACAAAAGTAAACATTAAAACATGGGCCGAGTTTATTTACAGACAACCTACGGCCCACTCAATTAAGTGGTGGTAAGTTGGTGCTAAACATCAATGACAAGACACTAGTTTGGGTAGGAACTACGTGTATCTCATCCTCTCAATTAATGTAGTATTAGCTGTGCAATGTCCTGTATTTGTGATATATAGGAGACTTCTAGTATATTTTTTGATGTTTACTACTTATACGGTTTTTGTTTTTCTGGCTAATCCTTCCCACTAACACTACCTCCATGGATCAAAGTCTCTAGTTTATCCTTCGGACCTTTCTTATTCTTCACATTTCCTCTGCTTTGCCTGTCTTCATTCTGGCAGGGGGGGTTTGTTCTAGATATGGGGGTACATTTCATTGCAGGGTTGAGAATGGTAAGCTTTTCTACTCTGTCTTCCTCTTCCCCTTTGTAGAACTAGTTAACTAATACACGACTAAAATGTAATCAACTGTTGCTTACATGCCTCACATGGAGATGGTAATTATGCGTACGACTTCTCATATTGATCTAGTTACCAAATCACCACTTCAGGGGAGTTTCCTGAGTAAAAGGTTCATTTCTAAAACCACCTATTTTGATTATTGAAGCTGGCAATTGGAAGTAGATAAGTGCATGTTGGCTATGTTAGGAAATCACGTGCAGCCAAGAATATCTGCTGAGAACCACCAACTGACAAGAGAATTTGGGGATGGTTTCTGTTCTTTAAGATGAAAGACCCTTTAACCTTTATCTGTTGATTAAAAGAGATGCATCCGGCAACAATGGTAAACACGGGAATTGAAACACTTCTTGTTCTGAAGCTATCCGAATTATATTTAGTCTGTTCCAATCATTTTTCTTTGAAGTACTAATGCAACATTTACCTTAAGGTGAATTTTTAAAAGGAAATGTCGGGGTGGACCATGTCAATAATTTTGATCAGACTGGCCCAATGGTGCTACTCAAGCTTTGACATTCCTGTTTACAAGCAAAACAATTATTAACCGAGTCTTGGAACATACACTCATGCCTCAACCCAATTAAACTGTTACTGTTTTGCGCTAAACAGATTCCTCTGGTTTTGCCCAAAATTCACATACTAAGTTTGCATTCTTCAACCTGCCTAACAGCTTGTTGGATGTGAGATAACCAGAGTGTCAGCTACAACATCTCATGTAGATCTTTCTTTGCCTCCACCAGATAGCATATCCTCCTTATTGTAAGTTCCAAAACAGTTTATTTCTTGAGAAGAACTTTCCCCTGGTATAACTGAAGTCTAAAGAGAGAAAATTTGGGTGTCCTTTATCTCTTTAGTCAGCTGGAGAATGGATGTTCTGGAGTTTTTGTGATGGTGGTATCATCAAGATCACCCAAGGCAAGTGGTATAGTATACTTGCTCATTAACTTCTGCATGAAATCATGTTCTTTTGCCCATTTGTGCTATTTGTACCTCTAGGTAATCTGGCGAGTCGTTGGCTTAAAAGGAACATTGCAAGTTGAGCGTGGAAACAAAGATGGAAGACATGGATACTTGGTATGTTAAAATGGATTTACTCTCCGGTAGTCTTATGGTGAACTTCTATGACTAAACATGAGATTCAACTAATGGAAGTCTCCATTTTCCTAAGAATTGTCAGTCATAAAAATTGATTATGAAAAGCTCAAACCTTCCTCTTTTTTGATCTCACTCTTACTGTCGCAGGTTTCTCTTTATGGTGCTGATGGGCAAAGCAGGACCTCCTTCTACCCCTTCAGTGGGGTGACTGAAGAGTTAAAAGCATTTCTACATGACATTTCACAGGCAACCTACAAGGTAGTATAATGTTTAAAGCCACAGACTTCACTTGTATTAGTGAGTTCTTTGCCATAGTTCATTAGCAAGATCTCTGAATATGTCAGAGTTGCTACCCTAGTACATTATTGTAGAAGGTAGTATAATGTTTAGAGCCACAGACTTCACTTGTATAATTGAGTTCTTTGCCATAGTTCATTAGCAAGATCTCTGAATATGTTTCAGAGTTGCTGCTTTGTGAAGTATAGATACCTCGAGGGGGAGCAGATCATCTCAAACTTGTCTTTAGTAAATCTTACCTTACTAAACTAAATTTTACTCTGCTTGTTGTGTTCCGTGTACATTTTCTTTGTCCTTCTGACATACTAGTTGTTATATACTGAATTTCGTTACATAGTGGCGTATCTGTATTGTACTTAGTTTCCATAGTTCCGCTCCATGTGTTCTGATAACTAACCTGAAACAATCCAGGATTTTTCACAGGAAACTGGTTTCCCAATTTCATGCTTGTAAAATCCGATAGCCATGATTTTTGCATGATGTTTTTTATACATTGACTAGCATAAGTGACTCGTCTCCTTTTGTCATAATTTTCTTTTTCTTGCAGAAGAGTAGATATGAAGCTGATCCTCGTAGCTCTTATGTTGAAGGTGCCAGAGATATTGCTGTTCTAGAGGCAATGCTAGAATCGGGAATGAAGCAAGGAGCCCCGGTCCAAGTGAAAAAGTTTTAGCTTTCACTTCGGATCAAGTTTTTATAGTAGCCAGGTAAGTGTTTTGGGTCCCTGTTTAAAACTTAAATAAAAATGTTTAGTGGGACGGTTATTATGTCAGTGGCTCCCCAATACACGATGTTTGTAACAACATTTCATTCTTTTAGACGGGCAATGCATTACAAGTCAAGAGTATGAAATAAGAGGTCTCATTAGTAGCCATCTTGAGATCTTCCTTTTCTGGTAGGAGTTCTTGCTTCAGAAGTCAGCGATTGAATTGAAAGTGCATATAAGGTAGGCAACAGTGGTTGCCCAAATGGACAGAATTAATTTGCCTCATTTGATGTGCTCGAAAATTGGAAGAATTTGATTTGGTTCGATGGTGATAACATGTACCAACTTCCTATATGTTGACCTGATATTTGTTTTTTCTTGTAAGAACATTTTCTTATAAACTACCAACAGGAAAATGGGGTTACCTTGGTGTTTGCACCAACGAAATTAAAACCTCAAGTTACATGAACTAGTTTGCCAATTACTTCTGCATGAAAAGAGTAATCATCTACACAAGTGACATGTACTAAGTTGAAGGGCTATTGTTCAGTTTGACCTAGTTGATAGTGAGAGTTGGAAGGTGTCAACTGGCCCGACTGTATTTCCGGAAAAAATGATCAAGTATTGATACTTGGTTGTTGATAACTGCTAAAAAAAAAAACATGAGTATACAAGTTTTGTTCACCACCCAGTGATGAGCATCAACTTTTACTGTAGAATGACGAAGATGCACAATTCGCATCATGTTGAACGCACTTGTAGTTAATTTTGGTTTATTTGTCTTAGTCGTGTGGCCATTGGAACATGGAGTTCCCTGTCACTTGGAACCCTTAGGCTGGAACCAGAATAGAGGGATATAACTAAAGATTGTAAAAGAAGACATAAGGTTGAAAATCATACTGACTTGTGAGTTTCTGAAAGAAGAAAACTAAGGGAGAGGTCAAAGATGTCTCAATTGTCACAGGAAAGCAAGTGTGGTTGTAAGTTGGTTAACCAAGTATCACTATTGTTACTTTCCCATTGCAGCAAAAGGAAAGAGAATAGACAAAACTTGAAGTTTCTCCAATTTAAAGATTGTGATACGATTCACAAAGAGTAAGGAATAGTTTCTCCTACTTCAAACCAACTACACCTAACACCAGTTTCTCTCATTATATTTCTCAACTGTCCTTAGAAACTTGGATTGAGACATCATCTGCATTTTCTCAACACAGCCATTGATGAGAAAGCGAGATGCTGAGTAACACTGCACGTTATTGATTGAGTATAGTGGTTGGTTTTGGACCCATGAAAGCTCCCAATCATAATTTTAAGGGAATGCACCAATTAAATTGCTTGGTGACAAAAAGTTGGAAGACTATTTTGATCTTAGACAACTGGAGCTACACAGATTTTTCTGTTTGCCTTAACTTGATCTTAGACAGTAATACAGGAATCTCAGGATGACTTTGTTGCTCTTGTAAGCAACAGAAGTACTCGTACCCAAATCCAAGAATGTCAGTATTTCACTGCTACCTATCAGTTACATTGTTGCCACTAAATGAAGCCTTTGGCTTGATTTGTTGCCCTAAATGTCAGTCATCCCAGTTCCTGCTCTGGAGCAAAGCAGAGTGCAAACTGTCCTTAGCAGGAGTAGGTGCAAACATCTTTGTGTTAACTCCAACTGTCCTAAGCCTCTGCTATATACTTGTTCAATCCCTAGACTAGTGAAGAGGAACATGTCACACTACAGGAAGTTGACATGGATATAAACAATTAAACATTGTGCGCCTAAGGATTTGGCATACCAAGCTTACTAGTTTTTCTAGAATTAATGACAAGATAATCTTTCAAACATTGAATGGGAATGGTCCAGCTAGGAGCAAGCAACAACAATTCTACATTTTGGAAAGGAAGGTCAGACTTCAAGCAAATGGTGCTTCAATAATCAACATCAACAATTATTTCTTCCTAATCTTCTTATTCTTCTCATTTTCTGTCTCCCTCGCTCTCAAGCATGCGTGCGTACACACACCAAATATCTCATATCTTTGATTTTGGACTTGGGATCGCTTTCGGCTTGCACCAGCTAAGGGACGGGGAGAGCTACCCGATCGTGTAGCCCAGCTCCACTCGTGAAAATTTCTCCCGAAGACTGATGGGTGGTGTTCCATACTCCTGAACTCACTTGTCCCATGTTTTGCCAACCTTGGTGGCTTGATTAGATTTCATAGTCATTGTCCGAAGAAGAAGTATACATGAACGATTGAACACTTGGATTACCTAATCAAGGGAGCTGCATTGATAACAGGTCAATTATTTGAGGCCCCAGTGTTGTATATGAATGAGGAAAAGAAGGAAATCATTGGTCCATATGTTGAACAATTAGAGTGATGAAAGTGACTACAGCAAAGAATTCAGGAAACTGGGTAACATGGCAGCATTTCCACCTTGACTAACAATTAGGTTGTGCAAACCCTGTAACCAAGCAAGCTGCATTTGGAAGTTTCCTTCCGGAAAACACGCTAAAATTTTTTCTTTTGGTGCCAATTGCAGGGAAGAACCAAAACTAACAGATAACCTGTGATTATGACTTTGGCCTCATTACCAACAAAGAGACTGCAATCAGAATTCGGGCACGCGACCTCATCTGTCTAAGCCACAAATCATACTTTTAGCGTCAAATATCTGCGTGCCAAAAATGGTTTGCAAGTGAACCCCTTTTCTTGGCTATTTTGAAGCTTCGGTTTAAGACAAACTTCTATCGCTAACAGATAACAAATCGCCACTAATATTCGTAAATGGTTCCATCTAGATGCGGAACGTGACAGCCAAATTCATTATTTAAGCAAGATATTACAAAAGTGGAAAAAAGTTATTTGATATGTCACCATATGACACGAAGAACCAGTCCAACCCAATCGACCACAGTATAATTGAACAAAAGACTTGTGTACGTGAAAAGCAAGTGAAAAGGGAGATCTAAGGATCTTTTTGTGCGTCCTCTTACGATTCTCATACCAAACCAACCCCTCTCCCCTCACCACCCCAAACAGAAGAAAAGACTCATTCTACAGCAACATACATACTGTGGTTTCATATAGTCCTCAAGGTAGATCACCCGTTCATCAACTCCTCTCTCTCTCTCTCTCTCTCTGTGTGTGTGTGTGTGTGTGTGTGTGTGTGTGTGAAGTCAATTGTTTATGTAACTATCACGTAAGTACTAACAATGCTCGTGCTTTAGAGTTCATAAACTTTTGACCTTGAGCTCACAATTACTGGGTAGTTACATAGATGAAGTTCCAGATTTTCTTTTTGTTCACCTTTTGGTTACTGAAGAATGCATGAAAAGGAACTGAATTATGGGCTACCTTGCAATACTCTCCTGGATCAAAACTTAAAGGACACCAAGGTATTTGCACATCAATATGAAAAGGTTAAAGCGTGAGTCTGTGTCCCGTAACTTCTTTCTCCTGTTTCTGTTTTCCCTGTTTTTCAGCAACCAAATGGAGGAAAATGTTCAGTTGAACACTTGTTTCTGTTTCTTGGATGTGACTTACCATTTCCTTTTGGCTTGTTATATGCAGGTTATGGCGTGCTCTTGTCTAGAGATTCCTATGAGGTAACTATGATTTCCCTGATAAAGTTGTGTTATATATATATACTATAAGGGTTATTACCACTTTTACTCAAAAAGGAAAAACCCAACCCTATATAATCATGCATGGTCTTCAAACCTAGCTCATCTTTGCCTCCAGTCACCTTAAACCAGATCGAGCCCCCGGAACCTCCACATATTATTGCCTCTATTGTTTATGTGGGTAAGTTTTCCTTCCAGATTACGGCTAATTTGATTCAATAGCCTCTTTTTTGGTTCTTGTTCTTTGGAGATTTCTGTCTGTATGTTTTTGCGGTGGCCCAGAGATTCATTTATATATTGTTAATGTTCGTACCTGTACTTAATTAGCAATCTGAAAAGCTTTTCCCACTAAAGATGTTGGTGATATAGACAAGGACAAAAGAGAGAGATATATCTAAAAGTACCAGGGGAATTAGTGCAACTGCATAGCCTTTAATTTTGGTGTTTTAGTCAGAAACTACATTTCAAAATCATACTGAAAAAGCCCTTTTAAGTGCTACCCTGGGACGGTGTCAAATAGTAGAAAACAGGAAGAACAACGTGTCTTTTAGTCCTCTTTTCTTCGAGGATTTTGAGTAGTAAATCGAGGCACCACATGGAATAATCATCATCTCTTGAGAAGAAGATCAATGAACTTCTTGACCGTCTCATTGCTTCCTCCAGTTTCAAATTACTGTTTTCTGCTCTCTGTAAGTCGCTCCCGCCTTGAAATGTGCGAAACCCAACATTCACTAGGGCTTCAAAGAGGCTTTCGATGAATTTGGGAATCTTTTTACCTCCAAAATGCAACAACACGTCGTAGTTTGGTTCCTCCACATTGACTTTGGGAGTTGCAGTTTGCGTGCGGTCATGCTCATGTTCTGTTCCTCCCTCTCGTGGGTGATGACTTTAGCTTTAGCATCCTTAGTGATAGCCTTGATAAGGTTCCTCTCAGACCTAGAAATTTTCCATGAGTTCAGTTCATAAGCATTTCAATCACAGTTTATAATTATGTCCAAAATCACTCTTTTCATAGTGTCAGTAACGGAGTCTGGAACTTAAGATGGATAAATCATTCAAGTTGTATACTAAATCTATCCATGTAGTGACAAGTGTAGACTCAAGCCTCAACGTAATACTCTCTTTCTTCTAGATGTTGTTGTACATATTGTCATCACTGTCTATCGGTGAGCTGATTTAATACACCGGAGGATTTGTAGAATAGATCAGATCAAACACTAATTAATGTGCCTACCGGTTCTTTCAATTTTTTTATGAGAGTGACTGAAGATTCTAAAGTTTAGGCAGATGCATGACCAAAATAAGTTTATAGCTCTGAAACAGGCATTGCTGTATTTCTAATTTATATAGATCTAGGTCATATTTCATCAACTTGAACACCAGTTAGTGAAAAGGATAGAGGTCGGTCTATAACAGACAGTGGTAGAGGCGAGAGTCTCGCTCCATAAGAGAAGATGGTGGATGAACATAACAAATCCCACATTCCTATTTAAGTATTAGAGCCTCTATAACAATTTTTTCCCTCAACATTGTCAGAAAGGTTTTGCTTAATCCTTTAGTCTGATTGTGACTTCCTAACTTCGTTGAAGTGAAGAAAAAAAAAATACTCTGTATTCTTTTTGCATCAATTTAATTTGTAATTTAATATTATATAGCTTTAAGGTATAGGAAAAATAAAATTTGCATTAGTAGTATTGTAAGCATATTTTTCTATCTTTTTTGAGTTGAAGTCTAAATGTGTACCATTGCACGTGGCAAAAAAGAGAAAGATTGAGACATTATGGATGTTTACTTCCCTCTCCTTACTAGAAAAAAGAATGGTTTGATGCAGAATTTATGAAGCTCAGCGAATGCACATTTTTCTTAAAATTTTTGCAGTTAATTCATTTGTAGCCAATTTCTAAAAGTATGTTTTTGACATCATGCGTGCTCTATGATAACTGAAAAAATCATACCATTACGTACCACCAACCTTCACATAAAAAAGATCTAACGTAAAATTGAATTAAGATGCAAGAGAAAGGCTTTGTAATATGAACTATCCTACATTTCATCCCAAACAATTGAAACAACACACATTTTTTAGCATATCAATATATAAATAGAAGACCATATAATTGCATAAGTTATTGATATCGCATTGTTACAAGAAATATTGTAGTCGAGTGTTAAGTTATTACTCAACAAAGACACTATATTCGGAGGTAAACACAAAATTGTTTGTTTTTTCCCCTTCACTAAGCTCTCTCATTGTAAAAAATTCATTTTGTGATTTACTGCCATAAAGTTACTAAAAAGAAGAATGGTTTGATGCAGAGTTTTTGAAGTCCAGTGCTTGCATATTTATCTTGACCATTTTGCAGTTAATTCACCTACAAGCAACTTCTAAAGGTATGTATTTCACGTATCTGCTTCACTTGCTTAATTAATACATAGTTTTTTTTTCCCACTTCAACGAATGCTTACACTTGTGGCTTTAATTGCTTATTGTTGTCATGTATCTTCTTCTATATAGCTTATCTCCAAGTTTCTCTATTGAAGGCAAATGAATAGGTTGTTATCCGAGAGCGGTAAAATATGTTTGCACAATAATATATAATAGGAAAAAGAAGATTTTTATAGTATATTCCCATATGTATTACAAGAGTATATTTCACCGTACATTTTGGAAATGAGGCAAGGCTCTAACCAACTTGAGAAAAGGAAGAGTTATGTTGCAGAAGCAACGTTATAATAGAGCAAAGATGAGCAATAGGATAATAGGAAGAGCTATGTTGTAAGTGATGAGCAGAAGTAACGTTATAATAGAGCAAAGAGGAGCAAAAGGATAATAGAAAGCAGCTCAGCTATAGGAGGACAAAATGATTGTGAATCTACTCCTGCAGGCAACAAAATAAGAAAAAGACCCCGCTACTTGCAACAAACTCTATTGGTACCGCAACAATTTCAAGGTCGCATGTTTTTATCATTATTATAAGTAAAAAAACCCGATATACAATATATATGCTCACACAAAAAAAAAAAAGATTCATAAATATGACACTAAACATAATAATTGTTTCTATATAGGTCGAACATTGTATATGCCTATGTGCTATGATATACATGAATTAGAGAGCACACCACCTTGCCGTCATTGTAAGGCAAAGAAGTTCCAATACGAGCCGCCAAGTTTTTGTTGCCGAAATGGAGATGTTAAGCTAGCTCTCGTAGATGTCGCAGATGAACTACGTACTCTTCTTATACACATCTCCATCTGAAGAGGCTCAACACTTCCGAAAGAATATACGTGCATATAATAGCATATTCTCTTTCACATCCTTTGGGGTTAACTTGGACAAAGAGCTCGCATCCGGAAGGAATGGTGTTTACACTTTTCGAGCACAGGGACAAATATACCATGATCTTCCGGCTCTGATGCCTAATGAAAATGATCCGCACTACTTTCATCTATAGTTTTATGACATCCAGAATGAGATACAAAATATGATGAATATATTAGCAGATGCAAAGTTGAATGAAGCAGTGGTAAACAGACTCATGAGAGTTCTTCAGACAATCCTTATGCACAGTTCTTGCGTAGGTTAAGATATTATCCTTCATTTGAGGAACTTCAAATTCATATTAGAAAGGATGTCAAGTTGGATCAACGACTTTACAACACACCAACAGCCGATCAAGTTGCGTCAATATGGATCGAAGAGAACATTCCAAATATACATCTTGAAAAAGATATTGTAGTTCATGCACATTCAGGTTATAGACATCGTGTGAAGTATTATTAAAGTTGCTATGATCCACTACAGTATCCTCTCCTCTTCCTGAAAGGAGAATTTGGATGGCATCAAGATATCAAAAAGACGAACGCTTACTCTCGAAAGTTTTCAAAAGAAGAAAAATGCTAAAAGCAAAAAAGTTGGGTCCATGAACAAAAACATCTCCAGAAAGAGGATAAAGATTGAGAAAGATTAGGATAGTAATATTACTTTATAGGGAAAGAAAAAGTTTGGATTACTTGGTGATGCTACTTTGATGCTCTACTATTTGAACGTCATTTCATAAATAATTTGAAGTATATTACTTTTCAACATGTAACGCACGTGGTTCTTACTAGTGTGTGTGTGTATATATATATATATATATATATGAGATTCTTTGACAGCAATCTTGTGACTTCACACCACCATGTGTTATCTTCTGTTTATCTTGTCAATGTTCCTGGCGAACTTTTCAACGCACAAATTTTAGGGATCAACTTCAAGAGTTTCATGTCTTACGAGCTAGTATCTTAGAACACATACGATTTTCCAAGTGATTTTCCTTTTGGCCAATTTTAGCAAGAAGGCCTTAAAAATAGATGTTTTTTCCTTTGTTCTTTTAGCAGAAATTTCCTTTCTCAAAGATTTATGGAAGATTGATGCTCCATGCAGATAGAAAACATCACTGCAACCAGGAATTCATGCTTTGAAGCATTGATCCTTCCGTAGCATTTGTGTGCTCAAGCCATATCATCTAATTTCAGTCAGTCTGGTCAGTGCAAACACGAAAAATGCAGCGGCCTCAGCCTGAAGAGTTCTCCCTCAAGGAGACCAAGCCGAAAATTGCAGGGTCAGGGGTGATCGTCGGTGGTGATAAGCTCACCTGCACATATGACCTCGTTGAGCAGATGCAATACCTCTATGTCCGTGTTGTTAAAGCAAGGGATTTACCAGGAAAAGATGTCACGGGTGGCTGCGATCCATATGTAGAAGTGAAGCTAGGAAACTACAAGGGGATTACTAAGCATTTTGAGAAGAAGTCCAATCCGGAGTGGAACTATGTTTTCGCTTTTTCACAGGATCGACTTCAAGCTTCCTTTGTCGAAGTGGTGGTGAAAGATAAGGACGTGGTATTAGATGATTTCATTGGCCTGGTCAGGTTCGAACTAATCGATGTCCCAAGACGTGTTCCACCCGATAGTCCACTGGCGCCACAATGGTATAGACTGGAAGAAAAAAAAGGGGATAAGCTCAAGCATGGAGAGATTATGCTTGCTGTTTGGAGAGGAACTCAAGCAGATGAGGTATTTCCGGATGCGTGGCATTCAGATGCAGCATCAGTTGGTAGCGAGGGAATTTCAAAGATTCGTGGCAAGGTATATCTATCCCCAAGGCTTTGGTACGTCAGGGTCAATGTGATCGAATGCCAGGATTTGTTACCTAGTGATAAGAGTAAGCCCCCGGAAGTTTTCGTGAAGGTCATATTAGGCAATCAGGGTTTGAAAACCAAGATATCTCCATCCAGGAGTGTCAACCCAATGTGGAATGAGGATTTGTTGTTTGTAGCTGCTGAACCATTTGAGGAACCTTTGTTTATAACTGCGGAAGACAAGGAGACCTTGGGAAAGTGCGTGCTTCCGTTGCAGAGTCTCCATAGAAGGCTAGACAACAAGGCCGTGCCTTCAAGGTGGCATAATCTTGAGAAACATGCTGTTGTTGAGGGGGAAAAGAAGGAGACTAAATTTGCCAGCAGGATTCACCTTAGGATTTGTTTGGATGGTGGATATCACGTCTTGGATGAGTCGACACACTATAGTAGTGATCTTAGGCCGACCTCAAAGCAGTTGTGGAAGTCGAGCATCGGCCTTCTGGAGCTGGGAATAATCAGTGCGACAGGGCTGTCACCGATGAAGTCGAAGGATAGTCGGGCAAGCACAGATGCCTTTTGTGTGGCGAAATATGGGCAAAAATGGGTCCGAACTAGGACAATCATTGACAGTTTCTCGCCAAAATGGAACGAGCAGTACACGTGGGAGGTTTTTGATCCATGTACCATGATCACGATAGGGGTGTTTGATAATGGTCAATTACATGGAGGAGGAAAGGATTCAAGAATTGGTAAGGTGAGGATTAGGCTATCAACGCTCGAAACTGAACGAGTTTACACGCATTCCTATCCTCTGATCGTCTTGCAACCTTCAGGAGTGAAGAAGATGGGCGAAGTCCAATTAGCAGTGAGATTCTCGTGCTCATCTTACGTTAACATGTTGCACAAGTATACGCAGCCGCTGTTGCCAAAAATGCACTACGTTCATCCATTGTCCGTGATTCAGATGGATATCTTGAGGCACCATGCTACTCAGATAGTCTCAGTTAGGCTAAGCCGAGCTGAGCCACCGCTGAGAAAAGAGGTTGTGGAATTTATGCTGGATGTTGGTACGCATATTTGGAGTGTTAGGAGGAGCAAAGCAAATTTCTTCCGCATAACTAATGTCATCGGTAGTGCCATTGCAGTTGGAAAGTGGTTTGATCAGATCTGTCAATGGAAGAACCCTATCACAACAATATTGATTCACATACTTTATGTGATACTGGTTCTTTACCCTGAACTGATACTACCAACTATTTTTCTGTACCTTTTCTTCATTGGCATCTGGCGTTACCGGTGGAAACCGAGGCACCCTCCTCACATGGATATACGGCTGTCTCATGCTGATGTCGTAGGTCCTGATGAACTCGATGAAGAGTTTGATACGTTCCCGACTTCCAAGTCATCAGATAGCGTCAGGATGAGATATGATCGTCTTAGAAGTATCGGAGGCAGGATTCAGACGGTGGTTGGTGACTTGGCAACTCAAGGAGAGAGGTTGCAATCTCTTTTGAATTGGAGAGATCCAAGAGCATCCGCGTTGTTTCTGACTTTCTGCTTAATCTCTGCCATAGTTTTGTACGTCATGCCCTTCCAAGTAGTGGCTCTTCTCACTGGCTTCTACTTGTTACGACATCCTAGGTTCCGCCACAAGCTTCCTTCAATGCCTTCAAACTTCTTCAGAAGGTTGCCTGCAAGAACAGACTGCATGTTATAGGCACAACTGTGCTATTGCCTCTCGGATATCCTCTTATGCAGAAAGCACAAGAATCAAATAAATTGCACCGAAGGAGCCTGCAGTATACAGGGTCCTGGTACGATGTGCAGAGCTTTTTTCTCTTTGTACTGATAGTTCACGAATTGCAGCTTGGTTTTTATGTTGTTAATTTGAATTCGTTCAACTGTAACCAAAGAGGTCGAAGCTCTCAAATAAAGTACTCCTTATTTATGTAATTATCAATAGATTTATATTCTTCCACACTTCGTTAACTTACATATTCTGAGGAAACCTCTAAACATGAACTACTTTCCATTTGGGGCTTACCAGTTACATATCCCAATGTACATATCCTTTATAGTCCAATTCCAGTGAAGAACAAAAAGTTCATTTTCTTGAGGATCAACAGGGGCATTCCCAAATTCGTCGAAAAGGGTTCTTAATGAGAAGCAAATTATCAACAGTTTTGGCTCCAGCAGCTGACCTTCCATTGTCGGCGTGAACTCTTATGAACTTTCTTTGTAACTCTCCTTCATCAAATGGTTCATCAATAGACTACGCAGGACTATAATGCATGTGTGGGAGGCCCTGAAGCATATGAAGCATGGTCTGTTGTCACAGGTTCTAGACTAGTAGGCCTAGGTGAGAGCTTCAGCTTATGTGACCATGCAATCTTTAGTGTATGCTTATCTTTGAAACCAACTGCTCTTGTTTGATTGAGTAAAACAGTAGTAGGGACTGGTCATACTCATACAGCTACTGCCACTGCTGCAGCAGTTGAATGATACAACACAATGTATAGTACCTGCAGCAAGTTTTGGATCATCAGATGTTATCCCCCACTGAATTCGTTTCTTCTCTCAATTGTGATGCAAGATTGCAGCCAGCCAGGGGGTTTTTATGAACCTTTTTGAGTTTGCCAAAACAATTAGTCGTGTAACTTGGCTTCTGCTTCGAGTCATTAAGCAACAAAACCTTTTTAGTGACAATCTTTTGTCATTAAAGCTATTATAACAACGACAAAGTTCTTTTAGCGAGAATTTTTTTTTATTGAAATTGTTACAACAAAGGATCCTTATCCGGAATGCCTAACCTTTTAAGGTCTTCAAATGAAGTTTCCTGGAAAATATAAGTGATTTTTTTTTTTTAACTAACGCGACACTTTGCCAAACTTGAACAATGTTGCTACAAACTTGAACAATTTTATTTGGGCTGGGCCATTAACGGACCGGAGAAAATTGGGCTAAGTTCCCCAAAGTAGTACGGCCCTTTAAAAGCTCAGTCCGGATGAGACAAACTCAAGGCTCAAGCTGGCCTGATCAAGAATTAGCCCAATTTATGAGTTCAGTACCCTATAAATAAAATTCACATTAACAAAATAAGACGTATCTAAAATAAAACGAAATATTTTTTTGCAATTAAAGTAGCAGCAAAGGATTGCAACGCCCATTTTGAGACAAATAACGGTTACTAAATGGTGACCAAAAAAAACCTCTCTATACATGGATAGCTGTAATTTAGGAGAAACTCATAGCGACAGATGTTAAAAGCACTCTCTAGCGTCGCGAAAAACGGGTTACTTGTTATTCGTCACGGACTAGCGTTATATAGCTGAAATTGTTAACTAAACTGATTCGACTTTCGAACTTAATTCTTACTTTGTGGAATGCCTAAACCTACGCTCTTAAAGCTTGCTCATGCTTCTTTGTTACAAAAAATTTATGATGCTGTTAGTATACTCCAGCGCGCGTAGATAGAGCATGTCTGATCATTAATGTTACAAGAGATCTCCATGTAAACCAAGAATATAAGACTGCCACCAACTGCTCTCAATATGCATACCTGCAGGCCGGTCTTCACCGAAATGGAAGTCTCCCTACTCAAGTATGTAAATAAATAGCAAAACGTGTTAATGATATAAGGGACTTCACTGCATTGTAGTACTAAAATGGAGCAAAAAGATTAGAAACAAGGACAAAGGCCTAACCGGATTCCTTTGTACTTCAATTAATTCTGCATGGAGAGAGAGAGAGAGAGAGAGAGAGAGAGAGAATGGTCTTGTTCAGGAACAGAAGGAATATCAACCATTTTGAGTTTTTATTGTTTCTTTGTAAAGATGCAATAAGATAATACGTAAAATCTGAACTAAGTTAGACCAACAACAAAAATGGCTGGGGTTTGAAAACTTGACAATAAGAAAATAATAGTGCTAGTCTTTCAAAAGCGTTCAAACTCGTGTGAGAGTACGTCAGAAGCAAAATACCTTTTTTTTACTAAAGAAAGTACGCTTCTAATGCGCCACATTATAGTAAGAACTGATTGCTAGTTAGGTTGTGTATTAGTTGTTGGAGTATTTTAACAAAAAATTCTCTTTGTTTTCAAGATTGGTTTTGAAAAAGCATTGAAGTTTTGAGTAAAACCATAAAAGTACTTTAGTCCCACATTGCTTGAAAATGGAAAGAGAAAATTTTCTTACATACTTAAACTTTTGGAAAGTTTTTGTCCCACCTTGGCCTTTGTAAAGAACTTTAAGGAGTATATAAAGTAACACTCCTTGGCCTTTTTGTAAGTTGTGTTTGAGTCTAAGACTCGCACGCGCATGGGGGAAAGGACAAGTGGGGGAGATATAAGTTTCTGAAATTTACGGATGCTCTGTGGCAGCATTCTTGTTTTTATTGCAGCATTTTCTTTTATTACATAACATTCATGTTTTTATTGCAGCATTTTATTTCTGAAATGAATTTCGGATTTATTTCATTGTAACAGCTTTTCAACAGCTCTTTTTCTTCACCTATAAAAGGAGACATCTTCCTCACTTTCCAAACACAACTCTCAAACTCTCTTTTCTGATTTCTAAACACTTAGACTTGTGGGCATTTTGGTAAGGTATCGAGTGAAGCTTCTGCTTCATTCGTTTGTGCAGAATTACGAGTGAAGCAACAGTGAAAGCTGGGCTGTTGTATCCCGGAGGCGACGCGTTAATAACCTTGCTGCACCGGTGGTAATTCTCCGAAGGGGCGCGAATCGTCTTAAGAGAGCGACCTAGTCCGCGCCTCAGCCAGCTGTTTTATATTATATTTTTGGAGTTGTTCTTGCCTGTTTCTTGCAACAATTCCAACAATTTAAGACGATTTCTCGATGGCGGATTCCACCATGACTTCTGCTGCTCCTGCTACCAACTCGAATGACTTGAATAAGCCATTCCGTTTTGGTGGTCAAAACTTCAAAAGATGGGCTAGCAAGGTATTGTTCTATCTTAAGTTGATGAAGGTAGTGTGGATTTTAACTGCCAAAAATCCAAAGAAGGTAGATACAAAAAATATGAGTGAGGAGGAGTTAGCGGAACATGAAAAATATACAGCGAAGTGGGGAAATGATGAAGAAGATTGTCGTAATTATTTGCTCAATTGTCTTTCCGATGAGCTTTATGATTATTATTCTCACACTTACAATTCTGCCAAGAGAATGTGGAAAGCGTTGCAGCAAAAATACGACACCGAAGAAGCTGGAAAAAAGAAGTACGCGTGTAGTTGTTTTTTCAATTACAAGATGTTGGAGAATGTATCGGTTGTAGCTCAGACGCATGACCTCCAGATGATTGTACACGAAATCATCTCCGAAGGAATCAAAGTGGACGAACAAATGCAAGTGGCGGCCATCATAGACAAGTTACCGAACTCGTGGAAGGAGTTCCAAAAAGGCCTCCGTCACAAGCAATCGGAACTGTCAATAGTCAACCTCATGGCGCAGCTTCAAATTGAGGAGGAAGCTAGAAAGCAAGACAAGAAGAATGAATCTCTTACAAACACACATGCCAACTATTCCAACAGCCACCAAGGTAATGGTAATGCTAGCGGTAATGGTGTTAAGGTAAACTTCCTAACGTCGAGTGATAGCGCTCCTAAGGGTCAAAATAATTTTCAAAGACAAAATAATTTTTTGAATGCTAGAGGCAAGCATATGAAAAACAAAGGTTTTAAAAATCAACATTCTTCCTTTGCCTCGAAGAAATGGAATCAAGGCCAATCTTCCAACCGTGGAAATAGCAACAAGAAAAATAAAAATTCAAATAACAATTCTAGCAACAACAATTTTGCAAATGAAGGTTTTGCAAATGGTGCATGTTTTAGTTGTGGAAAACAGGGGCTCCAAGCTAGAAATTGTCGTTATAGGAAATTTGGTTCAGCTCCACAAGCTAATGTTACTGAAGAACCGCTTGTTGCTATGATTTCGGAAATAATTTTGGTTGGAAGTGAAGATGGATGGTGGGCCGACTCCGGGGCATCAAGACATGTTTGTCATGACAAAAATTTGTTTCAAAACTATGTCCCGGTAGAAAAAGACAAAAAGGTTTTACTTGGTGATTCTCATTCCATAAAAGTCTTAGGCATGGGGAATGTTGTTCTTAAGTTTACCTCGGGCAGAATTTTGACCCTTAAGGATGTGCTACACACTCCGGATATTAGGAAGAACTTGGTGTCCGGTTATCTCCTCAACAAGGCAGGATTCAAGCAAACATTCGAGTCCGACCAATTTGTACTATCCAAGAACGGTATGTTTGTTGGTAAAGGCTATGCATGTGATGGTATGTTTAAACTAAATGTTGAAATGAATAAAGCATCTACTTCCGTTTATATTGTGTCTTGTGTGAATATTTGGCATGCTCGTCTTTGTCACATAAATGGCAAATATCTTAAAGATATGAGTCATGTAGGACTTTTGCCTAAGTTGCATAATGAACTTGAGAAATTTGAATTTTGTAGCATGACCAAAATCACTAAACAACCTCACCACAAAGTCGAAAGAAATTCTGAATTACTAGAGTTAGTTCATTCAGATATATGTGAATTTGAAGACATTTTGACACGTGGTGGAAAAAGGTATTTTATCACTTTTATTGATGATTTTTCTAGATATTGTTATGTTTATCTCATGAAAAATAAAAGTGATGCTTTTGAAATGCTTACTGTGTTTATCAAGGAAGTAGAAAATCGTTTTGATAGGAAGATAAAAAGATTGAGAAGTGATAGAGGCATGGAATATGACTCCTTAGGCCTTATCACATATATCCAATCTTTAGGGATAGTTCATGAAACTACCCCTCCTTATTCGCCAGCCTCTAATGGTGTGGCTGAAAGGAAAAATAGAACTTTGATCAATTTAACTAATGCCATGCTTGCTAGCTCTGGTGCACCTAAGTATCTTTGGGGTGAAGCTCTCTTGACTGCAAACTATGCCCTTAATAGAACACCTAGAAAGAAAATTCTCAAAACTCCTTATGAATTGTGGAGAAATAGAAAACCAAATTTAGAACACCTTAGAGTTTGGGGTTGCTTAGCCTTTGTGAGGATTTCCGACCCAAAAATTCCCAAATTGGGAATTAGAGCATCACGTTGTGTTTTTGTGGGTTATGCTCTTAATAGTAAAGCTTATAGGTGTCTTGATCTTGAGAATAATGTTGTGGTTGAATCTATGGATGTGATATTTCATGAAGATAAGTTTCCTTATAAATCCAAAGATAGTGGGGGTGAAGAAACCGAAACCATAGAATCATCCCAACCTAGTCAAGAGGCAAGTTCTTCGCAACCTCTTAGCGTAAGAAACGAAGAACATAGAAGGAGCAAACGTATAAGGGTAGAGAAAGACTTTGGCCCTGACTACCTTGTATATAATGTTGAGGGAAGTCCTATTACCCTAGAAGAAGCTTTATCTTCACCAGACTCTGACCTTTGGAAAGAAGCTATAAATGATGAAATAGAGTCTCTAATGGCTAATAGAACATGGAAGTTAGTTGACTTACCTCCAGGTTGTAAATCCATAGGTTGTAAATGGATTCTAAGGAAGAAGCTTAAACCTGATGGTACAGTTGACATGTTTAAAGCGAGGTTGGTAGCAAAGGGGTTTAAACAACGAGAGGATATTGACTTTTTTGATACTTTCTCACCGGTCACTAGAATAACATCCATTAGGCTTTTAATTGCTATAGCAGCAATCCATAACTTAGAGATTCACCAAATGGATGTTAAAACAGCCTTCCTAAATGGGGAATTAGAAGAGGAGATTTATATGGACCAACCAGAAGGTTATATCCAACCAGGGCATGAGAGCAAGGTGTGCAAGTTAACTAAATCCCTATATGGGTTGAAACAGGCTCCCAAGCAATGGCATGATAAATTCGATCAATGTGTTCTAGCTAGTGGTTTTAAAGCAAATGAAAGTGATAAATGCATATACTATAAATCTGAAAATAGTGAGCATGTTATCATTTGCTTGTATGTGGATGATCTTTTAATTTTCGGCACTAGCATGAGAATTATTGATTTCACCAAATCTTTGTTGAAAAAATTTTTGAAATGAAAGATTTAGGTGAAGCTGATGTGATTCTAGGTATGAAAATTACTAGAACTCGTGATGGCATATTTCTTGATTAAGCTCATTATGTTGAGAAAATTTTGAGAAAATACAAATATTTTGATTGCAAAACTGCATGCACTCCTTTTGATCCTCAAAATCATTTATATCCAACTAAGCTTGATGTTGATGTTATGAATCAAAAAGAATATGCAAGTATTATTGGTAGTCTAAGATATGCTACTGATTGCACAAGGCCTGATATTGCATATGCTGTTGGTGTTCTTAGTAGATTTACAAGTAAACCTAGTCTTGAACATTGGAATGCCATGTATCGTGTTATGGGTTATCTTAAAAGAACGATTAACCATGGCTTGATGTATCAAAGGCAACCAGCAGTTCTTGAAGGTTTTAGCGATGCAGATTGGAATTCTCAATCTGGAGATTCAATGTCAACAACAGGCTATGTGTTTACATTAGGTGGTGGAGCTGTATGTTGGAGATCTAAGAAGCAACAGATCATTGCTAAATCCACCATGGAAGCTGAACTAATTGCCTTGGCTTCGACAAGTGAAGAAGCAGGTTGGCTACGAGATCTATTGTTCGAGATGCCTATGTGGGAAAAACCAGTGCCACCTGTCTTAATTCACTGTGATAGCACTGCAGCCATTGGCAGAGTGCAAAGTAAGTATTATAATGGAAAATCCAGATCAGTTAGAAGAAAACACAGTACTGTGAGATCATACCTTAGCAAATGTGCGATCAATATTGATTATGTGAGATCAGGCGATAATCTCGCTGATCCACTTACAAAAGCTCTAGCTAGAGAAAAGATCTGGTGTACATCGAGGGGGATGGGACTTAAGCCCAAAAATGTATAAGTCACCTATAAGGATACAACCTCCTAGGGACTGGAGATCCCAAGAACTAGGTAAGGAGACCAACGAATTATAGAGTGACTAGTGTTATACATGTACTACTTTTGTCTTATGACAATGTCCCTCCCTATGGTGTAAGTACATGTTTCTCGTAACGATATTGGAGGTTGAGATTCATTGTAATCTCTTAATGAGTTCTATAGCCCATACGGGTGGGATGTAATAGTTACGAGAGCATCCTTGATAGACTCACCTATATGAGTGTGGAAGTGAGGCCGCTTCCTATGAGAATCGGGCTAATTCTCTAGAGCACTCATGAAAACTGGGATAAAGCACATGGCCGTAACGTGCTGGCTTATGAAGCTTGGTATAGGATACCTTGAGTTTCATGTGTGTGACGTCTTCTACGTATCCTTAAGTAGCCATCGTTTCAAGGCTGAGTCCACTTTGGCTCTAATACGGGAAGACTGAAACACTAAGTGAAGGTTTCAAGGCAGAGCCACTTTCACAATGCATGAGACTCTCACCTTTTGCCCACTGTCTAAGTTGTGAATTTTTTATTAAAATAAGTGGGGGATTGTTGGAGTATTTTAACAAAAAATTCTCTTTGTTTTCAAGATTGGTTTTGAAAAAGCATTGAAGTTTTGAGTAAAACCATAAAAGTACTTTAGTCCTACATTGCTTGAAAATGGAAAGATAAAATTTTCTTACATACTTAAACTTTTGGAAAGTTTTTGTCCCACATTGGCCTTTGTAAAGAACTTTAAGGAGTATATAAAGTAACACTCCTTGGCCTTTTTGTAAGTTGTGTTTGAGTCTAAGACTCGCACGCGCATGGGGGAAAGGACAAGTGGGGGAGATACTGGAATTTACGGATGCTCTGTGGCAGCATTCTGGCCTCCCCAGAATTCTTATGGGTCTATAGTGAGACCATATATACTGCAAAATATAGCTGTTGGGCAACAGTCATATTATTCATTACCCTCCAACAGTCACATTTTCTTTTATTACATAACATTCATGTTTTTATTGCAGCATTTTATTTCTGAAATGAATTTCGGATTTATTTCATTGTAACAGCTTTTCAACAGCTCTTTTTCTTCACCTATAAAAGGAGACATCTTCCTCACTTTCCAAACACAACTCTCAAACTCTCTTTTCTGATTTCTAAACACTTAGACTTGTGGGCATTTTGGTAAGGTATCGAGTGAAGCTTCTGCTTCATTCGTTTGTGCAGAATTACGAGTGAAGCAACAGTGAAAGCTGGGCTGTTGTATCCCGGAGGCGACGCGTTAATAACCTTGCTGCACTGGTGGTAATTCTCCGAAGGGGCGCGAATCGTCTTAAGAGAGCGACCTAGTCCGCGCCTCAGCCAGCTGTTTTATATTATATTTTTGGAGTTGTTCTTGCCTGTTTCTTGCAACAATTCCAACATTAGTTTTAGTTTACCCAAGTTATTTGACATAGTTTCTTTTTGTTTGTGAAGGTGTGACTATGTGAATATAAAATTGTTTTTATTTAAGGAGAAATAGCACACGTCTCAAAGAAAATTAAAACATGAATATATTTCCTCCAAAAATTGCTAACAAAATTAAAACCTAAGGATGAATTTAGCCTTTTACAAGTGTTTTTGAGTTCATCTGAGGTTCGAAATTTTAATAAAAGTTTGTCCATAGAATGATAGAGCTTCTAAACAATGTCTCTTTTTACTTTATGGAGATGGAAAAGTTCCATTTTTCCCCTAGAACACAACTTATTCCTGAAAGAAAGTAAGGAACAAGGGAGCAAATTTGTAGATTGTCCATAGAATGGTAGAGCTTCTAACAATGTCTTTTTATGTAAATGGAAAAGTTCCATGTTTTCCCTACAAAACAACTTATTCATGAAAGAAAGTAAGGAACAAGGGAGGCAATTTGCAGATTGTGTGACAAAGAAACAAAGACCATTCTCTTTCTTTTTTCATGATTCCTCAAAGGTAGTAACCTTTGTTTTTGTCTTTCTGCAGCTGTCTATGAAGGGGAGTTATCAAAGTATTCTATAAATGGGTAGGTAGAGATCTGGCTACAATGTAGTCATATGGCCGCTATTATCATCAAAATGGCCATCTTATTTTGAGGATCAGCTGTATATTGATGGTAATGTTGCAAGGTATGCATTAATTGATAGTCGTCTTTCTCCCAGACTCGTACTTGTGTGAAATTTCAGTTTGCATGAGCTGTCTTAGTGAAAACGAAGATTTGGGATCTTTAAGAGGTAATCGTGTTGAGCCGAGAGAAGGGGCCAGAAAGCAAATTGAATAGGGCGGCGTGGTATCATATTAAAGTCTGATATTCAATTCAAAATCATGCTCAAGAATAGGAGAATCTCAACAGGTATAAGAACCAATCTCTAACCCCGTATATGGTCAATGTGGGACTTGACATTTCAAAAGCGTTCACACTCATTTGAGAGTTAGAAGCAAAACACTACGAAAATACGATTTTGACACGTCTGTCTATACTAATAGCCAGTTAGGTTGCATATTAGTTTGTGCTTACCCAAGTTATTTGACATAATTTCTTTTTATTCGTGAAGGTATGAATGTGTGATTATAAAAGTCGCTTTATTTAAGGAGTCAATAGCATTCGTCTCAAGGAAAATTAAAACCTAATTTTTTTCCTCCAAAAATTGTTAAGAAAATTAAAACCTAAGGGTCAATTTAAAATTTTACTAGTGTTTGTGAGTTCAGCTGAGCCTCCAAAGGTTAACGAAGGTTTGTCAATAGAATGGTAGGGCTTCCTAACAACCTTTTTTCAGAGATGGAAAAGTTCCATTTTTTCCCTAGAAAACAACTTATTCACCGAAAGGAAGTAGGAAAAAGGGAGCCATTTTGTAGATTGACCATAGAAAGGTAGAGCTTCTAAACAATGTCACTTTATAGAGATGGAAAAGTTCCATATCTAAACAAGCGCGTAGACATGCTCTCTCTCTCTCTCTCTCTCTCTCTCTCTCTCTCGCGCAAATTTTGGGCACACACACACGTGCAAATTTGCGAAGTTGGTGTGGGCGGTCCAGGCACGAGTGAATGGTGGTGAGTTTGTTAATTGTGGGTAGTGATGGGTTTAGTGGTGGTGGTGTTGCTGGTACAGCCAATGGTAAGAGGTGGTTGTGTAATTATGGATAAGATGAATCAACATACCAAGAGAAGGTAATGGGGAAGCCGTAATTTAGGATGGTGCTTTAATTCAAACTTGGTTGCTTAATGTTTAGGGCTAGTTTTTTGCTTAAAAGGTGGCGGGGGCGGTTGTGCGGTGGTGGTGATTGCGGAGTAAGTGATGGTTGTGAGCATTTATGGCTGGCGATTGGTTGTAGTGGTGTTTGTCCTCAAGTTTTGCAGTTAGCTGCATTGACTGGAGTGGAGGGGTGTTAGGCATTTGGTTAGTGAGAGGGGAGTCCTTAAAAGAGGTCAAACGCAGTTCCTGGTGGTTGGTGTTAGTAGTGCAGCTGTGGGTGAATGGTGTTAAGTTGGTCGGTTATCGGGGGAAAATGGTGGTAGGTTTGTTGGTGGTGGTTGAGGGTTTTGTGGTTGTGACCTGAGAACGTGGTGGTGACCGGTGATTGTTGCAATGGTGGTGGTGGTCAACTCGCTGCACAATGAGACGGAAGGGTAGTGTGTCAGCCCAGTCCTTTGTTGGAGTGATTTACAAAATTACGTGTTATGCTAATGTATTAAAAACTAGAAAAATATTAAGAATGTTGTTTGAGATTATTGACTGACTTGTCACATTTTAAAAGCCGATGAGGTTGACTTATATTACCTCCAGCCTCAAGGGGTCTAGGTTTATTGTTCCTAGTGTTAAACCTGCATTTGATTGCTAAAATAGTTAATTTTACGGTTCTCGTTTGTATTCTTTTGTCATGCGGGGGTCTTAATATTTTGCTAATATAGGAGGGTATAGTTACTTAAGGCCTATTGTTTTTCTGCAAATCCTTCAATTGAATTTTACTAACAATTAAGGGTTAGCATAATAAAGCTATGGACTGTTATCCACTATCTTCAACCCTGAAGTCTTGAATCCTTTACCCAAAAAAAAAATTAAAAAAAAGAAAGAGATTTATAAAGACATCAATGTACCAATTAAATAGTGTACTTCTATAAAATGCAATCAATGAACATTTTTGACGTCAAAGAGGCCTTCCCTGCCTACCATAAAAATAAGTAATGACGTAAAGTGCAGCCTTCTCTTACGTGTACAGATCTTGTAGTTTTGTTCAAGCCACAATAATTAAAACGAATCAAGTCATAAAATAGCTAGAAGGTTCATGTGTTTCCTACTTGCTGTAAGAGTCATAAAATACCATGGAATCCAATTGCAACTTACATTTTTTTTTTGGGACGGAGAGACTATTTTATGAGTATCTCCTTCTACTCCAAGAGAGAGAAAGAAAGAGGGATAAAAGAAAGTGAGCCAGGAGAGAGAAAAATGAGTTGCTGAGGGTTATCAGGGTATATATATATATATATATATATATATATATATATATATATATATATATATATTCTACAATTGAGATTGAAACAATAAAACAATGTAATAATTGTTTAATTTTTTTTATGTTATAAAATTTGCTTACCGTAATCAATGTAATGATTTGCTAATAATGTATAGTAGCTTTTAGAATCCTTTTGATAAAATGTTCCAATTAATTTAAGTTTATTGTAATATATTGAAGGTATGTTTATTTACACATAACATAGTTATCTCTAAAGTTATTTATATAATATATAAAATCACTAATCAAATTACAGGACAATTTTTTGCTTTGATAAGCCCGAACGATCAATAAAGTGGTTATATAAGCATATATGATATTTTTAAACAAATCACATATATATTAAAAAAAAGGTGCAATTAAATCAAATAATTCTTAATTACTATATTTGAGAACATTTGAACCTTTAACATATAGAAATATGGTATAATTATTATATCCTGAAAACCACTTTCTAATATGAATATATAAATTCATATATTTAAATTTTTTAAATAATATTGTCTTGAATGAGATTCTTATTTCTTGACTCTATAATATGAATATACAAATTCATATATCTAAAAAATAAAAATAATATTATATTGAATGAGGTTCTTATTTCTTGATAAGTTGATTAGTATATCAGTAAGCCTTATAATTGAAAAACTAATTCTAAACATTCTAAAACTCTAACTAATCAATGAACTAACTTATTAGGACTTAATGTTAACTATTGTATCCTTAAAAGCACTTTCTAATATGAATATAAAAAAATTCATATATATAAAAAATGAAAATAACATATTATATTTAAAAAGAGGAAAAAAATGATGTTACATTAATTGAGATTGAAGCAATAAAAATAATATAACAATTGGTTCATATTTATTTTATTTTAATATATGTTTACCTTATCGATGCAAAGATTTATCAAATATAACATATAACTTATAGAATCCTACCTGATAAAATAACAATATTGACCATCTTTTTTTGGTGTTGCCACGTTACAAAAAAAAGACTGTCTAATTATTATTAATTAAAATTATAATAATGAGAAAGCTTATTCATAAATCTGATAGTTGAAAAGGATTTAAGGCTATATATTAAACATGTTAGTATATCTAAAGGTATGCAAATATTATTTTGGATGTGATCCATATTTTTAAGTTTATTTTGTTTTGCAGGAATTTTGTGAGGGTTATATTAGAAAGCTTTATATAATTTGCTTTGGTAACATCGCAAAATAATCAAAGTGATTATATCATATATTTGAGATTTTGAAAACAAATCACATATGCATTTGAAAAAAAAGGTACAATTAAATCAAATAATTCTTAATTACTGTATTTGAGAACATTTAAAACCTTTAGAATGTAAAAATATATTTATGCAATTATACAAAGTAAACGATTAACCAATTTATTTTTGCATAGGGCTTTACGATCAATGAAAATAATTTTTTATTTATACTTCGTTAAATTTTCATGAAAAAAAACTATGAGTGCACTTAGCAGATATAAAACGTATAACTTGGCGACAAGTCATTGAATATGTAAAAAATAATTCCAACCCTTCAAAATAAGAACACGTCATCTTCATCAATTTAATTCTATCACACACGCGCGCGCGCGAACATACACACACACACACACACATATATATATTAAATATTATATGGTTGTTCTGTAAAATTTATTTTTGCAGACACTAATAACTTATTTGAAAGTAATAAGGTGTACATATAAGTCCTATTAAATTTGAAATGTAACTTCATTACATATAGATTTCTACTTAATTATTGTAATAACCTTCGAAAAATATATAATACCTAAAAAAACTTTTAAAGTTAAGGAATTATACTCATATATAACATCTACAATTCAAAAGAAATATGTCATAACCTCACCACTTTTTAGGCACAAACTTTTTAGCACATATGACTTTATTTCAACCACAATCCTATTCGTTATGGAGCACTATATGGCACCATCATGAGTATTCTACTATTATAAGTGCTAATATTCTTTTAAAATATTAATTGACAACTTAAAGTAAAAACTTAAAGAAGGCAAGTATCTAGCGGCTACATAGTGTCGCTATCTATTTTTAAGCCAAATAATTTTTTTTATTATGTTATTGTCATTTTTATCTCACGATATGTGGTACATATTAATACTCTTTAAACCTTATGGTATACTGTATTTTATAAATCGACCTGAGCGTGACTCGGGTTACTGGGCTAGTTAGTAAGGATTAATGTCCCCAACATAGTGTTCTTACTATAACCCAAAAAGGAAATCTCTGTGCAGTTGTGGGTGTCTGGAGTTTAAAGTCAATCAAGGAGTTGGGCACAATGTAGGTTTCTAAAAGCATGTTTTTATGCCTGAAGTTTCTTAGTACGGAGTATATTCCAAACATTGGAAATGAAGCATTTCTTATTGAAAGAGGCAAAGACCTTCAAGGCCAAGGGCAGAACTACATGGGAACTAGGGGGGCTAGAGCACCCCCTGAACTTTTGATTTTTTTTTCTTCGGGAATTGCACCCAGTCGCCCAATCCCCACCTCTCAGTTCTCTCTCCCTATCCCTCGAGACCCCGTCCTCTCTCTCTCAGACCGGTCAAGGGTTGACTCACTCTGACCAACAACCGTGACGACGGTGACGGACTGACGGCCACTGACCGAGGCGCCGAGCATGAGCTGTGAGCCTATGACCAGATCTGGAAGCAAGGGTCTCTCTCTCCATGACCGGTAAGACAGTGACACACTTCGATCGACGACCGTGACAGACTGACGAAGACAACCTCGTCGGACACCGAGATGCTGTGACGAGGTGAAAACCTTATAAAGAGTCTTTAATGACTCTCGTAAAACTTAATAATACATTTTATATGCTTTTAAGTGCACTATGTTTTTTACTATCATTTTATTAATAATTTTTTTTTTGTGAATTCGATATAATTTTTGCACTCACTAAAAAAATCCTGGTTCCGCCACTGTTCAAGGCACAATGAAATTCTTTAGTGGTAACAAATTTTTGGTCCGGATGACATCACAAATGGACAAGGGAAAGGGATAACTTCGTGATGATCGTCACAACATTAATTATACCGTCCACCACCCCCTGGAGGCCGGCATGTAGGCAGGTAGGTAGGTAGGCCAGCATGTAGGCAGGTAGGTAGGTAGGCAGGCATCTCTGTACCATATTACCAACAATCAATCAAGCTCACAACATACCATAGCTTGTAACGCCAATTGGGATGAAGCAGGATGACATCACAAATGAACAAGGGAAATTGACAACTTTGTGATGATCGTCACAACAGTAATTATACCGGTCCACCACCCCCTGGAGGCAGGTAGGTAGGTAGGCAAGCATCTCTGTACTAGATTACCAACAATCAATCAAGCTCAGAACATACCATAGCTTGTAACGCCAATTGGGATTGTTAATAAATTGGGTCAATCGACCCATTATCCGCCCACTAACAGATAATGTGTGTTTGTTAGTCTGGATAATTACAGTTAATTAGAGGATATTTATCTCCTAAGTGTTTGAGGTAAATACATCTTTATCTCCTAAGAGTTTGATGTAAAGTCAGTCTCTAATTGTATCTCTATATAAATGCTAGAGATATCCCAATAAGTCAGAAGTCATAGCAATAATTCCTCTCTCTATAGCACTCTCTCTAGAGCAATCACCAAGCTCTAAGATTTGGTTCGTGGACGAAGAATTCGACTCTAGTAGCCGTTTTCGTACCTGCGAAAAAGATCAAGCGTGTTGGAGGCTCGTAACAACAAGGATCTTACATCGGAATTTTCGGAGACTTCGTACGGTATGTTTCCGAACCCATTACGTTATGTGGTAAGCGCATTTAAATCGTTTCAACAGGGATGAAGCATGATGACATCACAAATGGACAAGGGAAAGGGACAACTTCGTGATGATCGTCACAACAGTAATTATACCAGTCCACCGCCCCCTAGAGGCAGGCAGGTAGGTAGGTAGGCAGACAGTTAGGCAGGCAGACAGGTAGGTAGGTAGGCAGACAGTTAGGCAGGCATCTCTGTACCAGATTACCAACAATCAATCAAGCTCACAACATCCCATAGCTTGTAACGCCAATTGGGATGAAGCAGGATGACATCACAAATGGACAAGGGAAAGGGACAACTTCGTGATGATCGTCACAACTTTAATTATACCAGTCCACTGCCCCCCTAGAGGCAGGCAGGCAGGCAGTACCAGATTACCAACAATCAATCAAGCTCACAACATCCCATAGCTTGTAACGCCAATTGGTATGATGCAGAAGATCCCTATATAATCCCTCTCTCCCTTCCATTATCATCCCCTCGCATCCTATCAGAGGGTTTTGGCTCATTGTCTATCCCCACAAACTATTCAATAATAACTCATGTTGTCCATACGTGATATCGGATCAGCTATAGTTTAACAGCAAAAGGTTGGTACTTAAATTGTGTTGTTACGATTGATAAATTTGTGCCGACGATCTTTTGTCACTACATTACGGATGTCTTTGGAGCTAATTACCCTGAATTTTCATGTACAATTGGGGTTCAGTGACAAAATGGGTTTTTGTTGCAGCACTTGGGTAGTTATGGGTTCACTCGGGATTCTTTAACAACAAATTTTAGCAATTTTTGGCGCTAAAATGAGGACTTGGGACAATTGTGCTTGTATCTAAAGCTATACGTTTTCTATTCAACTAATCTAGTCTCTATCCCAACACTTTTGTCTCCATACAACAACTTATTTTACCCGTCTCCATGTTGGCCATTGAGACGGACATCACAAATTTCCCACAGTGAATCTGATGGAGAGCACAGCACAACAACAGAGCGACTGTGTAACTTTAAATTATCAATGCAATTCTCGTATTCTACCAACAACAAAAAAAAACAAAATATCTTGTAGAAATCCTTGGATTCACTAAGAAAAAGAGTAGAACTATGATGAACAGTGCCTAGTGCGTTTGTCTTGTAGTATTTGGACCCATGAAGCATCTTATTCGTTTAAATTCCGGCATGAGTTGGTCAGCAGTTAACAGGTGTGGAGGTTCGGTCGTCACCCTCTCACCCAGATTTCTTTTCTGCCAATTGGCGCCCTTTTTGCTGTCCCTTCTTCTACTGCTACAGTTCAACTTCCATATTTCAGTTATAAGGTCAGTTTAAACTGTAACGACCCAGTTCACGGCCCCACCACAGGGCATTGCCTCCCTCTAAAGGGCTAGCCAAGTAGGTACTTATGAGTTCATAGGTAGGGTCTTATAAGGCCAATTATAAACTCTCCCACAACCGATGTGGGATATTACAATCTCCCCACCTTATTTCTTAGCGTCCTCGCTAAGGCTCGATCACACATAACCCAAAATCTTCCTCTCTAGCCAATGTGGGATATACCCGGCTCACCCTTCGTTGCCCCAACCATCCTCTTGATGTGGGATATACCGGGGCTTGCCTTTGTTTCCCCCAACCATTGGCAACCTGACTGGACAGCCCAGCCCGAGCTTTCGAGAGTCGGCTCTGATACCATCTGTAACGACCCGGTCCACGGCCCCACCACAGGACATTGCCTACCTCTAAAGGGCTAGCCAAGTAGGTACTTATGAGTTCATAGGCAGTCTTATAAGGCCAATTATAAACTCTCCCACAACCGATGTGGGATATTACATAAACTACTATACATTATTCTCATGTGTGTGTTTTCCTCTCTTCTCGTGTGTGTGTTTTTTTTCTCTCTTTGGTTCAGTTTTATCTTTGGTTTGTATATATATATATATGTCAGGAGAGGATTACTGTATTAAGTTTAGTTATGTGCATATATAATAGGAGAAAGAAAGAGAAGAATGAAGAGGGGTTTCTAATACTTCTTTCATTTTCACTTTACTAATGACTGGTTTTTTTTCAAATATTTTGTAATTAATGTAGCTAGAAAAGGTTGGTTTTTCCTTTTCTGGTGGGGTGTTTTCATTGTCTGAGGATATTGCAATGTACGGAGTAGTACAGATTGGAGAGAGTTTAGATGAATTAGAGAGGATAGAGGCTGTAATGATGGTGGCTTGGCTAGAACTTAATTTACAGCTCCAATTGTCATTACAGGAGGCTGTGGACACATTGGTTCGAGCTCGATTGAGGCAGCTGTGAAACTATACATTCTTTTCATCTTTCAGGTGTGTTTTTTATTAATTAAGTGGGGTGATGGTGTATCAATTCCTCATGAAGTGCATGATATTTGCTTGCTTTCGATATATGCAATAATGAAGAACTCTAAAAAAAAAGGGGTATTGCAGATTTTCAGAACTGATGGCTTTGAGCTGTTTCTTCTTCAATTATTTGGTTCGGAGGGATGGTGGGGAGGGTGAGGGGCAGATATGTTCCTTGTTATGATATCTTTTTTCTTTGTTCCAAGTTGTACTACATGAAATGATGATGGTGTTCAATTTGGATTCTCTACGCCTATCGAGATTTGTGCTTGGCTTGCTGTTGTTGGTGATTAAGTTAATAAACTTTGTATGAATTATTTGTCAGCCTTTGCAATATGATTTGCAGCTTCGTTTTTAACGGGAACATTTTGTCCGCCATGGAATTATGCCTTTGTTACTCTTTAACTATATCAATTCCAGGTGGATATAGGAGTCTCAACAAAATCCCTGATAATGTAACATAGAGACATGAAGACAAATCTTTTGGCTCATAATCTATGACTTGCTTTGACAGTTCGGCTACAGGATTCTGCATTGTTTCTTGGATACCCTTGTGTGAAGTTTTCCAAAATTCTATAGGATTCTGCATTGCTGCCTGGATACCCTTATGTGTTATCGTAATAAAATTCTTTGGGCATGAGGAAATGGTAGTTTGTTCTCACTTCCGTATTTAGTATCAGCAGGCACTGCCTGTGGGAGGCCTCAATTGCGGAAGATGGACCTTCAACATTCCATTGAAGATCAATTTTCGAAGCTACATCCATGCTTCCCTGTGAACACACGAATTGGGATAGTAGGAGGTGGTCCAAGTGGCTTATCAGCTGCTTATGCACTGTCTAAACTCGGCTATACGAATGTAACAGTGCTTGAAAAGTATCACACAGTCAGCGGTATGTGCGAATCAGCTGATATCGAAGGTACAAAGAAAACACAACTGCGTATTTCTTATTTATCGTTAGCAGTACTTCTGATCAGTATTTGAAGAACATCCATATTGCAGGAAAGGTTTATGACCTCGGAGGTCAAGTTCTTGCAGCAAACAGCGCTCCAACTATTTTCCATTTGGCAAAAGAAATTGGGGCTGAACTGGAAGAAATGGACTCCCACAAACTCGCCCTTATCGACAGCTCCACAGGAAAGTATCAGGATATTCAAGTTACGGATGATTATGTAGGTGTAATATCGCTAACCTTGGAGCTTCAGGTCAGTTTTTAGTGAAGTGAGAAGACCTTTGGTGTTTACCTCTACTTTGGACTGCAGAGGTTAACTCTAGTATTAATTTATCTTTTCAACAGGATAAGGCAAAAGGTTCTGGTCGAATTGGCGTCCATGCTCTGAGTGATTTTGCTTCAGATGTAACTCCTGCGTTTCTTGAAAGCCGCGGAATGAAATCTGTTCCAAAATCCGTGGCTCATGGATACACAGCTTCTGGATATGGATTTGTTCAAGACATGCCTTATGCTTATATCCATGAGTTTACCCGAACTTCTATGGCTGGAAAGATACGACGTATCAAGGGCGGGTATATGAGTCTTTGGCAGAAGATTAGCAAATCGCTCCCAATAGAAGTCCAGTGCAATACCGAAGTAATGGCAGTCAGACGCAGTACATCTGGTGTCACTATTGACGTCCAAAGCAGTAGCGGAGAGCCTACAGTTATGGAGTTTGACAAGATCATAGTTTCTGGGGCTTTGCCTTTTAAGAATGGAAAAATATACAGATCACCATTGTCTGATTCAGCAAGTATGTCAAGTATTTTAATTTTCTTACGCTTCTAATAAAATTTCAAGGTGCCTGATGCCAAACATTAATATCGCTCTGCAGAAGCTGAAGATGAAGTAATGGATTTGAGTATGCTTGAGAAGGAACTGTTCAGTAAAGTACAGACTATTGATTACTACACTACTGTGTTGAAGATTAGAGGGATGGAACATGTGCCAATTGGGTTTTATTACTTTGGGGAATTCATGGATGATCCTGCAACCATTGGGAACCCGGTTGCAATGCAGAAATTTTATGGAGATACAGATATTTTCCTTTTCTGGTCTTATGGAAACTCTGCTGACATCAAGGGAGAAAGGGTGACAGAGCTTGCAATTGATGCAGTTGGCCGAATGGGGGGTAAAGTTGAGAAGGTAGTTTTGCAGCGACGTTTTAAGTACTTCCCTCATGTTAGTAGTCAAGGTATGTCGAAAGATAATGCATACTGTCTATTACCCCTTGCTTATAGAAACTAATTCTGTCTGACTTGAATGCAGATATGAAGGATGGGTTCTATGAGAAAGTGGAGACTGAGCTTCAAGGTCAGCAGAATACTTACTATGTAGGTGGACTTATGGCATTTGAGCTTACGGAGAGAAACTCAACTTACGCTATGAACCTAGTTTGCAAGCACTTTGCAAGTGAAACCTCATTGCCAAAGTTTCCGTATGTGAAGGTAACTTCTGTTCAAATGGTGTTTCAATTACCAATAATTTCAGCTAAGGTGTGTTATTTAGTTGAAGCATTACCCTGCAGAGATTATTCCCACTACAATCTAATTGCTGGGACAGAAATCCTGAAGCGCTTGTTGAATGCTCGGGAGTGGAGTTCCCT
>JAVXUO010002788.1:0-142869 GCA_033065855.1 Escallonia rubra | reverse complement strand
AATGTTTTATATAGCCTTCAAAAATATAAAACATAATCTACTTAAATTAGATTGAATATTTTATTAGAAACTTAATCTTTTTTAAATTTTGTATTTCAGATTTGTGTGTTGATGTGTATGCTACAAATTTTAATTATTGTGCATGTATATATATTTCAATGTAAACATTTTCGTACATTGAAACTATCATAAAACTAAAGTTTAATTCTAGATTTCAATTACAAACATATTGGTGTAAGAAAACTATAGTAAAGCTAGAGTTTCTTTAGAAAATTTTAAATGCATAAGAATTGTTTTTATCATACAATTTCGTTCCTAATTATAATTTGAGTTCGTGGCAAGTACATAATGCTATATTCGTATTAGAGTTATTGGAATACCCTTATTTCATGACAACATTTTCTTCATATGGTTATTATCTTTCTATGATGCATCGTATCCCGATGTATGATATATTTACATGATAACATGTTTCATATGGCTATTGTCTTCACATATTTCACTCTTATAAAGTGATAGGATTAGATGAACCCCAATTAATAAAGACTCCAATTTATTTTAGCTCAAATGATTAATTACTTTTTTTAACTTGAAAAATCTCAAGTTTTTATATGCAAGGGGTTAAACAACTAAATATTCTTTTCAAGTTAAAAAGTTCTCTAAATTTTTAGAATGTGGGGCTAAATTACTACTGTTTCGGTTAACTTTAAACATTTTGACACTACAGAGGTTCATTAATGCATATTTTAGTGACATAAGACTATTAATATAATCAAAACGGGTAAGGATCTCGCCCTAGCGTACAAAATAATCTCAAGATTAAAATGGCTACAGATTTTTCCATTAAAAATAGCCTTTTAGAAATAAAAGGTTTACTAAACTTAAGTGTATTTTTACTTTTAAGAAGGTGAGACTAAACTACAATATTTTTGGTTAATCATAAACAATTTGCTGCTAAAAGAGGTTAAAAGTTCACTAATGCATCTTTAAGTGACAAAATTGTGGGAGTGGATCTAGTCCAATCGTATAAATATGATATTAAATCTCTGTTTACCTTTAAAGAAAACCTTATCAAAACATAACCTTAAAAATTATCAACATCAAAATCGATAAAATGAGCACCTTAATTGTCCCTAAGGTGCACCAGCTATTGTCGACGGGCATTTTGATCTTTATATCCTTTCAGTATTTTCGTTCGGTCAACGGAATAAGTGTTATTTGTTCCAACTAATGGGCATACTTGTAATTTTACCCTAACCTCAAGGTCATGGATGTAATTAACCCTATAATTTTCTTAACTCTCAAAACCTAATGCCATAGGTAATATGTTTTTTTTCTTTTTATTTTGATGATACAGGTCAATATTTAATGAATGATCTGGGTTACAAATTATTCTTGATGAATTTTTGTTGAATTTGTATCTATATTAAAATTGTAATGCATATATATAAATATAGGGTGAAAAACGTAGGTTTGTGAACATTATTGAAGTTACTTAGTTCATTATCACAATCTGATATCAACTTCGCACATACATGTTGTAGTATGGATTTCAAAAGGACACACACAGACACATATGTATATATACTTTTTAGATGAGTAGGTAAAATTTGTGTTAAAAATAAAAATCTTAAGGAAAATATGTGCTAAATTACGTCTACAACTAAATTAATAGCCTTATTTTACTACTACGTTGAACAAGGTCATGTTAGATAAATATAAAAGAGAACTTTAGAGTACACTATCAAGAGAAACTTAGAATACACTATATATTTTTTAATTGAAAAGTAGAAAAAAGAAAGTATAATTAAGATTAAGCGTCATTTTAGACAAATTGTACTCGAACGTTGGAACTTAAAGATAGAAAAAGTTGAAAAAGACTTTATTTATACTTTAATCCTAAAATAAGAGATATATGAAACTTATCCTCCTTTCATCCCAAATTATTTGATCATATTTGATGCACGTTTATTTAAGATATAAGTATTATTTTAAGAGTTTCTCATTCTATCCTAAGAGAGAGAAGGGTAGGACAAAATAGATTCAGTAGAGAAAAATGAGTTGGTAAATGACTAAATGTGGAAAGAGAAGTAGAATAAAAAAATGTCTACAAAGGGTAAACGTGTAAAAACAGTTACAAAATCTTTTTTAATTTGAAAACTGGTCAATTTTTTTAGGACAGTCCAATTGAGGGAGTTATAGAATAGATCATTACCAAAAGCAAATAAACTGCAAGGGATATTTTGACCCCCAATAATCATCGCTACAAGAAATGACCATAACTTTGTAGAAAGGAAAATGATAGGTAATGAATGATACTGAAGATCATGAGTAAGAGGGAGGGTAGGAGGTTCAATATAAAAAAAGCAGTATAATGAATCAGGATTAAGGGCCAACACTAGTAGTATACTTTTGAAAAACGAAAAAATTAAGGCGGGGTTAATTCTTGCCTTGCACTCTGATCGATTTTACTTTAATAAAAGTTACAAAGAGCAATGAATTTTGGGAGGATTTTTCTCTCCGACTACTGACTACATTCTACGTTGGCACTAGTATGTTGTCTTTATGTTTTGTTTTTGGTAGGTACACCGAGGCTAAGAAAAGATATTGGACTTTGTATTGTGATGGTGTTACTTCATTGTCTTCTGAAAAACTTGCTTATAAAATTTTGAAGTGTATTTTATCATCAGAGGATGCATCAACTACAATAGTATTAAACCAAACAAATCATAAACCAAAACTGCGTATTCTTTATTTTTGAACAACAGTAACAAGCAATCTGTTAATACTGAGTTATTGTTCTATGTTAGATGGTAGCAGTGAACCTTCTATTGCTATGTTTTGATTACGTACCTCTAGATACCACAACAAAAGTTGGAATATGATACAAAGTTACACTTCATTTGGCAGGGGATTTCAGGGATGACGTCTATGATTTTGGAGTTGTGTTGCTGCAGATTTTAGCATGCAGGCGGGAGGTTGGTGAGTATTGGGCCATAACTTACTTTTCCACTCCCGAGAAGGTGAAGAGTGCCCTGATGGGGATGGAACTGCAACAGAGGTTTCCCTTAAAAGCAGCACAACGAGTTGCCGTACTTGTGCTAAGATGCCTTGACCGGGAACCTAAAAGCCGGCCGTCAATGGAAGAAGTTTTGTTGAACTTGCAGACCATAGAGAAAAAAACCTCGTCACGAAGAACACCAAGGAGCAAGGCTTCAAGTTCAAAACCAGTGCTAGGCGTCCTGTGACCAAAACACCGAGGATGGCGGTTCCACTATTGAAGCCATGTTGCTGCAGAAAAATGGCTTTGTTCTTGCGACAACATTAGAAAAATCAAAATCCCTGTTGTAGAAATATATGTTGAGATGCCAAAGAAAACGTAGAATTCAACCTACTGGCTACCGGAGACAAATGCGATGCTATAGATGTTGGGTAACCAGGGAGTGGAGTTTGGGTAGAGGTGTTTCTACCATGTCATTAGTTGTTGCTAATAATGATCGCGTGCTTTGCACGTTAAAGAACGATTCAAATGAAAATGGCATAAAACCTTAATAGGCAACACAATTAGGCTTAACTACTACAGCTATTTCAACTAAATCGTAATAAAAAAACCAATTTGTGAAATGCTAATCAAAGGTTCGAACATAGGAGTTCATTGCAGGAAGGATGTTCTCACTTTCAAATGTGAAATTGTTAACACCAATTACTAACGATTTTTTCCCCTATTAATTATACTTGTTTCTTCTTTCACATTAAGTTACTACTAAAAAGAATTCTAATATTCATGTTAAATCTTGTTATTCAATGTACACTGACATTTAATCAATAACATATTTCGCAAATATTTAATTCTTGTCAAACACTACAAGTTTGGCATTACAATAATGAAGGTGGGGAAAGTATTCTAGAGATAATTTGACGCGCTTAAAATGTTGTGAAATGTATATGTTGAAGTTGTCCAATCTCTTGTAATATAATCTATGGCATATATATAAGTCTAGAAAGCATGAGACAAATATGGAAAAACTGAGCAAAAGTTTGATTTATAATTAAGTAATCTATTTTATTTTTTTCTGGTATGTTGTCTTCTTTTCTATTAAATAATATATAATGTTCTTTAAAGCTCTATTTTATTTTAACCCTGTATGATCTTGTTAATCTGAAGTAGTATTATTAGGCTATTAATTCTATTATGCATGTTGTTCAGCATATATTTGTCACAAGATTTTTGTTTTTAGCATATATCATTTTTTTTATTTTTTGATAATACTACACATTAATTTAAAATGCCAATGGACGGTCATACGTCGATAAATTGAAGTTTGTAGCAACATATAAAAGTTAGTAAATGCAATAGTAGGTCCACCTCAAAAAGAGATAAATAAAGAACATGATAATACCCCAACTTAGGAAGGGTTCTTTAAGGAGTAGCAGAAATTACTATGTTCTTTTTATCCATCTTGATCTAGGCAAGTTTTAAGTAAGTTTTCACATGAATTTTTTAAAGGCGATCAAAGATTTATACGGTGGGCTTGATACACACTTGTTTAGGTTAAATTCATACTTTTATGTCAGTAAAAGATGTATTAGTGAACTTTTAAGTTCTTTAGCAGTAAAATATTTATTTTAAGCAAAAAACGTTGTAATCGATTACCTAATTAATCGAACTTTCTGATAGGTTTAAGATATATGAATAAGTAAAAAAAATCTTAATAACATGATCTTAATAATTACATAAGCATTGCTCTTACGGGATCTAAAGCTTGTGAATGACGTGTTTCCAATGTTCGTTTATTACGAAAGTAAATTTGTGCTATTGTGTTATTAAGTTTATACATTTGAGTTAGTTATCATACTTACAAATTTCATATTAATTTATCAAGTCCAACTTACTAATTAAGTATTGAAGTAACAAAATATAAGTTCTTGAAGATATATGTTAATAGGATGCAAATTAGAACTCATCTACAATCTCAAGTTGAGGTAACTTGATTCGATTCATTTTGTTTATTTGTAAAAATTTTGTAACTCGGTTGTCTACAACTTTTTTTTTTTTTTGGGGTATGAAAAAAATTTCTGTTGGAAATTTTTGAAACTTTTAATCTAGATATAAATTGCATAAATGCCAAAAGCTTTTTATCTAGTTTTTTCATGAAAACTTTAAACTTAAAAATCAAGAAACACCCTTAGTTTTAGCAAATTCCAAATTCAAAGAAAGCTCTAAAACTCAACAAAGGATACTTTAGAGGAAGAGGTTTAATACTATGCTGAAGGTCAAAAACACCCTTAGTTTAAAATAAAATCTAACCTGTATAAAAGGGCATTTTGAATAATTAATATTTTATAAACGGGTTTCAAGGAAGAAATGTTCGGCAATACGATCCCTTGGGATCATTTTTACACGGTGGGACGGGATCCATACCAGTTTTGATTAAATGCATATTCTTTTGTCACTAAAAGATGCATCAGTGAACTTTTATCTTCTTTAGCGACAAAATATTTAAATTTAGTCACAAATATTGTAATTTAGCTTCACCTTTTCTAAACTTGAAATCACCCTTCATTTTTGTAACCCTTTCATATTTAAAAAGGATCTTTTTAATGAAAAATGTTTAGCCATTTAACCCCTTAAGATAAGATCATATTAACATAATAGGGCTAGATCCACACCCCTTTTAACTAAACTCAAACTTTTTTTATCACTAAAAGATATATTAATGAAATTTTAATCTCTTTAGCAACATAATGTTTCATTTAGTAAAAAATATTGTAATCTAGTCTCACTCTTTTAAAAAGTCAAAAGCACCCTTAACTTTGGTAAACTTTTTAAATTTAAAGAAGGCATTTTTAAGGAAATAATGTATGGCCATGTAACCCCTTGCATCATCTTTATACGGTGGGGCTAGATCCTCGCTCTTTCAATTAAATTCATATTTTTTTGTTACCAAAAGATCCATTATGAACTTTTTTGACCTTTGTTGACAGAATATTTAAATTTCACAAAAAATGTTATATTTTAGCCTCATCCTTTGAAAAGTCATAAACACACCAAATTCCTAAAAACCTTTTAAATGAGAGTATCTTAACAAAAAAAGAAAGTTGCTTAGCCGCTTAACTCGCGTATCAAAACTTGAGACATTTCCCGCTGAAAAAAAATTATAAATTATTCGAGCTCAAATAAATTGGAGTCTTTATTAATTCGATTTCAGCTAATATTATCGCCTATGAGAGTGTATTATACAAAAATAATAACCATATGAAGAACATATTGTCATGCAAATATATGATATTCCAGGTTACAACGAAACGTACAAAGACAATAACTATATGAATAACATGTTACCATGCGACCAAGGGTATTCCAATAACTCTATACGAACTTAAGATTATTTGTTTTCTATGAATCCAAATTGTAATTAGAAACCGAATGGTTCGATCTGGCGATTCTAAAAAGTCATGATTATATATGCATTTTAAATTTTTTAGATAATTCTAGTCTTGCGATAACTTTCTTACGGCAATATGTCTGCATTCAAGAGGTAGAAATAAACTTCAATTTTACGATAACTTCAATATATTAATATGTTCATATTTAAGTATGTATGCATGCATAATAATTCAAAGGTTACATAAAACTCTATTATATGTTTTCTCTAATCAAGTTTCATGGTGAAGACATAGTTTCATTTGAGCGTGAATGAATGTAAGTTTTGGTAAGGTTTTTCCAGTAAAGATGTTCAAAGGGTACGCAGCAGTAGTTCAGGAGTGATTTACATGACTTTTATAGGATTTTTTTTCTTCTTTCATAAAAGTCAATTCAACCCTGAACTCTAACGAAAACATATGTTCCAATAAGATATTTTAAAGAAATAAGCTTGATATGCTAAGAGCTCCACAAGCTGAGAAGATTGTGCTAGATTATGTCAGTAAATACATTCCAAATGCTGTTTGGCAGCAGCCTTAATAATAAGAATGTACTTCCATGACTCTTTTATAAGGGTTAGTATCAGTACATCCTTTCGATTTTCCTCTCATATGAATTTTTAGCTTTAGGGACTTCATTCAGCATCCCTGCAGGTCCATATTTGAAAACACCAGATCACCCCAGTTGAGTTGGGGTTCATGGTGGTAGGTGCACGACTACTTTGCATATTCATCATTTTTACAATGTCATAGTACTCTGTTAGTTCCGTGTTGGCATGCTGCTTCGTTATTATGCTACTCCATAATCCTAACACACTATAAAATTATGTGCTATTGGTTGTTTTAACCATGACAATGAACTCATTTGCAGTCTTAACACAGTGCTTCCATCGGTAGTTATATCTCGATTTACTAGGAATCGTCAAGCTTTGGAATCAGAAAGTAGAACTTGCTAGACATAAAATCTTCTCAAGTAATACACCACAAGAATTCGAAAAAACATAAAAAGAAAAGCGTGATCAATCACCTCTCTCCTTTTAACTTTCTCCTAAGAGCTTGATGAATATTTGAGCTATCATGATCGTAGAGGCCGGTGTACGGTAACGCAAATAGAGGCAGGATGAAGGTAAGGTTTTGAGAGCATGAGTTTAAGTATAATTAGATTAGATAGGGTTTCTACTTCCTTTTTTTGGGGTTAAAAGTCAAAACAATGCTAAAATTTAATAAAACCAATATGCTCCAATAAGGATAGTTTAGAAAAGATGCATAACAAGTCAAAAACACCCTTGTATTTTACTAAGCCTCGACTCCAAAAAAGGAGGCACTTAATGGGAAAGAAATGTTATAAGTCAAAAATGCCCTTACTCACTCTTAACCTTTTGTCGAAAAATCATTTAGAGAAAGGTATTTTAAGGAAAGAAAAGATTAATCATTTAAGCCCATACGTGTTTATATATATATATATATAGGGTCGTGATCCATTGATAACGCTAACAAGTTGCTAGCGCTGTTTGGCCGACCGCTGAAAAAATTTGCTGCTGTGGCGCGCGATCTGGCAGTCCATTCTCGTCCGTGGACGACCAAATCACGCTAGCAACTTGGGTTAAGTTGCTAGCGCTATTATTTTATCATCTCCCATATATATATATATATATATTGTTAACCCTAAAGAGAATCCTGGATGTTTCATGTTATATCTTCGTGATCATATTTTTTTCGGGTCACATGTTTTGCACGTTATATAGTAATTCAAAATAGAAATGTTATAAGTCATGGTGAAAAACAAAATTTAAATTAATTAATAAGATTATTATAATTAAATCATAATAAATAAATCAGTTGTCAACCGTTAATCAATCAAAAATTTAAAGTAGCAGAAAGTTCGTTACACAAGATATGAGCGGCCGACTGAGCGGCCGACTGCACTAAAATAAGCCTTCACACTCCCGCGTCCTAAGTGACCTGGTGTTAATATTTAAAAAACAACTTCAAGGAAACGACGACTTTGTAATGGGGCTAGGGGGTAATTTGGTTTTTTGAATTTGCCTGTTCACATATGCGGGCGGATTTGCGGTTGACATTACAGGAATCTGTCGACTCCGGTGGAGGGAGGAAAAGAATATTCCGGACATTCGCAGCCGCCACCACAGTCCACTAGCAAGTCCACTACCACTAGTTTCTTAGCACCGTGTCTCCCTTCATAACATGAGTGACTGCGACGGCTCGCCGTCCACGTCTTCCTCATCCAGCCGCCGGTTCTCACTCGCCGACATCCAATCGGCGACCGACAACTTCGCCGACGAACTAGTCATCGGCCAAGGCGGGTTCGGAAAAGTGTACAAAGGCTCAATCACCGACGGCGAGACCATGACCGTCGCCGTGAAGCGGTTGAACCCCCGCTCCCGCCAAGGAGCCCGAGAGTTCCGGACGGAAATCGAGATGCTCTCCAGGTTCCGGTACCGGTACCTCGTCTCGCTGATCGGCTACTGCGACGAGCCGGACGAGATGATCCTCGTTTACGAGTACATGCCGCGGGGAAACTTTGCCGATCACTTGCACAGATCGGGGAAGAATTACAGTGCGCCGCTCCCGTGGCTACGGCGTCTCAGGATCTGCATTGACGCGGCCCGTGGGCTGGACTACCTCCACACAGGCACGAGCATCCAGCCAGACAGGGCGATACACCGCGACGTGAAGAGCTCCAACATCTTGCTGGATGATAATTGGGACGCCAAGATATCGGACTTTGGGCTGTCCAGATTAGGTCCAGAAGACCGGACCTACTCCCATGTGAGCACCGACGTTAAAGGAACACGCGGGTATTTGGACCCGGACTACAACTTGACCGGCAGACTGACGAGGAAATCGGACGTGTACGCCTTTGGGGTGGTGTTGCTTGAGGCGCTGTGTGGGAGGCCGGCGGTGGATTTGAGCGCCGATGAGGAGCAATGGGGTCTGGCCGGGTGGGCCCAGTATTGTATAAGAGAAGGAACGGTAGATGAGATTATTGATCCTAGTGAGAGGGAGGAAATTAAGAAGGATTGTTTGATGGAGTTTGTGCAGATTGCGGACGAATGCTTGCATCATTTTCCTAGGAAACGCCCCACAATGGCTGAGGTCGTGGTGCGTCTTGAGTTTGCCGTGGCAATGCAGGAAGGGAAGGACTCTTCTATTGTTGTCAAGCCTGCAAAGATGCCTTTGACACTGCACGAGGGAGAGGATTCTTCGGATGTTGTCAAGCCTGCCAAGATGACTTTCACAAGGAAGGTGCAGCGGTATTTCTCATCAAGAGGAACGTCAGGTACGCTCAAATACTTTATCTGTTTATCTGTTTGATTGGTACAGTCCAATGCATTTAATGTAAGCATTCCCTCTATTTCGTTAAGAGTAGCCTACCATTTACCAAACTTGAAATGCTATCCGGAGAAATCAATTCGGAAGAAGCCTCCTTAATGTCCTGGATAATATTGATGCCCTGATTTTAGGGAGTACCGGCCCTATCACCCTTAGGTGGAACTTACTGCCTTAGTTGCCGGCTTGCCGCAATATTATTGTTGGAATCTCTGATCAAGTAATACTAACCTTTTGAGGATGTTCAAAAGCGTTGTGCTGATAACAATGTCAAAGTTGGTCATGTTGATTTCACTAGCATAAAGCGTTTCTGGATAAGGAATTAAGTTCCTCTTTCTTTTGAAGATGGGGTCGGTTTCCCGGGAAGGTCATGATTGTACCTTAAATTTGTTTTTCTAAAGTGTGCCCAAACGCACATACTCTTAACAGAGACAACACAGAGGATAAAAAACAATGGTCTCTCCGGATGTTTTATGAAAACCTCCCGAGTTGTTTGAATAATTGCATGGACCTTCTTTCTCAGTGTTGTTAACTGATAGAGATTAACAGAAGTCATTGATTTTCCTTTGCACCTTTATGTAAATAGCTCCTTTTACTCTTTTTAACTTTATTGTGGTCAACTGATAACAAGTTCTGAGTAAAATATTGTTTGTTCACAACTCTGTGATCTAGATTTATTTCCATAATATCACTGCAATCCTTCCTACATTTCAGCTGCATCAGTATAGATTTATTTCCAAATTACTGCCATACTTTCTAGTTTTTATTTGCTTTAGAAGTTAATGTTGGTTGCTATCACTAACTTCGCCTTTCATTACCCGATTTACTTGCTTTCTGAATTTCTCTGGATATTCTTTTGTTTCTCCGTTCAAGGTAGCTGAGTGGAAAAACCTTATAGATCTGGGGAAGAACCATGGCTTTCTCGTTCTTCCACCGAAAAGACCTCTTCCTGTGTTGGTGGCTCTTATTGTTGATCCATTAAACTTTGCTCTTCCTTGCTATTCTCTGTTTTTTAAAGATCACTATGGACTTCTTGAAGGTGCAACCCAGCTTTTGGATTTTTTGAGTTCCCTACGGGGGTTTATTTCCATTCAATTCAAGCTAATCATTCTTCTGTTCTTCTTAGTTTTCCCAATTGAACATCTGAATAGGTTGTCCAGAATTGTCTATAGGCTCTATCGTATTTTCCTTTCACATATCATATATGGCCTGAGCCAAAACGCCTCAAATAAGAAGCCTTTTCCTGAATTTGCTTATTGTGCTCACATTATGGACTCTGGCTGAGGGATACCGCATAAAATGGAAGGATGGTGTTCTTAAGCTTTTTTTTTTCTTTCAAACTCAGGTTTAGTAGGAGTATATGCTTTTTCTTGTATGTGACAGATTTACGTTTTCCTCTCTATGCTCAGAATCCAAAGCAAACATTAAAAGTGACAATAAGAGCGTACGACCTAATGAAGGCGGATATATTGTTCAGGAAGTTCGCCTGAGTGGCCAAAGCGTGACTCAAAAGCTGAGTTAGTAATAAGTCGTGGAAATTTTTGGTTGAATTTCAGTTTATTCCTTACATGTCTATAGTAATTTAATGAGTTTGGAATTCTTGTAATATGTAACAAAATCATGTTTCCCTCCCTAATCGCAGACAGCAAAAAGAATATTAAAAGCAGCAAGAAAAATGTATTACCTGACGGAGATGGAGATACATTCCAGGAAGTTACTCTGGGTGGCCAAAATGTGACTCCAAAGCTGAAAGCGGTCACTCATGTTGATTATATATATATTATCATAGTAAGAAAATAGAATTTGTCTAAGCAATTATGCAAAGTCAACGTGTCTGACTTTATGAGCAAGTCAAGCCAACCAAATACTACCACCTCAGTCTATCAACCAATGATGAGCAGCTCTTTAGCGATTTCTTTCTAGGTTTTGCAGCGATCTCTTTGATTGAAAGACCCAAGCTAATGGAAAATATTAGCTGACCTCATGCCCACAGCCTGTATCCTCTTTGACTATTTCAAACTGCAGGGAATGCACAACAACCAATTCAGCACATATACCTCATTAACGTGTAAATACTTCAACAACTCGTTTCTGGACTTTTTTGTTTGCCTTGCAACACCGAAGGAGCAAGGCATTGTAAGGCAAAAGGAGAAACTCGATCCACTTACACGAGTTCATATATAATTACATACTAGCTAATGGACCCGTGCAAATGCACGGTTAGAGATGTAATTTGGTCGGGTTGAGATATAATTTATTTTCTCATTAATCATATATTATAATATATTTAAATTAAAAAAAGAACAAATATAATGACTTTCACTGCATCGATGCATATATACATAATAAATCATAATAATGGAGATTACTCATGAACATTGATTCAATGAATCAAATAAGCCACTACTTAATACGATTAGAATCATAATGGAAAAAATTGTGTAGAATACTGTAAATGTATCTCATTTTGGTACATAACTATGCTAATACATTATATCAATGTATCTAAAACTACTATCAAAGTGAAAATGTATTTAGTTTTCACTAACATTCTAATTTTTTATATCCTCCTTTAATTATTACGTAACATGTATTGTTAGAAATAATATTTTACTACGTGATCTGAGTAAAAGAAATGTCAAATGGAGAAAAACTTTTGCTCATGCCTAGCTTTTCGTACTTACACATAAACAAAAAATAAAATAAAAAAAATATTACTTTGTGTCTTATAAAATTTTTATTGGCTTTGAATTTAGATTTGTAAAATTTAGTGGGCACATTTGCAAATAGTTTTGTAATCCTTCAATTTTTTTATACCAGAGGGGTATCAAAGCAGTGTTAGCAGTTTTGCCTTTCGTTATCATTGTAAGTTGACCACCTTAAGCAAATCCTGTTAGCGTCAGTCATCTGATCTGAGCTGCAATGCCTTAGAATGGGCTTTTCCTGAATATGCTCCCTAGCATTCTTTGAGGATTTTGGGTGCATGATCATGCATGTACTGATGATTTTTGCACAGTAATTCTGATTTGGGTGTGTCTGTCTTTCCTCTATGCAGTTACGGAAAAAAAACCTTTCCTACATGTAGTTCCTGAATTATACGTTTGAGGCAGTGATTCGACAATTCATGCTTTTGTTTCTCTCCTTGTCTCTTATTTTAGGTAACAGCGTCAGTAACAGCATATTGCCGGACAAAGATGGAGGCGTGTCAAACAAAGATGGAGTTGTTGCACGGGAACTGCCTTCAGGTGGACAAACTCTGACTCCAATTTTTAAGCTATTCACCTTCAATGAACTGAAAATCATGACCAAGAATTTTAATCGAGAAAGGTAAGGGATTCCATGTTGTGGCTTTCGAAGGTTGGATTGATGAAAAGATGTATAACCCGTCAAAGGTTGGTGTGCACCAAGACAGGAGATACACCTGAAATGCAATCCGAAGAAATCAATTCGGAAGAAGCCTCATTAATGTCCAGGATATTATCTTCTATAACATCAGGTTAAACATGAAAGTTTGCCATATGTCAACATTTAACCGCATATAAGTCGTTAATTGAAAAGGAAAAGGAAGCCCAGTAGAGGGCTACATGTAAGCAGCTCCTTCCCCCTTTTTTGGAGGGGCTGTTTCTGCGTTTCGAAAGCTTGCTGTCAAGGTCATAGTGGAGCAACCTTTCCCCTGCACCAAATGAATGGATTGAATTTTGTCGTATGATTTCCTATGAATAACTTTGAGTAAGTAAATATCATGCGAACTTGAATGACTTATTATGAGTTTGTTCATAGGAATTGAGTAACAACAAATGTTCAAAGGGGTGAACTGTAATAAGAGAAATTGCAGAAGGGATGAGGATGAGCAGTTTGAATGCAAGAATAATTTTAACTGAAAAACGCATTTCAATTGCAAAGGCGGGGGTTGCCGAAATACAAGGGATATCAATTCTTAACAAGGACTCATAATGGATATGCATGCGAGACCCCGGCATTGGAAAGACCTGACAAACAATCCTTAGATTGGAAAATGTGCTATAACATGGCCTGGTCTCGTGATGACGGCCCCCGACAGCGAAAGCCGAAGCACAGGTTCGTAGACCTCTCCGAATCCCAAAGCCCGGGTAATACCGCAATTTCAGCCGTCCTGAATAGGAATAGAGTCCGGCGGCCGCATCGGGCCCTCCTCAAGGGTTATGGGGGATAGCTGAGTAGACTTGGGTAGACCTTACTACACGGAAGGCCACGTGCACAGGGGGCAACTGTAGGGGACTGCCTAATTGGGTTAGCTTGTGAGATAATATGCATGTGGGACAACATTTATTATTAATAGACGCAAAACCCACGTGCCTTGTGGTAGCAATTTATACATCGGCTCAGTGGTTTATGTACGGTTCAATTGCTCGTTCAAGTATCATCTTTTGGTTTATATTTCTTGCTTGACATCTGGTACACTATTGCAGTTGTATGCTGGGTTAAGCAAATGAAGTTGTATTTGTTTATTCTTGTTGGTACTGTTTCCTTCTCCTTTGCCTCTTTGAAAAATTTAAGGCTTCTGACCTCATCAAATCAAATGTAGGTAAGAATGGAGGTTATCATGCCACAAAGGCTGTGCCAAAGAGGACACAGACTGTGAACATCCTGCCCTTTGCTGTCCCTGCTATTGAGGTGGATGAGTTGAAGGAAATTACAGATAACTTTGGTAGAAAAGCTTTGATTGGCGAGGGTTCATGTGGCATAGTATATTATGGCATCTTAAAAAGTGGGCAGGCTGCAGCCATTAAAAAGTTCGACTCAAGTCAACAACCAGACAACGAATATTTAGCACAGGTTCGGCTACAAAATGTGGTATATATGATAGAGCTGCATGAGATTCAGTAGTTCATATAGATTTTCTGGGATTTGATTCATGTCATTACAGGTGTTAATGCTTTCAAGTCTTAAACATGAGAATGTTGTTGAGTTACTTGGTTATTCTGTGGATGGTGGTCATCGTGTCCTTATCTACGAGTATGCTTCAAATGGTTCTCTTCATGATATTCTTCATGGTAAGTGATGTCCAAACTTTTCGTTGTGAAGAATGTCCGGAAAACTGCACAAACCGTAAATTTCAGAATGTTTTAGGTGACCTTCGTAAACAATTAAGTGCGAAGGGTCTCATTAATTCAACAAAACAAATGGTTAACAAGAAAATGCTTCATCTCATAGATAGGATCCTCTTAAATGATCTTCGTTTACTCCAACCAATTGGTTCACATTGGGTGCAAGGGCCCTTTCCAATGCCATGCCAAAGATGGGAACAGCAGGCATAAACTCAGTTACAAGCAAAGCTAGAGAAGATGATAAACTATTTCCCCAGTTCCTCGAATAAACACTTCATGAATCTGACGCCTCTGCCTCAACTTTCGTATACTCAATATCTGAGTCAGGTTATCCATTTAAAGTATACTACCTTGATGGGTACTTTGAGTGTTGGAATAGTTAGTGACAAGATGTGGATTTGTTGTCCCGCATTGGAAAAGTAAGAAGGATGCAAAGCCTTTATAAGGCTTTACTCACAAAATCAATTAACCGGCTTTACTCACAAAATCAATTAACTGCGGTTAGTAGTCAACAGTTATGTCCTTTGATGCCAAGGGTTGTGTTCATCTGGCAAAATTCTGATTTTGCTGGTCAGACTTTAGTGGGGACATTTTTCCTTAAGGACAGTGATAATTCACAATCAAAGCCTTGTTGATATCTGGTAGCTTAGGGAGGGTTGAAAGAATGTTCGACACTAGGGAGCTAGTCCACTTGAAATTAACAGCGTTTACATGTTATTGCATTGATGTGATTGAATATCCCTTTGAGCAAAACTGATTGTAGGAAGGTTATCCTGTCTCATTCACATTTTTACCCATAGGTTTGTTCCAAAATAAATAAATAAATTTACCCATAAGTACTGTGAAACGACTTTCAAAATATGACGGGGTATTTCCCCCCCTTCTATTTATGTTCCAACCTTCCAACATCTTAGCTAACTGCTTTGTTCAATTAATGGAGTTTAACAAATCCTCGGTGATGCAAATAAATGTAATAATCTTCAACTTGTGGATGTAGGACAAAAAGGTGTCAAAGGTGCACAGCCAGGTCCAGTTTTATCATGGTCCCAAAGAGTTAAAATTGCCGTAGCTGCTGCAAAAGGACTTGAATACTTGCATGAGAAGGTGCAGCCTCGTATTATCCACCGTGGTATTACATCTAGCAATATTTTACTTTTTGAAGATGATGTCGCCAAGATTGCGGATTTATATTTGTCAAATGAAGCTCCTGATGCGGCAGCACGTCTGCATTCCACTCGTGTTATGGGAACCTTCGGTTATCACGCTCCAGAGTAAGCATTTCTTTGGATCTTGTAGATGCTTTTTTGTGTCTAAGTGATTAACTTCCTCAGTTCTGCTCAAATTACCTTCTTTTGCAAGTGATTAAGTTCCCCAATTCTGCTCAAATTACCTTTTGTTGCTGCCAAGTGCCAAGCACGGACTTTATACTTGATAGGAAACAATGTAGATGGCATAATTTGAAAGTCTTGTCTTAAGAATCTTTCCCTTAACAAAAAAAAAATTGTCACATTACCTTGGATAAGAAACAAATAAGGGACGGATACGTGGTTCCAGAGGATGAAGTGACCAAATGGTAGGATCTGTTTGTTACCTATCAATCTCAGGTATTTGGCCCCCGCGTGGCCCCGTAATATTCATATGCACGTGACTGACACTCTTGACAGTCGATTAAATTCTCAAGACTGCTGACCAGACCATAGAGCTATGGCTGGGAGCAGAAGCGACAGCAACAGTGTGTCCTTAAAGCACTTGTATATATAACATTCGGGCAAATACCACCTGCAGCGTATGAAGGTTTTATTGTACAGTTTGAATTAAGCTTTTTTACAGAAGACTTTCCAGTAGCATGTTGGTAGTCTGTCTCCTAGACGATTAGGTTTGCTCAGGTTCAATTCCTTAGCTGCATTGCTATTCTATTTTTTTGATGAAAAGGCATTTAGTGAAAACAATGCGCGGCGTAAAAAGATCGATTCTGCAATTTTTTGTGAGGTTGGTCCCTGAAGCTTCTTACCTGGTCTGATCTTTTTTGATTCATTTGCCAGATATGCAATGACTGGGCGGAAGAGTTCAAAGAGTGATGTTTACAGCTTTGGTGTCGTCCTCCTGGAGCTCTTGACAGGGCGTAAGCCTCTTGACCATACATTGCCATTTGGACAGCTGAGTCTTGTGACATGGGTACTCCCTCCATCTTAGTTCATCATGAAGGAATATTACTGCTTACTTCTGAGCTTCGTCTTGTATATTCTGTAAACAAAACTTATACCTTTTGCATGTGGGTGGTACTTTATAGGCAACACCAAAACTCAGCGAAGATAAGGTGAAGCAGTGTGTGGACACTAGACTGAACGGCAAATACCTTCCCAAGTGTCACGGGCTGCCCCTTGCACCCGCCTAGCACCGCGCCCCCGCGCCCATCCTGCACAGCGCCCCCGCGCCCATCCAACACGAGCCCATGCGCCCTCACAAGTTCTTCAAGTCTCGCGCCCATGCGCCCGTCAAGCACAGCACCCGCGCGCCCAACTGTAGTGCCCGTGCACGTCAAAAGCCAACCGTGAAGATCTGAAGATCCGGGCGTGCGTTTTTGCTCAATTTTGGTGGAGATCACCCTTGTATATATTTAAGTTTCCCTGTAAAATTTCAAGTTATTTCGAGTTGTATTTCTCAAAAAATGGGCACTATGACTCTTCGCACATAGTGACGTCTACTACTGTCACTTTGAAAAATCCTCTTAGTGGTACTATATAGGGAGTACATGTACACCTATACCCGAGAGTCCCTTGCTTTGTTTTAGCTTGCCTGTTTAGCTAGATTGCACATTGTGGATGCAAACAAAGCCTTCTGAAGTTGTAACGATGATTTTGAAGTAATGAGAATATTTGGGACCGTTTTGCCCTTGTGTTGAAATTACTTCTTTGTGCACTGTTTTATGCAATGTTGATGCACTGATTGCTATAGATTGTTGAGATTTGTTGGCGGACTCTTCTTGCAAGAGGCAAGTCGAGTGCCACATACGGTTTCCTTTGTGCCATCAAAGGCCACCGTGTGTCAGGTGGTATCAGAGCCGCGGTTGTCCCAAAAAGACCGTGGCTTCAGCTAAGAGAATAGTTTGGGATAGTTTGTTGAGAAAAACTATGGCCAACACGAAAGAAAGAATCGATGCTTTGGAAGCACAGATACAAAGCATGTTCAAGGGCGACGAGGATGCTCCAGGCATCCTGAAGCAATTTTCCATTCGCCTGGACGCGTTGGAAGTGAATCTTGAAGCCACTGATAATGCCCGCTATGCTGAGAACATGGATTGGGAGGGCAAGTTTCAGGAGCTTCATGATCGAGTGGAGCACCATACACGGCATACTGAAGGCATAGACTGGGAGTCTAAATTTCAAGAGCTCCAGGATCGAGTGGAGCTTCTTAGTCGTGCGGTGGTTAACACACCCGCAGGGGGTGTGGAGCACTCATCGAGGCCACGAGTGCCAGAGCCCAAGAGTTACGGGGGAGCCCGTGACGCCAAGGAATTAGAAAACTTCCTTTTCGATATAGAACAATACTTTCGAGCCATCAGAGTTGACTCGGAAGCGACAAAGGTGTCGATGGCTGCCATGTACTTGGTTGGAGATGCCAAGTTATGGTGGCGGAAGAAATACGCAGAGATCGAAGATGGGTCTTGCGTCATAAACACATGGGAAATACTCAAACGCGAGCTAAAGAGCCAGTTTTTCCCAGAGAACACCGCTTTCAACGCGAGGAAAGCGTTGTTGGAATGCAAGAACACCGGATCGGTCCGGGAATATTGCCAGGCATTTTCTGCCCTGATGTTGGACATCAGCGACATGTCCGCAGTCGACAGACTCTTCTTCTTCATGGAAGGGTTAAAACCATGGGCTCGCACCGAGCTTAATAGACGTCGGGTGAACAACCTTAACGAAGCCATCATCGCTGCCGAGAGCCTTTCAGATTATAACTCCGAACCACAGAGACCCCCTCAGAGAGGGAATCCAAGCAGGAGTAATGGTGTCAAGAAGCCAGGGAGTCAAGCACCAAACCAAAGTTGGGGCAGTAAAAGCAGTTGGGCGTCAAACTCTTCTACCCTACAGAAGAGTGGAGTTGGGTTCAAAGCCAAACCTGACGCTAGCACTAGCGGAGAAGTGAAGAAACCTGCTTTCAGGGGTTGCTTCTTGTGCCAAGGGCCGCACGTGATCACTAACTGTCCGCAATGACAGATGATGAATGCCTTCTTTGACAACATGGGGCAGGTGCAACGTGGGGGACAATCTGGCTCTCAATCAAGGCATCCACCAACAGAGGAACAAACAGATGCACAAGATTACGAAGAGGAAGATGTCGTCGGGGCCTTTCCTCAGTGGTGTAATGCTGTGACAACGCAGGTTGGGAACCCTGAAGAGAGCTCGAGTGGGGAAAAGCCTAAAGACATGCCGCCAAAGAAAAAGAGCGATGTACCAGGGAAAGGCTTGATGTATGTGGACATCAAGGTTAACGGGAAGGCCATCAGGGCCATGGTGGACACAGGAGCTACCCATAATTACATTTCAAGCACCGAAGTGGAAAGACTGGGTCTAACTCTAGAAAAAGGGTGCGGACGGGTGAAGGCTATCAACTCTGCCGCACAGCCAGTAGTGGGAATAGCGAGATCTGTTTTGATCAAGATTGGCCCATACGAAGGAAGGACCAACTTTTCAGTAGTCATCATGGACGACTTTAAGCTGATCCTTGGGTTGGAGTTTCTGCGTGACACGAAGACCACCGTGATGCCATGCACCAACTCTCTGGCCATGCTTGGGAGTAAACCGTGTGTCATCCCGACTGTATCTACTAGGGCGGGAGAGCGTTCTATTTCAGCCCTCCAATTGAAAAAGGGATTAAAACGGGACGAGACGACCTACCTTGCCATGCTACGGTGGGACGAGATTGAAGAAGTATCGGGACCATTACCCAAAGAAGTTAAAGTGATATTAAACGACTTTGAAGATGTGATGCCTGATGAATTGCCGAAGAAATTACCACCCAGAAGGGCAATTGACCATGAGATCGAGCTTGTGCCAGGCACGAAGCCACCCGCCCGAGCTCCGTATCGGATGTCACAACCAGAACTTGCTGAACTCAGAAAACAACTAACAGAGTTACTAGACGCGGGTTTGATCACTCCAGCGAAGTCACCTTATGGTGCGCCAGTCCTCTTCCAGAAGAAACAAGATGGTTCCTTGCGGATGTGTGTGGACTACAGGGCGCTAAACAAGGTGACTATTCGGAACAAGTATCCTATCCCTTTAGTCGCCGATTATTTTGATCAGCTTAGTAGGGCGAGAGTGTTTACCAAGTTGGACTTGAAGTCTGGGTATTGGCAGGTCCGAATCGCCCAAGGTGATGAGGCGAAGACAACTTGTGTCACCAGATACGGTGCGTATGAGTTCCTGGTCATGCCGTTCGGCTTGACCAACGCCCCGGCCACATTTTGCACCTTGATGAATCAGGTTTTGCGAGACTACATTGATGATTTTGTAGTGGTGTATCTCGATGATATTGTGATCTATAGTTCCAGCTTGGACGAGCATCTGAAGCACTTGAGGAAGGTGCTTACCCGACTGAGGGAGCACGAGCTATATGTAAAGCTGTCGAAATGCACATTTGCCCAGACCAAGATTAAATTCTTGGGCCATGTGATAGAACAGCGTCAGATCAGGATGGACTCAGCTAAAGTTCAAGTGATACAGGAGTGGCAGCCGCCAAACAATGTTTCAGAACTGAGATCTTTCCTAGGATTGGCCAACTATTATAGGAAATTTGTTCGAGATTATTCGAGAATGGCCCATCCCCTAACCGAACTTCTGAAGAAGAGCAAAGTTTGGGAATGGTCCAAGGAATGTGAATCGGCCTTCTTGGCCATGAAGCAGGCTATGTCTGAAGATCCGGTACTTGCTCTCCCCGATGTGTCGAAGTCTTTTGAAGTTCATACAGACGCTTCTGACTTTGCACTTGGAGGGGTTCTAATGCAAGAATGCCACCCGGTGGCATATGAGAGTAGGAAGCTCAACGAAGCAGAACGTCATTACACGACTCATGAGAAAGAGTTACTCGCGGTAGTGCATTGTCTCAGAGTTTGGAGGCACTACCTGCTTGGTTCAAGCTTCATAGTGCGGACAGACAACACTGCGGTGAGCCACTTCTTGAGTCAATCTAAGCTCACCTCGAAACAGGCCAGGTGGCAGGAACTTCTGGCAGAATTCAACTTCATGCTCGAGTACAGGGCCGGCTCAACCAACAGCGTAGCAGACGCCCTCAGCAGGAGAGCCGAACTAAATCAGGTAGCATTGATGGCCATGAATGCTATTGTTAGAGCAGACAGCCGAGTTGCCATCAACATCGGTCAGAAGATCAAGAAGGCCCTTACCAGGGACCCGGTTGCCCAACAACTACTGAAACTGATCGAGAGCGGTAAAACTCGACAGTTTTGGCAAGAAGATGGTTTGCTGATGACCAAAGGAAGACGGGTATACGTCCCCAGAGTTGATGATCTGAGACGAACATTGATTCGAGAATGTCATGACACCCTTTGGGCAGGCCATGCCGGAGGAGAAAGAACATTAGCTCTCCTTCAACAAGGTTACTACTGGCCCCAAATGGGGGATGAAGTGCAGGAGTATGTGAAGACATGCCTTACTTGTCAGCAGGACAAGGTGGGGCGTAAGAAGAAAGCAGGGTTACTACAACCGCTGCCGATCGCCAAGAGACCGTGGGAGAGTGTGTCGTTGGATTTCATCACTGGTCTGCCGAAGGTTGGAGACTTAGGCACGATTCTTGTTGTCGTTGATCGGTTTAGCAAGTATGCGAGCTTTATCGCAACACCCAAGTATTGCTCAGCCGAAGACACAACGCAACTTTTCTTTAAGTATGTGGTGAAGTATTGGGGCATGCCTCAAGACATTGTTAGTGATCGGGACTCCCGCTTCACTGGAAACTTTTGGACTGAACTCTTTAAGTTATTCGGATCCCAACTTTCGATGAGTTCAAGTTATCATCCAGAATCAGACGGTCAGACGGAGCGGTTCAATTCCATGCTAGAAGAGTACCTCCGCCATTTTGTCAGTGCAACACAGAAAAATTGGGTCAAGCTACTGGACGTTGCCCAGCTGTGTTTTAACTCACGCAAAAGCTCTTCGACAGGGAAGAGTGCTTTTGAGATTGTGAATGGACAACAACCGTTACTTCCCCACACGGTAAATGTCCCCAACACAGGAAAATATCCAAGGGCCATAAGCTTCAGCGAAGAATGGAGGCAGGATATAGATCTAGTTCACTCCTACCTGGAGAAAGCAGCCAGAAGAATGAAGAAACACGCTGACAAGAACAGGAGATCTCAGGAGTTTAACGTGGGCGACAAAGTTATGGTTAAGCTACTGCCACAAGATCGCAAATTTCTAAGGGGAAGAGACTCTCGTCTTTTGCAGAAATATGAGGGACCCCTGACTATAGTGAAGAAGATAGGCAAGATGGCTTACAAAGTTGATCCGCCAAATTGGTGGAACCGCCAGCTCCATCCCGTTTTTAATGTCAGCATGTTGAAGCCATTCTATGAGGACACAGCAGACCCCTCTAGGGGCCAAATCAGGAGACCAGGACTCAAACCCAAAGCGGCAGGAAAGCGAGTTGCTGAAGCTATCTTGAATGATAGAGTGATTACAGCATCCCACAAGCGCCATCAGGAGTACCTAGTCAAGTGGCAGGGATATATGGACGAAGAGAACACTTGGGAACGAGCAGCAGACTTGTCAGCCTACACCGACAAGATTGAAGCCTACCACATGCAGAAGTTGACGAGGACGTCAACAGCTCTAGTGGGGGAGAATGTCACGGGCTGCCCCTTGCACCCGCCTAGCACCGCGCCCCCGCGCCCATCCTGCACAGCGCCCCCACGCCCATCCAACACGCGCCCATGCGCCCTCACAAGTTCTTCAAGTCTCGCGCCCATGCGCCCGTCAAGCACAGCGCCCGCGCGCCCAACTGTAGTGCCCGTGCACGTCAAAAGCCAACCGTGAAGATCTGAAGATCCGGGCGTGCGTTTTTGCTCAATTTTGGTGGAGATCACCCTTGTATATATTTAAGTTTCCCTGTAAAATTTCAAGTTATTTTGAGTTGTATTTCTCAAAAAAGGGGCACTATGACTCCTCGCACATAGTGACGTCTACTACTGTCACTTTGGAAAATCCTCTTAGTGGTACTATATAGGGAGTACATGTACACCTATAGAGGTGTCAATGGGCCGGGCTTGGGCCAGCCCAGCCCTGGCCCAGCGGGCCAGAAAAAGGGCCGGGCCATTTAGGGCTTCGGGCCATATAAACCGGGCCGGGCCCGGGCCGGGCCCAATTCTTGGAAATGGAGGCCCTGTCCAGGCCCAAGCCCTAAGCCCTAACTTTAGGGCCAGGCCCGGGCCTATTTTTTTTCTTTTCATATGATCTTCCCTGTTTGTTCTAACGTAGAGCCAACTAAAAGCCAAATCGTCGTACAGAGGATTTCTCGTTGAGAGACCTAGACCTAGAAGACTCTGGTGTCTAAATACAGAGGATCAAGCGCCCTCGCTGCAACCCCATCTGGCTGTGACTCATCGCCGTGATTTCTCGTTGGAAGGCCTTTGCGAAGATGGCTCTGGGTCACCGCGTTCCTGACGGCAGAAGCCTTCACTGCCGGCCGCCGCCGCTTAAAGGACAACACGGCGTCGATGCCCACACCTAGCACCGCCGTCACCACCTCGTGAGCATCGTCGCCTCCGCCGCTGTTGTCGTTGGCTAGCACCGCCGTCACCACCTCGTGAGCATCGTCGCCTCCGCCTCCGCCGCTGGTGTCGTTGGCTAGCACCGCCGTCACCACCTCCTGAGCATCGTCGCCTCCGCCTCCGCCGCTGCTGTCGTTGGCTAGCACCGCCGTCACCACCTCCTGAGCATCGTCGTCACCACACCAGAGACGCCCTTTTCTTTTATCAGATCTGTCCATGGTGGGGATTGGTTGTAAATTGATTGTGTGGGTATGGTGGCGTTTGGGCGGTTTGGCCATGGATACGGTGATGGTTGGCCGGAGCAGTAGTGGCTGGTTGTAGGGATGATTATGGAGGGTGGCTGTAGGTGTGATGGTGGTGGCTGGTGGGTGAGCCGTGAGGTAAAGAAAGGCTGAAGAGTGAAGAGGAAAAGAGAGAGAGTCGAATGAATGAGGGAGAAACTGATTTGTGAAGACTGAAGAGGGCCAAAACCGGGCCAGTTTCGGGCCGGGTCAGTTTCGGGCCGGGCTGGGCCGGGCTTTTTTCCAGATGTCCTTGGCCTGGTCCAGGCCCTGGCCCCAAGCCCAACTGGAGAGGGCCGTCACTGTTCACCGAGAGGGCCGGGCCAGCCCGGGCCAGAAACGGGCCGGGTCGGGCCAGCCCGCGGGCCGCCCGGCCCTTTTGACAACTCTATACACCTATACCCGAGAGTCCCTTGCTTTGTTTTAGCTTGCCTGTTTAGCTAGATTGCACATTGTGGATGCAAACAAAGCCTTCTGAAGTTGTAACGATGATTTTGAAGTAATGAGAATATTTGGGACCGTTTTGCCCTTGTGTTGAAATTACTTCTTTGTGCACTGTTTTATGCAATGTTGATGCACTGATTGCTATAGATTGTTGAGATTTGTTGGCGGACTCTTCTTGCAAGAGGCAAGTCGAGTGCCACATACGGTTTCCTTTGTGCCATCAAAGGCCACCGTGTGTCACCAAGGCAGCTGCAAAGGTAATCCGAAGTGCATTTTGGACTGTTGACTTGTTTTATTGCCGTACTAAATAGATAATGACTTGTAGCATGGATGCATATCTTGTTCATCCTTTCTAGACATACGGCGTTTTCTCGTCCCAGTAATTATGCATGTCTGAATTAGAACCTCCATCTGATTAATTTGATTAACTAATTTTTCTCTCATTTTGCCTGTATGGTCAATTTGCTGGAAAAAGATGGCTGTTGTTGCTGCCTTATGTGTTCAATATGAAGCTGAGTTTCGGCCAAACATGAGCATTGTAGTTAAAGCGCTCCAGCCTCTCTTAAAACCTCCCAGTAAAGCGCAGAACTTGTGATGTTCCTCCCTCCTCAACCTCTCCTCAAAACAATGATCCCAGTGTCTGTGTTGTAATAGGTTGTTGTAGATCATGTGTCTCATTTGATTCTCTTCGTAGCGAAGAATTTTATTCATTTGGCCCTGCTGTAATGCAAAAATTTACTGTTCTACAGATGCGCTGATGGGAGTGCCTATGTTGTACCTACCAAAGCAAAACATAGAAGAATGTAATAGTGCCTATGTAGTATGCGGTCAGCAGTCGGAGAGAAAAGACGCTTCCAAAATTCATTTCTCTTTTTTACTTTTACAAGTAAGAATCACGAAGAATCATAAAGTAGTGATTCAAAATAAAAAAGGTTTTAACCTTAGTTAGAAAAAATATAATTAAACATAATTAGTATAATTATTTTAATTAAATCATAATAAATAAATTAATTATGAATTACTGATCAAAAACTCGAAGCATGAAAAGTTTATTGAAAAGAACATGGTCTTAATTTCAAATGTAATTTTTTAATGTCAATTATCACCGTTTTGTTTGGCAGGCCATAATATTCTTGAAATTCATCAAAGAAGTTTCATTGCGCTACCGTTCGATAAGCAAGTAGAAATAGTGTTGTACGCTTAGCAATGATCTACAAAGAGATTAATCAGGGTAAGCTTTGTTACCGAACATAAGCCCTTTATTTGTTGACAATTGAAAACCTAGAACTTTTGTCAACTGATGTACAAACTCAGAGTATATCGTTACTTAATTGTAAGTTAGCGCAACGCTCAAGGCTTTTCCAATTACGGGGTTTGTGTAAGCTGTCTTTCCCCCGCTTTCGTGAAAAACGCATCCAAGTCTTGAGCTCGTGGACTATAACTCACAACGGAGCAACCTTAAAAGCTGTGCCAAGACTAGCTATCCATAGCACCGTGTACGTCAAATCTAGATTAAGTTATGTCGAAAGGGATGAAGGAGGCGGCCCAACCACGCTTGGGACGGCATAAGAAAAATCAAAACCCCTGTAATATAAATATATGTTGAGATGCGAGATTAAAAACCTAAAACTTAGCTTCCCCACTACATGATAAAATTTAATCTTATGTACATTTCGTAATGATTGACGGGAGTTTGGGTCGAAGAGCTTCTTAGGCCGAAAGTTTTTAACACGTTATTAATTATTATTAATTATTGCCTAATACGATTGTACACAGTCCCCCCCCCCCCCCTCACAATTTGGCGTCATGACCTTACATTATTTAGACAGTTTAATCCCAACAAGCCAACTGGTGCTTATATTTTTAGAGACAAGTTCAAGGCAAAAACCGAGCCGCCCACTGCACTAAAATAAGCCTCCACGCTCCCGTGCCTCAAGTCAACTGGCAACGGTGACTTTGTAATGGGGCTACGGGGTAATTTGGTTCTTTGAATTGCGTGTTCACGTATGGGGCTAGGGGTAATTTGGTTTTTTGAATTGCCTGTCACATATGCGGGTGGATTTGCGGTTGACATTAAAGGAGTTTGTCGACTCCGGTGGAGGGAGGAAAAGAATATTCCGGACATTCGCAGCCGCCACCACAGTCCACCTGCAAGTCCGCTACCACTAGTCTCTTAGAAGTGTGTCTCCCTTCATAACATGAGCGACTGCGACGGCTCGCCGTCCACGTCTTCTTCATCCAGCCGCCGGTTCTCACTCGCCGACAACCAATCGGCGACCGACAGCTTCGCCGACGAGCTAGTCATCGGCCGAGGCGGGTTCGGAAAAGTTTACAAAGGCTCGATCACCGATGGCGAGGGTATGACCGTCGCCGTGAAGCGGCGAACCCCCTCTCCGGCCAAGGAGTCCGAGAGTTCCGGACGGAAATCGAGATGCTCTCCAGGTTCCAGTATCGGTACCTCGTCTCGCTTATCGGCGATGGCTACTACGACGAGCCGGACGAGATGATCCTCGTTTACGAGTACATGCCGTGGGGAACCTTAGCCGATCACTTGCACAAATTAGGGAAGAATTACAGTGCGCCGCTTCCGTGGCTAGGGCGCCTCAAGATCTGCATTGACGCGGTGCGTGGGCTGGACTACCTCTACACTGGCACGAGCATCCAGCCAGGTAGGGCGATACACCGGGACGTGAAGAGCTCCAACTTCTTGCTGGATGATAATTGGGACGCCAAGATATCAGACTTCGGGCTGTCTAGATTAGGTCCAGAAGACCAGGCCGACTCCCATGTGAGCACCGAGGTCAAAGGTACGTTTGGATATTTGGACTCTTAGTAGAACTTAACCCACAGACTGACGAGGAAATCAGACGTGTACGCGTTTGGGGTGGTGATGCTTGAGGCGCTGTGAAGGAGGCCGGCGGTGGATTTGAGAGGGATGAGGAGCAATGGGGTCTGGCCGTGTGGGCACAGTACTGTATTGGAGAAGGAAGGGTGGATGAGATTATTGATGCCAGTGTGAGGGAGGAAATTAAAAAGGATTGTTTGATGGAGTTTGTGCAGATTGCGGACGAATGCTTGCATTATTTTCCTAGGAAACGCCCCACGATGGCTGAGGTTGTGGTGCGTCCTGAGTTTACACATTGGCAATGCAGGAAGGAAATGACTCTTCTATAGTTTTTAAGCCTGCAAAGTCGGCTTTGGCATCGCAAGAGCGAGAGGACTCTTCTGATGTTCAAGCCTGCCAAGATGACTTTCACAAGAAAGGTGCGGCTGTATTTCTTTGGAACAACGTCAGGTAAACTCAAATCTTGCCATTTGCCTCCTTCATTGCTACTGTCAAAGCAATAAATTGGTTACATAGCCTTTCCCAACATAGTTCCCGCCCTTTGTTTGAATAACACTGTCCGGCTAAAAGGAAAAAAAATATATCTTAAAGCGAAATTTGTTAAGTAGGCTAATAGATGCAAGAGATCTTGTCCATCTATTACCGGCTCAAATCTTTGAATAGATTCTTGTTCATAGCAATGTGCTTGGTTGCTTCGGAGTCTATCCACCGGTCCTCATTTGGAAACTATTGCACAAAATCCTCGTTGAAATGGCTTGGTCCCTTTTATGCCTCTTAGCCACTCGGCAATCCTTCTTGAAGTGCCCAAATTTTTCACGCTTCGAACAAGCCTTTTTAGACTTTTCTTGCCCCTGGTTGGAAGTAGAACTTTGACCATCAAGTTTACGATTAAAGCCACCAGGAGAACCACGATCTACGACAAGACCCTTGGAGGACTTGTGGTCTTCCAACTCAAGCCTATCCAAGTTGCGAGAATTCCCTTCAACTTGAAGATACTTCAACAATTCTTGCATGATCATGGCATCTTTCTTTTGTTTCAACTCTTTACGAAATCTTTCCAAGTGAAAGGCGATTTGGAAATAACTGTTAACACTTAGAAAGACTTGTCGAGAGTGGCCCTCGGATATGATATATTGATAATCAATTGCGGTACATGAATTTTGTAATAACAGACTTGCTATCTACTATGCAAAAACCGAATAACTCACTGATTAGAAAACTTTTGTTCCTAGCATCCTCGGTCTTTGCACTTTCTATCGAGATCCTCCATAGTTCTTTTGTCGTACTGTTATTATACTTGATATCATACACATCGTATAGTGTGTCGAGCAGCCCTCCCAAAATATATCTCTTACCGTTGACGTCATCTTCTTCCCATCTGACGTTGTTTTGTAGCAGCCTGCTTGGATGCTTCATCTGCACTTTTCTTTCTACACAGCTGGCTTTGGAAATGTCAGGACATAGGCAATGTTCAATGTTCAATGTTCAATGTTCAAAGAAAGAAATGCATCTTACTCTTCCATCTGGCAGTTACATACCCTTAGCCTTTTCATTTTCCAAATAATGTGGGAATCCGCATTCATGACCCTGTTAAAACCTTATTAAATGAACTTTGAGACGTCATATCTCCTTAACCAATAAATGAAATTTAGTGATTCTTTTTTAACATTAAATCTTGAAGTGCAAGTTTGAAATCCAAGGATCTGATTATTGGAAAATTTCCAACAGTATACGTACTTTATCTATCTGTATAAAGCAAAGTCCAACCCAGATCAGGCCATCTACATCTATTCTGCAGCAGTCTTTCATCATTATCGGGATAAAGCGTTTTTCTAGACAACGTTAGGCAGTTGTAAAATCCAATGATAGTGGAGGATTTTATTACTAACTTCTCGAGAAGAAGGAGATCAAACTTATTATCAAGGTATTCTTAAAGGTTCAAACGCATTGCTTCTTCTTCTTTTTTTTGTTGTTGTTGTTGTTGTTAATAAGAGAATAATATTGATAATTAAACGGTTACAGAGTTGCCCAACGGCGAGTAAAAGTCACGACATTTCCGTGACTCTGTGTATACATGACCACAAAGGTCGGAAACTAACAACAAACCTATAGACCCGAAACCAATTACAATTAAACTAAAGCAAAGCATATCTTACACTTTAGATTAACTTTAAGCAATAAGCAGAGGCCTAAAGGTTATAAAAACACGAAGTAAATTATAAACAAAACACTATAAATCTAAACAACACAAAAATTACAATGAGGAAGTCAACTGGAGTCAGATGAAAGATAAAGATGTACTCGGCAATCAAAGGGATCACAATGCAAATATAAGAGGCATGTAACCTTGCATGGTTCACAATATTTCGCCTGCGATTTTCCTCCAAAACACGGCCACCATTAGGCCGGGCATCAAACCAACAGTCACTCGGCAATCAAACGCATTGCTTCTTTGTATAGGGGTTTAAAGGTTTATATTTTCTCAAGTAACAGTTGTCTAAATGAACACTTTGACAGGGGTAAGAAATAAATTAATTAACGCCTTTGCTTTTACCTGGTCTAAATAAGTGTGATCTCATATTTGAGAAATGTCAGCCCTGTTGTCAAAGCAATCATGACTTTTGTCAAAGTAATGCCTGCTTTGGAGGGATTATACCACATGATGCTAAGAAGTGTATGTTGCTTTAAGAGAAGTGATATGTGCTTTGGCAAAATAGCTACCCTTGAAAAATAGTTAAAAGAACAATGATATAGTATATAGAGAGGAAAATTGTGTAAAATATCCATGTGGTTTGGGGTAATTGTACAAAGACCCCTCTTGTTACAAAAATTACAAAAAGGCACCCAAGGTTGCAAAAGTCTTGCGACCGATGATTCATGTAACAGAATAATTAAAATGTCTAAATTACCCTCTATATATATTGTAATTACCATTTGATTAAAAAAAAGAAAAGAAAAAAAACATAAATCTACAATTTGGGTCGGTTGTGATTAGAAATCCCTAAAAACAAACCCTAAATCATGACTAGAAATCCCGCAGCGGCAGTTGATCTAGTGCCGACAAGGCTAGATATACTCCGCCGGAACCCTTGAACGGCATCAATGATGGCCTATCAGTGGTGGCGGCGCTGGCGCATGTGGATGAGGTTGATGGCTGGCTTGTGGTTTTGTAGATCTAGGTTTGTTTTTTGAATTGTAGATCTAGGCTTGTGGTTTGTGAATCAAGATGGTGGAGGTGGAGGCGGTGCAATGGGCTTGTGGTTGGTGACGTGGAGTTCGCGGTGGGTGAAAGGCACCGGTGGGGGCGATGCACTTGGCTTGGGTTGATGAAGGGGCTAGCGGCGGCGGAATAGGGGTCTCTGTGGGTGGTTGGGGCTCGCGGTTTCGGAGGTGGACGGGGCTTAAAAATGGTGGCAGAAATGGGCGGTGGCAGAAAGGGGGTGGTTGATGGGACCTCATGAGGGTGCGGTGGTCGATGGGGTCTGATGAGGGTGGCGGCTATGTAACGACCCGGTCCACGGCCCCACCACAGGGCATTGCCTCTCTCAAAAGGGCTAGCCAAGTAGGTACTTATGAGTTCATAGGCAGGGTCTTATAAGGCCAATCGCAAACTCTCTCACAACCGATGTGGGATATTACAATCTCCCCACCTTATTCCTTAGCGTCCTCGCTAAGGCTCGATCACACATAGCCCAGAATCTTCCTCTCTAGCCAATGTGGGATATACCTGGCTCACCCTTCGTTGCCCCAACCATCCTCTTTGTTGTGGGATATACCGAGGCTTGCCTTCGTTTCCCCCAACCATTGGCAACCCGACTGGATAGACCAGCCCGAGCTTTCGAAAATCGGCTCTGATACCATCTGTAACGACCCGGTCCACGGCCCCACCACAGGGCATTGCCTCCCTCAAAAAGGCTAGCCAAGTAGGTACTTATGAGTTCATAGGCAGGGTCTTATAAGGCCAATCGCAAACTCTCTCACAACCGATGTGGGATATTACAGGCTAGGTTTTGGGCTTGAGGGGGCTGCGGCGATTTGGCGGAGTAGATGGCGACGACGGTGGCGATCGTACTGAGGCGACGGTGGGATTAGGGCTTAGGATTTGGGGAAGAAGAAGACATAAAGGGCATTTTGGTCATTTGTTAAGTTAATCTCTACCAAACGCTCTCTTCAAGAGCGTGAATATCAAATGTCGTTAGTTTTAACGATTTTTTTTACGGTTGCAAGACTTTTGCAACCTTGAGTGCCTTTTTGCAATTTTTGTAACAAGAGGGGTCTTTGTGCAATTACCCCAAATCACAGGGGTATTTTACGCAATTTTCTCAATATAGAATGGAAAAAAAAAACATTATTCTGAAAAACTGTTTTTGGGTAAACCAAGTGCACTGGGAGAGTAATTCATTTATCAGTAAGACCACATATTGATGATAACAAATGACATATGCTTCTCGTAGCGAGTACAATTTCAAGTTTTCTTCTCTGAGCTCAAACAGCAAAAAGAACATTAGAAGTGGCAATAAAAACGAAGGATACATTGTCCAGGAAGTTCACTTCAGTGGCCAAAATGTGACTGCAAAATCAAGTCAGTAATAAACTGCATAAATTGGATAAATGAGTTCTTTAGATCGTTCCCTTCGTGGCGATGTTAAGGTAAGAGTACATGCTTGGTCGTGCTATGTACTTAACAAAGTCATGTTTCCTCCCCAGTCTCAGACAGCAGAATAAACGTTAAAAGTGGCAATAAAGACGAAGGATACTTTGTCCGGGAAGTTCCCCTCAGTGGCCAAAATGTGAGTAATAAAATGCATAAATTGAATTTCTTTAGATTGTTCCCTTGATGCCTTTGTTAAGGTACGAGTATATGCTTCTCGTGTGTTATCTAACAAAGTCATGTTTTCCTCCCTAGCCGTGGACAGAAAGATGAACATTAAAAGTGGCCATAAAAGTGAATCACGCAATGAAGATGGAGATATTTTCAAGGAAGTTCCTCTGAGTAACCAAAATGTGACTCCAAAGCCCTTTGCTGAGTTGGAAAGCGCTACAGAGAATTCTGGCTTTAAAGCAGGAAGAAATTTCAGAGGTTGGATAGATAAGAAGACTTATGCCTAGGGATGGCAATGGGGCGGGTCGGATGCGGATCTGTTAAAATCCGAACCCGCCCCGCTAGTCATTGAACTTTGTCCCGCCCCGCACCGGGTTATGTTTGTAAAATACCATAACCGATCCTACGTGAATTTAGAAAACCTGCACCCGCCCCGCCCTCGCTGTAACACGCGAAAAACCCGAAACCAACCCGCCTCGCCCCGTCCCCCTTCCCTTCTGTTTGGTTTAACAATGGACAAAGTAATAAATAGAAAACAACCATGTTCTTTTTTTTTCTTTTCTTAATGAAGAGACTAACTAGTAACTAGAAAAAAACAGAGAACTACAACTAAAGTAAAAACCCAAAACAGTGAAGACAATAACTAAAACTAAGAAAAGAACAAAAAAATTACAAAAACACCATTGATGAGTCACCAACCCAACTCCCAGCCACCTGGTACCATCACGAACACATGGCCTCAAATCTAGTGCTTCACGCCGGCACCGGAAACACCACCGACGCAGGCCATTCCACCGCTGCAGAGTCCTAGAGGCCAGATTCACCCACGAAAAATCAGATTATCAACTTTCATCAGCCGAGACCTGCACAACCAAGACTTCGCCGGACAAGACCCCATCGCCGGCAGGCCAAACACCATCGGAAAAACCAACCGAGGACCCTGCGAACAGATTATAGCCACCGCAACCGCCATGACGCGAACAGGTAGCTCCGCAACTCTTCGCGAGCGCCTCGAGGACTCCGAAAACATACGCCCCAACCAAACACCAACCCATCATCGATGCCGAAAACACAAAACTACACCGGAGCACACCGTTCTTCAGATCCGCCTTAATCTCAGCAAACTTGTACGTATTAGGAGTCTCATCAAACTTGTACGTATTGGGAGGCAGGTCAAGCCTGCTGGCATACCTTCTTGCGGGCTCTTCGTTGTCCGATTAGCTCTCTGCTTCCCCCTATACGTAGACCTTCACGTTCTCTTTGCCGACGCTGGGCATGTCCCTTTTAATGTGAAGAGCCTTCTCGTCTTCCCTCACGTCCCTAACTCAAACGAACCTAGGCTATACTACCATGTCACCACCCACTGGGAAAGCCGGCGGTGGTGACAGAACCAGAATTTGGGAGATGGAGATTGGAGAGAGATGGCACAGGTTGAGAATTGAGATCTAGGGTTTGCCAGAAAAGAAAGAACATATATATATGGTATATGATGGACGACTAAGATCAACTAAATAATTAGGGTTAGTGTACCGGGGCGGGGCGGATTGGGGTGAATACCATACCCGACCCTAACCCGCTGCGGGTTTTTTCAAAAAATACCATACCCGCCCCATGACTTGGTCAAAGTCAAAAAAACCCGCTCCTACCGGGGCGGGGCGGGGCGGAGATCTGCGGGTTCGGATTTTTTTGCCATCCCTACTTATGCCCTGTCCAATGAAGGTATAGGCATGACAATTGTAGTTGAGGGTTTGTCGTCAGATAGTCTTGTAGGCTTTAACGATGGGTAGGTAAATCAACTTTCAAACGAATCATCGATCACTTTGAATGGTTCAAACAAAAATAGAGGATTTTTTTCATGCAAAACAGATGCATTTTTAGAAGATATCACCATTTCTCTTCCTTTGCTTTTTGAAGGTAATAATTCCAAAACACTTGTAACAACAACAATATCATATATGGGTTGATTTGATCTGTTTGGAAGAGATACACATAGAAGTTAGAGCTGCTGTAGAAATTTTGATATATAGATCTTGTTAAGTCTACCAAATTCCTTTTTCATCTAGTTGAATACTTGAATATCTAGCTAGTCCTGTCGGATAATGACTATCTTCGACAAGTTTATTTGGGACACGAGCTACATATCAGCCTCCCCCCCAATAACCAGCCTCCGCGCCGAGTATGTGACGTTGGTGCTCATATAAGAAACTATGTACATATCACGTGTCAGAGCTAATTCACATAAAGCTGACTCTTGGTAAGCTAGGAAAGTGCTACTAATTAAGAAGTAAAAGTTATTGACTTGATAAGGAGCACATAATGTGACTTCTTCGGATGATGCACTTTCATTATCATATAGAAAAATGGAATATAGAGTTGTTATTTTACGAGAGATTGCTATACCTTTATGGCAGAAGCAAGTGTGCATTTCTATATATGTTCTCAATTTCATCATATACACGCTACTTAGGAGGGAGAAATGTTTCAAATTAGTGAAGGACTGAAAGGATTGAGGAAACACGTGTCAATATAGCATATAACAACTATAGAATCTTTCTTAGGTATTTAATTTTGTCATCATTGATTCCAAATTTTTCGGTGCAGTCGGTGGGGGCATTCTTTGACAAACTTAGCCATCCCAATCTTCTTAGGCACTTCGGATACTGCTTGGAAGAAGAGAAGCATTTCCTTGTTCATGAATTCATGGAAAATGGAAGATTGGATACCTATCTTTCTGATGGTAAGTAGTACTTCGAAAATATCAAATGTTTAATGAAATACATTTGACAAACACGATGCTTTTTGGTAGGTGCAAAACCACTTCCATGGGTTACCTGACTTAATATATATAGCAGTAGGAGCAGTGGCGGAACTATTGAAGGGGCGCGCGGGGGGGGGGGGGGGGGGGGCATGGCACCCTCCCCCTCCTTGTTTTACCAATATAATCTTTGGTTAAAGTATTAAAACTAAAAATAATTTTATCTTTGAAGGTTAAAATTTTGTTATTAACAAGTACCACTAAAAGCCATTTGAAGTTTGAGAATTTAAGTTTTGAGTAAATCTCCTATATGTTGTTTTAATTATAATTCACTGGAAAATCATGTTAGTCTATTTGTCTTGTATTAGACAAACTCAAAATTTTACTAATACTTTTCTCGCTATTCAATCTCAAATATATATTTTTTTCATATACGTGCAGCTGAAATACTAACGAGTACTATAGTATTTAATTAAATTATTTTTAAACTATTATGCAAAGACTAAAACATATAAATGCACGCAAATGATATAACATCCATATAAATGTGATGCTATTACTATAATGCGCATAAGCATATAATACCTTTAGTTCATCGTATGCAATTGAAGAATAGATATACTTCAAATTTACTTAATGTCGCTTTCTGTACCAAAACTGGTCTACATGCAACTTTTGGCCCCCTTCGATATAACATCATGAATCCGCCCCCGAGTAGGAGCTGCTCGAGGCCTTGCTTTTTTGCACGCAACAGAGAAGCGAGTCATGTTCTTCAGCTTTATGGCATCTAAGAAATTGACATCTCCTGATAACTTACCTACACTCTAGAAGCCATTTTGGTCAAGTGTGTTAGTTCGTTACTAACTCTTTTTTTTTTTTTTTCCATTTTGTGTGTTAAATTTACTTCTCAGGATTTTAATGCAAAGCTGTTTGGGTTTGGCCTAAACTTTGAATGTGACAGCGAATTTTATGATTTCTCAGAATATTACCACCCAAATGTACGGTTTACTCTAGGCCTGACAAAATGGGTGGGTGGGTTGGGTTTGAATTTGGGTAAAATGGGTGATTGACCCATTTAGACCCATTTATTTATGGGTTAATTGGGTCAATCATTAAATGGGTTGGTTTAACCCATTATCCTAACATGACCCATTTACTAAGATCCAAATCAATTTGACAATTTCTCACCCAACCCAGTTTCTTACCCGACACAGCTCATGTACTGACCCAGTCACTGATCCGACCAAAATTTGACCCGGCCCGTTGACTTTTGACCCGACCCGTTGACTTTTGACTTTGACCCGTTGACTTTTTTGGGCGTTGACTTTTGACTTTCATATTTCAATTTTTCTCCCCCGCTGGAAATGATGATAATATTGTCATAGCAATAAATTATACTTGTACATTTCTAATAATAAGTTACGTACTCATCCTTTTTTTTTAAGGTTAAACTTGATTGTGGTTACAACCAAATCGAATATTATGGTTACAACCAAATCGAATATTATGGTTACAACCAAATCGAAAATGTTGTGCACTCATCTTAAATGATCAGATCTTAAAAAAAGACAGACATAATATGAAAAAGACGTGAAACAAAAAGAGTTCAAACTTTGCCCTATAAATACGGCCTATTATACTCAAGCAATAACATTTGAAGCACCTTCACTTTCTGAAACCAACAAGTGTGAGAAATCTTCGGTGAGAACTCCCTCCTCGTCAGCATCATGTAAACCTTTAAAAATAAATAGACAGTTAATTAGAAAAAAACAATTTAAAAAGATAAAACAACAAGTTTAAGGTTTACCTAACAAGTCACATAGCCAGTCATGCGTGCACACTAACATTTCAACAGTTTTTGGAACAAGGGAAGCACGATATTTGCTGATAATTTGATTTCCCACACTAAAAGCAGATTCTGAGGCAACACTCGTATTAGGAACACTAAGAAGATCACGCGCCATCAAGGAAAGCTCAGGGTACTTCAACTGGTGTTCTTTCCAATAACTTAAAACGTCCATCTTGGCATTTTGTTTGCGGGGCACCAATTTTTCTTCCAAGTATAGATCGAGCTGACCTTTACTTTTATTTGACTGGTCATCTGGATCTTCATATGAATCAAACTCCTACACAAGATCGTGCATGATTAAAACACACAAGTTAGTATATGATAGATAGCATAAATGAGAAATAATAAACATTTAACAATTTTACTTGCCTCAAGTTCATCTCCACTATCATCTCCTCCCTTGCTCGCATTCCCTCCTAATAAAGCATAAGAATTTGCAAATCATTGAACATTTCAAAATTGAGACTCCAGATAAGAGTGAATAACAATGGTGCTGCAATTGGAAGAACTAGTCATTGCAACATAATTAAAGACCTGCAAAATGATAGGAAATCATCTTACAAACAAGTAAAAGATAAAGCCATGTCTTTGTGCATTTGACTAACTGTCGTGAAGATATAAAAGACAAAGCCATGTCTTTGTGCATTTGGTCCAGGGAATTATGCTGGTGATGGTACAGCAGGTAAGCTTTACAAAGTTCTAGCTTATTCAACATGCTCTAAGCTAGCTGAGTTGATGATGTTGCACATATGGTTACTACATCGATACATTTCTCAGTTAGTTCTTGAAAGTAAATATTTTCTCAGTTAATACATTTCTCAGTTAGTCCAATTTGACAATACTGAATTTCTGTTTCTGGATACACTAACTTGGTATTTAAGGATAGCTGTGTAACATCACACACCAAACTCATTAAGCTTTTTGATGCATGTTTTCCTTTGACATTTCTCACAGACATTTTATCGAACACCTAGGCGTGTTTTGATTTTACATGCAGCTGAGATAATTTTACTTCTGAGACAACAGTCCAGATTAAACCACTCGTATCAACAGACCTTGGCATTAGAAGGAAAATCAAAGGATCTAGCATTAAAAGGATATTAAGGGCATTAACCACTCGGTCGGAGATCGAAGGAGAAGTGAGAAGATTGATCAAAAGAGAAAGAGATGGAGAGAACGACGGGAGAAGAAGCTTACCTGTCGGTGACAGTCGGCGGCGGCGGTGTTGATGCTGAAATGTCGTCGTGTGTTGACGGCGAGAGTTGTGGTGGCGGCGTCGCAGTGAACTCGTGGTGAAGAAGGTCGTGTATGGATGAAGATCGAAGAATTGAGTAATGGGTAATGCGCACCCATTTGTAACCCATATAAATTAATGGGTTAATGGGTTACAACATTCTTGACCCATTTGACCCAATTATTTAAATGGGTGGTTTTGGGTTAATTTTTAAATGGGCGGATTTGGGCGGATAAATGGGTTTGGGTTATAATTGCCACCCCTAGTTTACTCGTGCAGTGCCTCCCGAATACTGTGGTGAGTTACCTAATTTTCTTCGTATAGTAGATAACTAATCAGTAATCACAGTTGTTATGGAAGTGCAGGAGTCCCTGGTTTTGGGTTGGAGAGATAGTATTAGTAGAAGGGTTACGACAAAGCCCTTGGGAGACTAGAGCCACATTGTACACCTTTTACTTCTTTCTTTTCTTTTTTTCATCGAACAGCATCTCTTCTAAGTGGGGGTTATTCATCACCGAAATAGGAATAAAATGAGGGAATGTAGAGCATGCACTTCTACACCCAACAAGAACAACATACCACAATTACTGGGGAGTGGAGTGGAAAGATAAGATGTGAAGACATATATACAAGCCTTGTTCAAGCACGAGGGACTTAATCTTTTTATTCTAGGGCGCTCTTTTTGTAATGTTGGGAAAGGGCCGGGGTGCATTACGTACCTGCTTTCCAAGAACAAAAAGGAGAGTGAATCTCTTGTGGTGGTGGCCAAGATATTTCATGTCACCTGTGCAGTGCTCTTCTGGGATGAAAATGTTCACACGTGTACAAGGTAAGTATCAAAGCGTTGGCCAGTTCTCCTATAGGTTCGACAGCACAGCTGTCTTCTCCACTAGAATCCTCACATGATGGCATAGGGGACACCTTGCTCCTGGATTTTGACTTGCAAATAGACATTCATAAGATCGAAGTGAGAGCCGATGTGATCGTAAAATCATTTGTATTGGGCTGGGGCTGGGGTTGGGGCTGGGGCTGGGGCTGGGGCTGGGGTCTAGACCAAAACATTATGAGAACCTGAAGGAGAAGGCAGGATCCTGAGTTCTTCAAACAGCCTGGTAATTGTTAGGATTTGTGGTGATATGTGGAATACCAATATATGTTAATGATGTTGTGTATGAACATAGAATGAAGGAGAAGAACTGCAGAACCCAGAGGGTTACATTGTATTGAGTTGTCATTGTGTGAATGATACAAATTGTGAGCTATGGCTCACTCTTAGGGACAAGTAGGGTGGCTAATATTGACTTTAACAGTAATATTCCAAGAGTTTGGATTAGGAAGGAGAAGACCCGACACGAGTATCATGCACTGCTTGTAAGTTTCCACCCGATTTTTCTGTCTAGATCTCAACCGAAAACTTTGTACTATCACTGAATTGAAGATCATATCAACTGTCCTCAGCCTACCATGATTCCTTGCAAAATTCTTTTCCTGACTTCATTTTTGCAAGACAGTGAGAAGCCTATATTATGGACTCTATAAGAGGAGCGTACTTACTATTTACTGGGAGTAGTTCACCCGCTGGACCTGTGGTAATATTAACTCAATGGTGAACCATGACCTAAAGGGGCTTGTTAATTCGTCGCGTATCACGATGAGAATTGTGTTGCAGTCTCGTGAACTTTTGATGAAAAGTATGCTTCCTGTGTTTGTCAGTGATGATCATTGAATTGAATGTTTGTAAGAGTTAATTACCAGTGTTCTTGAGTTTGCCTTTTCCTCAATGTTCTTGAGTTTGAAGACCATTATCCGAAAGTCAAAAGTTTTAAGAACCTTGGTGCTGTCAAAAAACCCCTTTTGCCCCTCTTAAACTGGCTTACCTTTTTTATTAGGAAAGAAATGTACAAGGACAGGAAAGAAGAGAGAAAGAAGCCAAGAATTGGTTGAGATATTCGAGCCTCTTACTGAATAAGTTATTACTGCTTGCAAGTTGCAATAGTATCAGTTGCATATTAGAGCCGTTGCATATTTGCACTAGCTCACTTTGTATAACTTTTAGTGGCACATGTGAATGGCACATTTTCCATTCTTTAGTGACAAGTGGAGCGGACTTGTTCAAAGGCGGAGTAAAAATATCAATCCCCCACTCACAATCTAAAATAAAACAGTTAAATGTCAACAAAAATACAATCCCATTCTCTACGACGGGCAGAACCACGTTGTAAGAACTTAAAAAAAAAGATTTTTTTTTCACTTCCTCTCTCTCCCTCTTGGCTCTCCATCGCCTCTCTCACCCACTGACCCACTGACTGTCGCATCTCTATCTGACAGATGGGCGACGGCCAGACGGCGATACAGCATACAGGGGCTCTCTCTGGCCTCAGGCTCTCTCTTTCTCTCTCTCCCCCTCCCTCGAATGGATCCGGATCGCCTGCAGTAACTAGGGTTACAGCAGGCATGCTGTAGCCTTAGTTACAGCCGTCCGATCATATTAGTTGAAAGGGAACGGCTCAGATGAATCCACGTCACCCGAAAATTACTCTCCCCATAAACACTCTGCCGACAACTCTTTTCTCTCTCTCTCTCTCTCTCCAATTTCATCTGCCCGCTGCGACGACTTCTCCACGCCCTCCACCTTCCGGCGACGACGCGGCGATGGCACATCTATGGTCCACCTCCTCCACCTTCCGCCGACGACGCGACGATGGCACATCTATGGTCCACCTCCTCCACCTTCCGGCGACGCGATCTACAACCCCTCTCTCTTCTCCGAAAATCAAAGCGGCCAGCATTGCCATGGAAAAACCATCATTTACCGGCGACGAAATAGTCGGACGGCGCATCTTCTGAACCCTAAATCACCGGCGCCAACACCTACACCTTACGCCGGCAACATAGCGGAGTCATTCTCACTGTACACCGTTCACCGGCGACGACACCTCTTGGCTTCCCCACCTTCCAGGGACGACACCTTGTGCACTCCCTCTCTTCTCCAAAAATCGATCACATGGGGTACTTGATGCAATTTTTCGACACTTGAGGAAATCGTAAGTCAATGCTAAATCTGGAATCTGTTGAATTAAGGTGTACCTTGCATTCAATGATGTGAAACTATCCTTGTGCCTTGGCTGAATACCTTTACTATTGTGAGTGAAGTATTAGTCAGATGATGGTAACCAGACTATTAGACGTTAGTTATGCTTTGTTTAAGAGTCCAATATGATGACTGTTTTATGTTAGTTGAACACATTTTCTCTTGAACTTTATCAAACAACTTGACCAATCAGGGATGAAGAGTTGGCAACTAGAGTAGTATGAGTTGTTGTGTATCTCTCTGGGCTTTCAAGTGTTGCTGCCAGTATGCTGGTGAAGAGTGATCTTCTTCATTTGATTGTGGATAGATTGGAACGTCAAATAGTTTGCAATTGTTTATTCCTGTTTTAATGAATGAATGAATTGTCTTTTATTTTGACCTTTTGCTTTTAAGTACTATCTTTTTTCCTTCATTCCTTGATCATAATACAAATCCTGTAGGATGCAGGGCAAGACTTGTAAGTGTTATATGCCACATGATGTGAAGGCTAATTTTTTTTTTCCAAGTTAATCAAGAGAATTGTATTGATACACTTGTTTCATCTTGGAAAATATCACCTCGGTGAAATATAAGCTTGTGTAGTGGAGTCGAAATTAGGTAGTTCTTCCTTTACTCCAGGTTCCGTGTGTCTTGTCATCAACGTGATCTGTTAGACTTTACTGCTCTTGATAGAAAGACCATTTTAGTTGGGCATTTTGCAGAAAAGAAGATGGGACACCAATTTGGCAAAGATAGTTCTACCAAATTCTAATTGATACATTAAACTTTAAAATTTGTTGGACTGAAGCTAGATTTGTTATTAGACAGCACTGAAGCTAGATTTGTTATTAGATGAACAACAGCAGTTATATGACTTAAGACGGAGTTTGCAACTAATACACAAAATGAATCATATTGAGCACTGAAGCCTACAGTTTTGCACAATAAGTTATTGTAGATCATGATCAGAAAGATCTATTAGTATATCTATGTGACATTGTTGAAGACTGAACTTACAAAAAACAAGAATAGTTAGGTTGAGGCTTTTGTTTCATATATTTATGTGTTGCTTCAGTGATATGAGTAACATCTGCTCCAATAATTTCTAAAGTTTGTGAAGAAAATATACTTGCAAGATGTTCACTAGTTTTGACAGTTACGTCTCTTTACAGATACTATGAAGTTTAGGTAATCTCGTACCTGGTGATGCTCAGACAACTAGCGGTCTTCTTATTGCTGGAGAGGAAATTACAGGCTAGTTTTTTATGTTTTCTGGTCGCTAAGTTAGGTAGTTGTTTGTTCGCTACAATTGTTTTGCAAGTAACTGACTTTTTTGGCATTTGTAATTAATTTCATAGCAGTTTCAATTAAATGGAATGATATGATTCTCCGGTAGTATGCCACAGAAACCCGAGAACTAAGGATATATATACAAAAGGAATCATCACCGGTGACAGCTGTTTGCTGTGCAACCAACAACATCTAATGCCTCTGAATCATCTTTTCTTTCACTGCCTTCACTGATCTGCTATGTGGAAGAGTGCTTGCTTGTAATCAATTGTCGTATGCTCCAAGGTCACGAGAGACTGAACTGGCTCAACTTGCCCTGTGGATCAACTTCTCAATCTAAGGCTTGCTTCGGCGTCTACTTACTGCTTACAGCATTTTGGAGTGAAAGGAGTACTTGTATTGTTTTACTGCATTCCTTGGTAGTTCTGTTTTGAGTGAATTCTTAGCTAGTTTTGTTTTATTAGGCTGTATTTTGTGTAGAGATTTACATAGTTATATCTGTCGATGTATACTGAGCTTTTGCTCCTGAAGTGCAAAATAATATTACCTTTTGACTAAAAGAAGGCATGTATACGATCCTTTTCTAAAGGGGTTACAAGTACGATGAGTCGAACAATATTTGCTTCATGTTCTTTCAATTGATGACTAGTTGTTAATGCATTTGCGTACGCGGTATTGTTACAGCTTTTTATAAATATTTTTACAAAATAAGAAAATCGATACAACTTTGTCGCTAGATTTTTCAAAGACATAGTGTCTCTCTTTACTCTCAAAGAGAACAATGACTTATGGTTGCCTACAGAAAATAGACGCAATGTATCTCCGAAAATATATCATCGTTCTCTTTCAGAGAAAACAGACACAATACATCTCTAAAAAATCTAGCAAAAATAGACAATACATCTCTAAAAAATCTAGGGACAAAATTGTATCAATTTTCCTATTTTACAAAAACATTTATAAAAAGCCGTAATAATATTGCACAGGTAAAAGCATAGCAACTAGTCATCAATTAAGGGAACATGAATTTAACCACAAAAAAAAAAGAGGGAACATGAAGCAAAGATTCTTTAAGTATTCCTTTCACTCCAAATGCGGCAAGCAGTGAGTAAAAGTTTAGCCTAAATTGTACGAACACTACCATTTCATTAGCATTTCAATAGAATTAACATTCTGGTATCTATTATTCAACTTTTAAAAATATCAACTAATGATTTCAAGTAGAAATGGACTTGACAAACATTATGGAATAGCTAAGAGCTTCAATCAAACCTTGTGTATTATTACAAATTGTGAATCTCTGTACATCATCTTCCGAAAATACAGTACTAGGTAGTAAGACAACCTACTACTAATCAAAGCTATACAGCCAAATACACAAAAACTCAATTTCCTTGAGACATATTCCCTCATTAATCCACCTGTGCATAATCTTCTATAAATGTCGTTTTTAGGCACCTTATTCCAGCTGCCCATTCGCCATCAGATCATTTGGCTAACGTGTCTAAAATAAAATCCAACTATGAACCAGATTTGCCTTCACATACGGAAACACTGTGTTACTTGAAAACAAAAAATTCACGAAACTTGAGATCTCGTCATATAATGTGGCATTCAAAGGCATTAACCCGGAGAAAATGATATCGTAAAAAGTGATGCAGATAAGTTAGTTAAATACAAACCGACTTTGTACTAAGGAAACTTGGTAACACAAGCATTAGCTAAATGCTTAAGCTACTATAATTCTATAATATGCTATTTTGCTGAATAGAAATTCGGAATTTCCAATTCCCATTCAGCAATTCCCAATTCAAGAAGTGTACAATCCAACAAAACTACAAGTCTCGGGCAATGAAGAAAAAGAAGGGAAAAAAAGGAAAAGAAAATTATTCACTGATTCAAATTAGATGCAACTCAGTCTCCCTAAAAGAAAGTGTCAATACAATAAGCAACTAAGAACCAACATATATAGTAAAATAAAGGTTCTTACAATGTACTGTGGTAGCTAGCTGGAACCCAACGTTCTTAATTGGGATGCAACATACCATTATATCTACTGAGAAGATTCTTGACCTTAATTCGGAATATAATGCACTCTCAAGATGCTGAAGAGGGAATATGAAAGGATCGAGTCAAAAGCAGAAGGATTGTTGCTGAAACAATGTATGGTGCCAATGGTAGGTGGTGTGTATATATATTCATTTGGAGCATATCCTGATTTACATCAACCATGCCATTGAAACAAAATGCATTCACACAGTAGGGTACACTCATATCCTTTTTAGGTACATCAAGGATTCATACACATAAAATCTGTCATACATGATATTGTCCGGATACCTTATGGTAGGCGTTGATGAAAGAATGACATCCCAAGCTGATGGTTCTCCCGTGGCGCACTACCCATTACAGGCCGGTTAGATTGTTGGAGTAGAGAGAGGAACTGTAGATCTCAGTCACCGAAAGGTGGAGCTATCGACGCCGGTGAACGGTGTACTGACGCCGCTATGTTGCCGCCATAAGGGTTCAACAGATCTGCAGATGCGTCGTCTCCCTACGTCGTTGCCAGTGGGTGATGGTTCGTCCATTCGATTTTCGGAGAAGAGAGAGGTATCGTTGATCGCGTCGCCGGAAGTTGGAGGAGGTGGACCATGGATGTGCCGTCGCCGCGTCGTCGCCAGAAGGTGGAGGGCATGGAGAAGTCGTCACAGCGGGCATATGAAATTGGGGAGAGAGAGAGATAGAGAGAGTGGTCGGAGAGAGAGAAGAGCAGTCGGCAGAGTGTTTATGGGGAGAGTAAATAGCTGGTGACGTGGATTCATCTGAACCGTTTCCTTTCACCTAATATGATCGGACGGCTGTAACTAGGGCTACAGCATGCCTGCTGTAACCCTAGCTACCGCAGGCGATCCGGATCCCCCTCGAATCAAGACAGTCGAGAGAAAATCGGCGAAATTTCTTCCTTATGTTGATCCGAGAGAAAAACGGCGACGGCATGTGACGCAGAGGCGGCAACGACGGCCAGTGACCGGTGAAGACTCCACCGACACAGGCCAACATCCATCTATCGGCAACGACGACGATGAGTTTTGTTCCTGGCTCGTCGATTCTGAACTCTTGTTGACGGATCGGAACTCCAGTTTCGAGTCTCTACCGTCTGTTTCGTCAAATGAAGGATACACGTGAGTCTGTGTCATCTTGGTATGCTGGTAATAAGCGATCCTATCTAAGGGAGATGATTCCAGTGACATGGAAAAGATATATACCAATTCACAGGGGCAGAACCAGAAAAAAAATTTGGGTGTAAAATTTTTATCGAATGCACCAAATATATATATATATATATATATATATATATATATATATATATATATATATACACACACATATATTTTATAGTAAAATAATATTATATTTTAAAAATGACAATACTGCCCTTGTACAATATATCTTGAATAATTTTTTTAAATTTTAAATTAGGATAACAAATCTTAATTCTTTAAAATTAGGGTTTGAAACTAATTTTTAAATTAAGCTTTTAAAATTTGCAAATTAAGCTTTCAAATGTCCAAATGATTTAATTAGGGTTTCAAAATCAACCCTAATTTAAAAGTTAGGGTTTTGAAACCTTAAAATTAGGGTTTCAGAACCCTAATTTTGAAATTAGGGTTCTGAAAGTTAAGGTTCTGGAATCTCACCGCCGGCAGCCCCAGCTCCCTCCCTCGACCCATGTCGCCGGTAACCCAAGCCCGTCGCTGCTCTTCCCGCAGATCTCCCATAGTTGCAGATCTCCACCGTCGCTGCCCTTCCCGCAGTTGTTGATCCGGGGTGGGCGGTGACGGGGAAGGGGGAGGTAGGCGGTGACGGGGTGACGAGGAAGGGGGAGGCAGATGGGGTGCGGCGTCGGGGAAGGGGAGGAAGAAGGGGCTGGTGGGTGACGGGGAAGGGGGAGGCAGGTGGGGTGCGGCGCCGGGGAAGGGGAGGAAGAAGGGGCTGGTGGGTGACGGGGAAGGGGAGGCAGGTGGGTGACGGGGAAGAGGGAAGCAGGGGTGGGTGGGTGATGGGGAAGGGGGATGCAGATGAGGGGGGGGGGGGGGGAAGGGGGTTAAGAGTAAAGTAAAGATGAAATAAGAGTAATGGCATTAAAAAAAATAAGGTTCTAACTCAGGGGCAATACAGTCTTTTCATTAAAACCGTTAAAATTTTTAAGGTTCCGTTTGTCGATGGACATAAGTGTTACATTTTGAAACTTTGTGTCATTGAGTGTAATTACCCCCAAACCTCAGGGACATAGGTGGAATTAGCCCTATATCTTTATATAATCACTGAAATAAAACTATACCAATGTTTCGATACTTAAAATTTTAGAATTAATCTCTAGGTTTATGATACTTTTAATGTACAAATATATTTGTATTGACATCTATATACATGCAAAATAATCCAAAATATGTAGCATAAGCATTGACATACAAATATAAAATAAACACTAATAATAAATTAACGATAATTTACCAAAGCAGTGGGCCACTCCGTCAAAGCACTCAAGTCTCAAGTAGATAACACTCAACAGACAACAGACAACAGACAACAGACAAATTCATCACGGCTGGATGCAGCTCCACCACGAATTGGGACGAAGCAACAAACAACAAACAAATTCCATCAATCGTCCGTGCAGCAGCTCGCGGTCGCCGGCAGGGTGACTGGGTGAGGCACTTCGTCAAGCAGATATGGTCGTGTGGTCGGACAACGTCAACCAGTGGCATTCCGTCAAGTAGATCTGGTGACTGGTCGCGTGGTCGAACGCCAGACGGAGACTCGGAGATCTGGTCGCCGGTCGGAGATCTACAAGGTGGGTTCAAACCGTTCAGTTGTGTGGCGTCGCCGACAATATGTCATATCTAGTCGCCGGTCGTTACGTCCATTGTCCACCGGTATGAGAGAGAGAGAGATAACCTAGTTGTGGTCTCGGGGAATGGGGTATCGGGGATTGGGGAACGACGTCTCGGGAACGGGGTGGTGCGATTCCCGAAAATCCAAAAAAAAAAAACAGAAGTCAGGGGTGCTTCAACCCCCCTTGCCACAACGCAGGTCCGCCCCTGCCAATTCATGATGCTGGATCAGATTTCATAACCACCTGTTGCTCCTTCCCATGTCTCTCTATGTCTAGTAATACAAACGTCTATATATGTATGTGTATGTGCCCTCTTCTGCTCGGTAATGCTTAGTGTTCTCATCTAAATTAACTGCGTCTTTACTCTTAGCAAAGCTTTTGTCTATTATTGTTGGTTTTAGATGCTCTGGACATGGGTTCTTGGTGCCTCTTACCAGTCTTTTTTCCACCTATTCCACTTTGTATTTATTTGCCATTGTATTTGTCAAGCCATTCATCTGTAACCTCAATCCTCAAACAAGGTGGCTTGATTCAGAGGAGTTGTGAATTTAAAGTGTGTTTCTCACTTCACATTGTTAAAGGATGGCCTTAATAGCAGCACATACATATATGGCCTTATTTATTTTTACATGCGAAGAAGATAGGATGGACGGGTCTTTTTACCCGTGGTTTCCTCATTGTATTGTCATGATTGGAACCATTACTCAAGCGCAGGGGTATCTACGTCGTTTTCAAAGTCTTGCTTAGTGACTTCGGTATAATTTTTTGCACCCTCAGTTAGTGATTTCGGTATATTTTTGCACCCCTAAAATAAATTTCTAGTTCCGCCACTGTTAAACGAGGGGAATCTCAAGATGCATGTATATATAGGTGAGATTTACGCGTATACTCGGGTAAACGTCACCCACCCGGACCGACTCGAAAATTACAATTCGATTCGGGTACGGGTCTATTTTCTACGAGTAATTATATTTGGGGTTTTTGAGCAGGCACGAATCGACTGGAGGGTACGACCACAAAATTGCCAGGACCAGTATTATACTTCGCCTAGTGGCTCATTGTTTGTCTTTGATTAATGCCATGAATGGTCTAACATGTGCCACCGTGTTGATGTTGACTTTCAAGTCAAGCCAATCAGGCTTTTCTTCCCATTCAGAAACGGAAAATTCTACACACATTTTGAGAGAGAAACATATGAGAGAGGTTGCCAACAGGCACAGGCCTTGTTACAACAATTGCTGCAGCTCGCCAATAGATTTAGTTTGATAAACTAGCTGGAACTAGTGACGGTCCTTTTGATCAATAATACTAAACGGATTACTTAGTATGCAGCGACCTGATGAAGAAGCAAAATCTGGCCAGGGAATCAAACAGCCATCGTTCTTGCCAGAACAAGGATGCCTTCGTTTTTCGCTTGCTGAGATCCATTTGGCTAGCCAGAACTTCGATGATGCACTGATCCTCGGAAAGGGCGGCTTTGGAAATGTTTACCAGGGGCTGGTCAACATCGATAACGTGGAAAGTCTGGTTGCCATAAAGCGGTTGAATTCCACGTCCAGCCAAGGAGCCCTTGAGTTCTGGACAGAGATTGAGATGCTTTCCAAGTTTCGGCATTGCCACCTCGTATCTTTGATTGGTTACTGCGACGAGCAGAACGAGATGATCCTGGTTTATGAATATATGTGCAATGGAACTCTAGCTGATCATTTGCACAAAGTTGGGAAAAATGGTAATCCCCCTTTATCTTGGGTGCAGCGCCTCAAGATATGCATTGGCAGTGCTCGCGGACTGGATTATCTTCACACAGGTACCGGTGTCCAGCACAGAGTCATACACCGTGATGTGAAGAGCTCTAACATTCTCTTAGATGAACACTGGGCAGCTAAAGTTTCGGACTTTGGGTTGTCCAAAATAGGGCCAGCTAATCAGTCATTCTCTTATGTTAGCACCAATGTTAAAGGCACACATGGTTACTTGGATCCAGAGTATTTCCTGACTTACAGACTGACAAGAAAGACCGATGTCTATGCCTTTGGCGTGGTACTGTTTGAAGTTCTTTCTGGAAGGCCGGCTGTGGATGCAAGGCTCAATGAGAAGGAACGGGGATTGGCTGCATGGGCTAGACGTTGCGTAAAAGATGGAAGAGTAGAACGGATTGTAGATCCCAACTTGAGGAAGGGGCGAGTGAGTCCAAAAAGTCAGGGGAAGTTTGTAAAAATTGCAGACCAATGCTTGAGACGACGTCCAGAAGAACGCCCCACAATGGCACGGGTAGTGGACCGTCTTGAGCTTGCATTGAATTTCCAAGAGGGCTGGGATTCTTCTAATGTCGAAGGGGAGACGATCTCAACCAAAGTTCGCCTGTTTTTCTTAGGCAAGTCTCCGGTGAATACAGGTACTCTATGCCCTTTACATATCTTGATATACAAATGCTTGTTCCCTCCCCTCAAAACGGTACTCTATGCTTCAGTGGAAACAAGACTGAGAACTGCAGTGGACGATGGATTAGGAAAATAACAGAGTTCAGCTACTAATTGCTATCAACCATTTCACTGATTGAGTCATGCATTTTCTGAAGCTACTATTCTAAATTCCGTTGGCATTATGTGTTGTGTTTGAATGAGTCTCTTGAAACCCAAAGTAGACCCTAAGCTTTAGGCAATGAGAACTGAAATGCTGCAGTGACATAAAAAGACAATTTCCAAGATGTTTGACAATTATCTGGCCAAGGATAGACAGAGTATAATTGTTCTGATAAAGCAAACTGATATAGGAAAACGTGCAAAAGGATTCTGGACAACTTTAGGTCTTAAAGGGTTGCTGCAGCTGTTATTAAGTTATAAGCTTTGTCCATCAATGATTCACATTTGCTTCCTCCTATCTCAGATCAGCCCTACTTCAGAAATGGAAGGATGGTGTGCTTAAGCTTTTTTATTTTTTTTGGCCTGATAGAAGTTTGTCCCATACGTGAACAGGCAATTCAAAAAACCAAATTACCCCTAGTTCCATTACAAAGTCGCCGTTGCCTTGAAATTATTTTTTTAATACTAGTTAATCGACCTGTGCAAATGCACGAGATGGATGCTAAGGCTTCGTTAGACATAACTTTTTTTTTTTTGTGTTCAGTTTCCAAAAAAATAAAATTTTAAAACAGTTAATTTTTTTTTATTTTACAAAAACAAGGAAATATTTGATAACTCAGTTTTATTTTGAATATTTTTTTTTTTTGATACCCCAGTTTTTATTTTGAGTTTTTTTTTCTTTGTGGTGATTTGCAATGGCGGTGATGGGGCGTAGTGGTGGCTATAGGCGCCCGGCGGTGGTCGCCGGTGGTGGTCGCCAGCAGTGGTGGCTGCTTGCGGTGGTCACCTGAAGTGGCTGCTGGCGGTGGGCGTTGGCTACCGGCGGTGGGAGTGTGGTGGTGGTGGTCTCAAAAAAAAAAACTCATTTTTAGAGGGTTTTTTTTCTTCTTCAGTTTAAAAACTGGAGAAGAAAAAAAAAATGATTACCAAACGCCCTTTTTTTTTTCCAATTTCCTAGAAAAAAAAATGAGTGTCAAACAAAGCCTAATAAGTGCCTAGTTTTCTTCCAATGAGTCCGGATGGTAGGGGACCGATGATGCAATTATATAGATACATATAAATCATTTTCGCTTTGCATGCGATGCTTTTGCCTATATTTTGAGGCATTTATGGTCTACAGTACTATTATAAACATACAGTAATGGAGCATTTTAACAACTAAGATGTGGTCCTGCCAATAATAACTGGTCAAAGATTGTCGGTAAGTGACGACTGTCTTTAACGTTTCAATCATATTGCCAACTCCTGCTTTAATTCTAGAGTAAAGCTAATGTTACTACAATGATGACGAGAAGAAAGGCTGGAGCAAAAAGATTACACGTCTGACTTGCTTTCAATTTTTGGTGCGTAAATGTAGGAATCGAGGGTTTGAGGAACTTTATTTGACAGAAAATGTTATTCACTATAGAACATGATTATTAAGAAACTTCATTCAATGCTTGTCTCGTTTCCATACATGTGAGCGGAGGACTCCTCAACTTGAAGTAACCTATGTGCTTGGTGGTGCTGCAGCACTTGCATGATATTTATGGTTAGAAAGGTGAATATTTATTTTGCGCCAGTCATAGTAAATACCAATACTATATCAGTTCTAGATCTTCATCTACTCATAATATAGCAAATAGTACTTATAGCAAAAGTTTTTATCGACATATTCAGCAACTGTAGAAGGATTTTTCAAACATATAGTATTTAACTGAGTTTAAGAGATCAAAGTCATCTAGAATATGTTTGCAAAATGATCTCTTATTGAAAGGTTGTGAAGACATGAGCTACTGGTTCTGGATATAAGGAGGACTAATTAGAACTTTGGGTGGAAAGGTACAGAATTTGGTGCTTTACAGTGGCAATGACAATTAGTTCAGACCAGTTACGGAACCAAAGAAGTCGGAGTCTACTGGTCAAACAGCTTGGTAGGGAGATACATGCATGAAAAGTACAAAAGCAATGCAAAAATCCTTCAAATAGCTAAATCTAACCTGGACCCTAGCCTTGAATGTTAAGGCGGTGGGGGCTGGAAAAAAATATCGAATCAGTTACAAACAGTGTGACAGTGCTCACCTGAAAAATTGCCCAAGTGCCTACTAATATGTGCAGCACTTGTCAAACTTAGGTTAGAATCAGGTTAGAAAATGTTACTCTACACTTCCTGTATATATGCTCTTTTTTTCTTAGTTAGTGGAAGCAATGAATAAATATTCATCATCGTTCTGCCCCCTCTCTTACTGGTTCTCTATTACTGCTGCCATATCTCTTCCTCTACCATGACCATCTGTCACAACTACCATTATTGTTATATGCACCTTCATAACCACCATAACTATTTCTCAACCTTCAATTACCAGGCATTCCAAGCATTGTCGATTCGTAGTTGCTACTTTCAATCATCAAGTCTCCTTCAAATATCAACTTCTTCTCTCAAAGACAACGATTGTCACCATCATGAAACATAACCACCATGCCATCTTATGGCAACCCCCCATTACTGAAGTCATCCTCAACCTCTCAAACCCCAACTTTACAACCAAGCATGACCACCCATGACTCCATCTCTTTACAAACCCAACCATAACAGTCCCCTCAAAACACACAATCATTCTTCATGTCTCTCTTTCTCTCCCTTTGTTCTTGCATGTTTTCGTGTAATTCCTTACTCCGTTAGAAAGCTGATGTGCTGGGCAATCCAAGTAAGCTTGAGGCAAAAACTCAGGGCTGTTTTCACAGATTATCATAAGATCAGTGTTATTAACAACATCAGCTTGAATCTATAAGTGTCTCTGTGTGTGTATTAAAGGGTGGTCAAATGAGGAGGCGAGTGGTCAGTTGACCACAAGGGTATCTTTAAGTAAGATATGCACCCTTGAAAAGGAAGGGCTAAATCCATTCTAGGCAACCAGTGGTATGTTTTAGTCCCCAACGAACTGATATAATCTATGGTTAGAAAGGTGAACATTTATTTTGCAGTAGTCATAGTTAAGACCAATAGCATATCATTTCTAATTCTTCGTTTAGTTAGAACATAGCACATAGTAGTTATAGGAAAAAAAAATTATTTAAATATTTAGCAAATGTAGAAGGATTTTGCCAAACATATTGTATTTCTGAGTCTAAGTTATCAAAGTCATGTAGAATATATTTGCGAATGATCTCTTACTTAAAGGCCGTGAAGACATGAGCTTTTGGTTCCTTAACATTGAAATTGACTAATGACCTCCAAAGTCTCCTCCGAATAAAAAGATTAGTACCATGTACTCGAGCTAGTTATCTAACATTTGACCCAAAAACTAATATTAGGATCTCAATGTTTGTGAGATCGTCACACATTCCCCTGCCCTCTGCTAGTTCCTTAACATTGTTGCTGTGTTCTTTCCTCCACCTATGGCAATGTCCTACAGCCACCACCAGTGCCATATCTGCACCTCCACAGCCACTATATATGTTTATCATTTCCTGAAGTAAGTTCTTTCATTTAAAGTAAAATAAAAATAAAAGATCATCGTACATTTGATCGCTAACACATCTCTCCCACCACCATAACCATCTAGCACATGACTCAAATTTTAATCACCATCCATTCAAAGCATTGCCACGCCGTCAACAACCACTACCTTCAATCATCCATCTATTCCACCACAACATTTCAGGTTGTTGCTCTTCAATCTTTAACCGGTTAAAACCTATTTATATACCAACTTAACCTCTAGAAATCTATACCCTAAAAGCAGACCATTACTCTTTCTTCCTGTAAACCTATGTTTAGCCATCATCATAACAGTCACCTCTCTCTCTCTCTCTCTCTCTCTCATACACACACACATATTGCTTTTCTAGCTTGATTGCATAACCCAGTGAGATCTTTTACTAACTCAAAAGCCTATATATACCTTCTAGTACATCAATAGGATACAAAAGCCTTGCATTTCCAATCGATGGCATAATCTGGTGGCATCTTTTACCAACTCCAAAGCCTAGATATACCTTCTCATGAATCCATATCATACAAAAGTTGATGAGGTATGGCTACACCTTCTTTCTGCTAAGATATCACCATTTTCCGCTCATCTGTCAATTACCATCTCCCACAACCACCAACATTTCTATGTTTAGACCTCCATAGCCGGTTGTCATTAGCACACATCATGCATTTATCTCTTTTCCTTGAAAGGGAAAGTAATAAAATAATATGATCGTTGTTGCCATCTTTACCTCACTAGCCACCGTAACTTTTCCTTAACCTTCCCTCACCAGGCACTCCAAGCATTACCACTTCATCAATCATTACCTCATATATCTTGCCTTTCCAATTCCAGCTAAGCTATTATGCCCATCTCCCACTACAAACATCATTGCTATATTCGTACATCTATAGCCGCCACCAATACTCTACACTCCTGCATTTATCTCTTTTCCTCTAAAGTGAGGATAATAAAATAAATGATCATCATCATTCTCCAGCCTCTCATCTGTCCTCTAGCATTCCTATCATGTTTCTTCCTCCACCATGACCATCGAAACATTAGTGCCATCTTCACTTCCTCAATGTTCAATCACCCTTCAACCATTATCATCTTCAATCATCAGCTAATCCCTCTAAGACAACAATTTTGTGCCATCACCATGAAACTTAAACCACCACGCCATCTTACTACCTTCCGGTCTATTATTGCACACCAATCCTCAACCACTGTAACCCACAAAGAATAGACCTGGAGCAAGTAGCCTTGGATATAGTTGTGGTAGGGGTCGGAGATATTAACCGATTTAAATTTATAACAATGTAGTGTTTTAATAGTAGTATTGATGGTGCTCACCTTAACAATTGTCCTAGAGACTAAGCTGATATGTTTAAACTCACAATTAGATATCATGGTATCTTTGATTTAATGCGCTCATGCACATAAACTTCGCACCTGTTAAAGCAAACTATCAACTTTGAGGCCATACGACATTTCTTATCCGGTCATTAGAAATCACTTTAAGATGCAACAGTGAGGGAAAAAGGTTATCAGCATGCCATACAAAGAAAATAAAAGAAATGGCAAAATCAATTGTATGGCTTTTCATTTCAACAGATGTGAAAAAGCACTCCAAGATAATAAAAAGAAGATTTCTTTCCGTGTTTCTTTCAAAACCAAATACTACCAGCATCCTATGAAGAAACTATAGTGACCAATTACTATTAACTACGCTGCTTTGATCCTAAATATTCAAATAGAGTACATTAGATCAATCTAAAGCCTACGAACCATTATTCCTTAGCGATTAAACCCCAATGTCTACATTTGATACCGCAAAGATAAGAAAAGGTAAGGCACGTAAAGTGATAGAATAAAATTGATTACAAAAGAAAAGCTGAAAACAAATTAAAACAAATGCAAATAGTTAACCTTTCCAATTTCAATTCTCTCCGTACTTCTCCTACGAAGTCTCACTAAACAAAAATATGTTATGAGTTCTTTCCGATCAGAAAGAAAACTCATTGAGTAGGTCTTAATTAACGGAATAATGCTACATATAGCACATGGTTCTAAATTAAATCTAGCATGGTTTTCATAGATGGAAACAAAATTACGGTAGGAGTACATATAATAATCAAGATAAAGAACCATTCTCAGTGTGAAATCATGAAGGAGGAGAAACAGGCACCATTTGTTTAATAGAAAACGAAGCATAAACAAACAGCTTTTGGATCAATTCATACATGCAATTGTATTTTTGCACAGATTGCTTTGAGCAATCCATTCAATAAAGCAATCTATTTATGCATGCACTTCCAATGCTCCAATACAAACCATAACATCAATCCGTGCATGCAATTGTATACAAAAGAGGGGTTACCTGAAATAGAGACAACAAAGATGCGGTGGAGGAAGAGAGGATTGATGGATTGAAGGAGCCTGCTTACTTCAATAGAATCTAGGCAGGACAGAGGAGTGCTATTTTGTGGGTTTGATTAAAGGAGCGGGGCTACCCGGTAGGGTCGACGGCAGCGTCGACTTGAAGCGTGCACGGTGGAGGAAGAGGAGATTGACGGATTGAAGGAGGCTTCTCTGTTGGATAAGCTCTGGGTTTCATAAAGTCGCCTGATGTGTGCGCTGATTATGTGTGTACTCGCAGGTAGGGGTGAACAGAAAACCGATAAAACCGATCCGAACAGTTCAAACCGATAGAATCAAACCGATCGAATCCGAACCGTTGATGAGTTTGAACGGTTTGGATTGAGATTTTCAAACCGAGACCTGTTCGGTTCGTTCGGTTTACGGTTCAGATTTCCAAACCGTCGTTAAACCGAACCGAACTGAGGTTATATAATTATTAAAAATATATATATATATATATACCTTACCCTCGTTAACTTAATAACCAGGGTAGAATAACTTTGCTCACGGCTCACCCTAAGGCTAACTCCTTCAGATTTGACTTCAGTCTTCAGCCACCCCTCTTTCCTTTCCAATTTCCATGGCTACTTCGGTCTTCGATCTCTTACAATCTTCTTCTTCAGAGACAACAAACCCACAAATAATACTTACAATCTTCTTCTTTAGAGACAAAAAACCCACAAATAATACAAATTGCAGACCACGGATGATGGAACCAAACCAATCGACACTCAAGATTCAGTTATCCGCAATTTTACGATATATATATATATATAGGGAGCTGATCCGTTGAGAGCGTGGGCAAAATAGGAGAAGTTGCAAACGCGATCTGACCGTCCATCCCGAAAGATGGACAGTCCAGATCGCGCCTTTTTCAAAAGCTGTCAGACGTCCGCGACACTATGTCGCGGACGGACTTTTTTACCTTTTTGCCCTCTGACCCGTCCGCTACACTGTATCGCGGACGGTCCAATTTTTTTTTTTTACGTTTTTTTAAGTTCGTCCGCTACATAATGTAGCAGACGATTTTTTTACAATAATACCCTCATGTTCCATCCGCTACATTATATAGCGGACGAGTAGACAGACACTACTTTAATGTTCTGACACACACTCTCTCTCCCATCAATTTCTGACTCTCTCTCTCTCCTCTTAAATACCCATCCGCTACATAATGTAGCGGATGATGGATGGAGACTATTTTCTCCTCTTAAATACTCTCTCTCTCTACCCCTGTAAATTGTACTTAAATATATTAAAGGACCTCTCTCTCTCTCTCTCTCTCTCTAGCATAATCTGCTCTAAATGCTCACCGACTCCACAAAACTTCACTCTCTCTGGTAAGCTCCTTCATGGAGGAGGATTGTTTCAGGTGTAAGGGCTGGCAATTGAATTTGATTTAGTGGGGGTACATGATATGGTGGTCTAAGGCACTTTCGGAAGAAGCATAGATAAAAAAAGAGAGAATTCGAAATCCTTCAACTGATTTCGAAATTCGGAATCCTTCGACTGATTTTCAGAACCTTTCGACTGATTTCGAAATCAGTCGACTGAATTCACTCCAACTGCCCTTTACGATTGTTCTTTGCTTGCAAAATATGTCCAAACTTCTTGCTTTCAATCATCTCGCAAGGCTCGGCAAGTGTTTCATGCTCGAAGTTTCGCTCTTCAGGGTGAGAGTGACGAAGAAGTGATCCGAAAATGAAGTTTCGCTCTTTAAGTACAATTTACAGGGGTAGAGAGAGAGAGAGAGAGAGAGTATTTAAGAACGAGAAAATAGGCTCCATCCATCATCCGCTACATTATGTAGCGGATGGGTATTTAAGAGGAGAGAGAGAGAGAGAGAGTCAGAAATTGATGGGAGAGAGAGAGTGTGTCAGAACATTAAAGTAGTGTCTGTCTACTCGTCCGCTATATAATGTAGCGGATGGAACATGAGGGTATTATTGTAAAAAAATCGTCTGCTACATTATGTAGCGGACGAACTTAAAAAAAACGTAAAAAAAAATTTTGGACCGTCCGCGATACAGTGTAGCGGACGGGTCAGAGGGCAAAAAGGTAAAAAAGTCCATCCGCGACATAGTGTCGCGGACGTCTGACAACTTTTGAAAAAGGCGCGATCTGGACCATCTATCTTTCGGGATGGACGGTCAGATCGCGTTTGCAACTTCTCCTATTTTGCCCACGCTCTCAACGGATCAGCTCCCATATATATATATATATATATATATATATATATATATATATATATATATATCTGTTGCATCTGACTTGGCCATGGAAGATTGTCACCGCGGTCGAGTTTTCTTGGATTGAAGTAGAGTTTTCTCACTCTATTTCCCAAATTACAATTGGGTTTTCTCGGATTTAAGTGCTGTCTTCGGCTTTTGAACAGTGAGCAGGTGAGTTCAATTTTGATTTCAATTTTTTAGCTTTTACCCATTTCGATTTTGATTTTGATATTTCAATTTTAGCTGTTGATTTCAATTTTGAAAATTTTAGCGTCTAGAGGCATAAGATAGATCGTTAAATGGAACAACTCTTCTAATTCTAAGCTATTGGGTCTTCCAACTATTGCATCATTTATATTATAGCTCATGTAGTGTAAAGTGTAAACATGATAAGATTCAAGAACGATAAGATACAACTCATGTTAAAATACAATTCATGTTAGATATTTAGATTTATCCAGTACTCTGTACTTTGTAGTAGATTCAAGAATGATAAGATACAATTTATGTTAGATATTAAGATTTAAGATTGGGGAAATTAGCTTTGGAATTTTGACATGAACCGATCCGAACCGTTCAATTTGAACCGTTTGAACCTTTCAAACCGAACCGTTCAAACAGAGGTGTCTTGGTTCGGTTTTGTTTAAGAATTTGTGAACCGATGTCTATTGGTTCGGTTTGCGGTTTGACCCCCAAACCGAACCGCGCTCACCCTTACTCGTAGGTTGAAAGAGTTTTGTTTTAGAAGGAATCTAGAAATGAAAGCTCAGTCAGATGTCCCTAGAGAGTCCGTATAAGTTGGGAGACTCTCACAATGAAAGTTAAAGGCTAATTTGTCAAGTAGAGAAAGAGTTTTGTTTTAGAAGGTTGAAAGAGTTTTGTTTTCAAATGCACGGAACGCGCAAATTGAATTTATCGCCGATGTATGAGTTAATACATGATACATGTTGAAAATAATAGCCGACATTACTCAATTATGTAGGTTTCTCAAATAAATTAGCCCATATCTGCACCTCCATGGCCAGTACTATGCTACAATACACCTTTTATAGTAGTATCTTCTTTTTGAAGTAAAAAAGAAATAAACAAATCAAAAGATGATTCTCCCATATCTTGCTCATTCCTTTGGATTGATAACCCGGCCAACTATTCCTCCACCATAGCCATTTGTTACACTTCTCGACCTTTAATCCTCGTCAATTCCAAGTTTTGCCATACCATCAACCACCACCACCATCTTTAATCATCCATTTAATCCCTCTAGATGACATTTACGATCACCATGAATCCTTAATCACCACACCCTCCTCCGAAACACCAAGCTATACCAGTCATACCATCAATCACTACCACCTTCTTTATTCATCCATTCAATCCATTTAGGAAAAAATTACAAAAATTACCATCACCGTGAATCCTTAAACACCACACCCACTTCCCAAACCAACAGCCACCATAACCTTAACCTATGGTAATTGATATGTGTACTAACTTCAAACTCTAGAAATCCATACCCAAAAACATCATTACCATGAGTCCTATCTTTCTACAAATCAATGTTTAGCCACCAACACAGTCATCTCACGCCATAATAAGCCTTCATGTCCTTGTCTTTTTCCCTCATCTATCTTTCCTTTCAAAATTTTAGAGTAATTTAATAACATCTTTTGCAAATTCCAAAGATGACATTTACCTTCTCGTAAATCAATAAGATACAAAATTGAGCTATGGCTGCATTATTTTTCTGTTAATTTATCACTATAATTTCCACCTCTACCAATGACATTTTCCCATAACCACCAACATTGTCATATTTGTACCTTCACAGTTGCCTTTGTTTTTTACACCTTTTGCATTTGTCTCTTTTCCTCTCAAGTGAAAGTAACAAAGAAAAGTAATTGTCAACGTCCTCCCCTCTTTTATTGGTTCTCTAATATTTTTGACACAGTCTTCCTCTACGTTGACCATCTATGACTACTGCTGCGCTTTTATTGCTAATCTGCACCTTCATTGCTAAATCAAACCTATACAATTGTTTAATCCATAAAATCCACTTGCTCTCGAACAACTTTAAGCATCCTGAAGGCAATTAAGGATAATCATGAGATAGATGTACCTAAAATATTTGATCAGCTATATATGTCAACTGTGATCATTATCTATGCAAATAACGTGTTCTTTTGTAACCTAGTGATCCTTTTTTTTCTTTGGTCGTTGCTTGAAGTGGCATAGAGAGGTCAGACTTATCGGCAAAATAAATCTTTTTACGCGAAATTGAGGTGCAACTGTTAATGTGTTCAACTTACAATTTACTAAACTTCATTATATAATCGATTCTTATGATAATGTAGAAATATGCAATAGAGAATATATATCTTCCGGCTTTAGTGCCATTTATTTGCCCGACTTTATTAAAACTATATAGTTATGTTTTCCTTATTTATGTATATAAGCCCCAGAAATCCATTGTGCATGAAATGAAGTGAGATGATGCATTATTATGATCATGAACAAACCAATGGTCCTACAATTCCCCACTGAAAGGGGAAAAAAGTAGACCTTTGCTTCTGGATTATTCTATGTCAGATAAAACTGAGGAGACGACCATCTCTCTAACTACTTCAAGAAAGTAAAAGAGGGAAGCCGTAATTCGGAGCCATCAAATGGGTCCTTACTTGGGCACTTAGCATGCATTTTTGATTCTATATATGTTTATCATGCAAACTTTTTCGAGAGTAAGATACATTTTTCTAAATAGGAAAATGTATTAACCCATTCTAACAGAAATAGGGCACAATCTGCAAGGAGTTAATCTCAAGCAACAGGATGGTGTGCTCAAGTTTTAATATTAGTAATATGGTAGACTTACATAGGCAACAAACATGACTAACTTAAACGCTAGAAAGGCAAATCAAAGGTTTACTTCTGGAGCAGAACTTAGATTTGTAGACATCTTCAGATCAATAACGATTCGTACTTGTAATATAAAAGAAATAAATTAGGCATATCAATTTACAAAGCAATCCATTCAATAAAGCACAACTGGTATAGGTTACTTCAAACCAAAATCTGATATAGATTGCTTTGAGCAATCCCTGCATGCACTTCCAATTCTCCTGGACAAACTATAACATCAATTCATGCATGCAATTGTTTTGCTTAAAGGAGAGGAGTTACCAGGTATAGACGACAAAGGTATGGTGGGGGAAGAGTGGCTTGATGGATTGAAGGAGCCTTCTCCGGAATCTAGGCAGCTCAACATATTTGTGGGGTTGATTAAAGCGGGTTATTTGCTGTTGAGACGGCTGAGGAGAGGTGTACGACGGCGTGGGGGTGGAGTTACCGCTTGAGGGTAGCTTCGACTTGAAGCTGTGTATGGTGGAGGAAGAGGAGATTGTCTTCTCTATTCGATAAAACTCTAGGCAGGATAGAACTCTGGGCAGGGAGCTCATCACAGGAGTTTTCTTTTTCTGGGTTTCTTTGCTTGGTTGCTGATGTGTGCGTGAAAGAGTTCTGTTTCAAATGCAGACTTTAGGAATGAAAGTTGAATCCTATGTGGCAAGCAATAATGAGTTCCAAAAATCTGATGTGGCGTAATTAGAGAGCTTTGAACATCCGACGTGTCGCAATTTTAAGCGAAGGTTTCAGCTTTTTATATAGATATAGATATAAATATAAATATAAATAAACACCAGTTGTCTCTTGAGTTCGTTGTATAAGATTTGGCTTCTTTGCACCACTGGCCCTCCAACAATATTTGCGTGTTGATAGAGCCCCTTCGACTACTACATGCAAGTCACACGTACATATGAGAGGAGTATCAATGTGATTTTGCAGCAGTTTTGCCTTACGTTGTCTTTGTAAGTTGACCACCTTAAGCAAATCCTGGTGCCGCCACTCATCTGATCTGAGCTGCAATACCTTAGAACGGGATTTTCGCTAGGCATTCTTTGAGGATTTTGGGTGCATGATCAGATGCTTGTACTGATGATTTTTGCATAGGCATTTTGATTTGGGTGTATCTATCTTTCCTCTATGCAGTTATGGGAAAAAAACATTTCCCATATTGAGATGAGGCAGTGCCTCGACAATTCATGCTTTTGTTTCTCTCCTTGTCTCCTATTTCAGTTAATAGTGATACGAAGCCAACCAGTAAAGTGCAAACAAACCATTGCAGCATCAGTAACAGCGTAATGTCAGACAAAGATGGAGCCATGTCAAATAACAAAGATGGAGTTCTTGCACAGGAACTGCCTTCAGGTGGACAAACTCCAACTCCAAGTTTTAAGCAATTCACCTTCACTGAACTGAATAGCATAACCAAGAATATCAGTAAAGGAAGGATATTAGGTGAGGGATCCCATGTTGTGGCTTTCAAAGGCTGGATTGATGAGAAGACGTATAACCCGTCAGAGGTTGGTGTTGGAATGGCCGTTGTTGTGAAGGAAATTACACCAAATAAGTTTCAAGATCCTGGACTGGGGCAGGTAAAATAAGTCGATGCTATCCTTTCTCTTCAATCTTCAAAAAGTGAACGAATGGACTTCTTAAACTGTTGGAACTGCATTTCTATGCATTCAGGCCAATTTAATTATTATTCGTGCATGCTGTAATGGCCCATACCTAAGCACCATATATATGATGCGTGTTTCTACTCGGATGAATGTGTATATAGGTCCAGTAGCATCTCCTATACTTTAGAGCAGAAAAATAGGGCTAAAGATGAGCCAAATGCATAAACCTCCTCCATATGCAGTAGAGTAGCGTCTCAGAATCCTTGCATTTCGTTTCCTCCATATGAAGCAGCAAGTATTGGCCAAGGTAGCCTTAGCTAGCATTGTCTTCCCAGTGTAGTTGTGAATGGCGAATCCAAGTTCTTCTTCCCCAAATCCTCCATTGTCTATAAAACATAATCGTCGATGTAAATCAAGTCTTTCCTGAGATCTCTCTGCATTTGGAGTTGTCTTTAGGAATCGACTGTTTGGCTCTTTGGCCTAGGATGCTCTCACTTAACTTATCTAGGTACAGGCTTTTTTATCCTGCTGTGCACTTCCTACGTGCTGGAGTTCACCTCCTTTTGACTTTTTTTACCTTCAATAAACTCTTAACTTCAAGAACTACCTTCAATAAACTCTTTAACTACAATGCACCATTGTTGTATTCACTTCCTATGTATCATTCATGCATTTCATTGTTGCTCATTATAGCATTCTTGAGTGGGAAAAATATTGAAAAGAACAGAACTTTTAATAAGAATTGAAAGAGAATAATTTCAAAAAGCTGGAAAGTGTTTGTATCGATTCACAAAATTTAAGCGCAGGCATGTTATTTTGTCGTGAACTAATGCTCTTCGTATTCCAATTATATGTTTCCTTGTCTCAGATCTTGGAATTCTTGAGAGAGTGCAGTCATCCTAACCTAGTTAAGTTCTTGGGATACTGCACTGAAAGTGAGTACTCTAGAGATTACAATATATTTCTCGTCCATGAATACATGCAGAAGGGAAGCTTAGACAACCTCCTTTTCGGAAGTAAGCAATTCTTCTTCATATGCCAATAATGATCTAATTGAATTGAAATAAACTACATGAAAAGTATGTTCTTGCATTTGCAGAAGGTGCAGAACCACTTTCGTGGCCTATACGGTTCAAAATAGCAATAGGAGCCGCTCGAGGCCTAGCTTTCTTACACACAATAACGAAGCAGAACATGTACTCGAAGTTTGAGGCATCAGACATACTGTTGGATAAGGTACATTGAGCTATTTTTTTTAGTTATTATAATTTAGCCAATATTGTTTATCATGTGGTTTTCTTTCAACTAATAAAAGCTGTTTCTCTTTCCAAATTCTATATCTAGGACTTCAATGCAAAGCTTTCGAACTTTGGAATGCAAGAGTTATATGTAGCAGGCGACCTATCTTCCTACGATCCTTTATACTACGCGGAGCCAGAATTGAGAAGCAAGTGGGAGGGTAGGAGGTTCAAAAAAAAAAATTTTATATATATATATATATAAGCATGTATGGGCTTAAATGGTTAATCTTTTCTTTCCTTAAAGTACCCTTTTCTAATTGATATTTCCATAAAAGATTAAGGGTGAGTAATTATAACATTTCTTTCCCATTAAATATCCTTTCTAAATTAGAGTTTTATTAAAAAAATGAGGGTGTTTTCGACTTCTCATAGGATAACAAGCATCTTTCCTTAAAATATCATTATTGGAATATATGTTTTTGTTAGAGTTAAGGATTGTTTTGACTTTTGATTAAAAACTTTTATTTTCATTAAATACCTATTTTTAATAAGTGTTTTAAAAAACAAGGGGTTTTTTTACTTTTCATATAATATCAAGTCTCTTGCATTAAATCATTTTTTATTGGACTATATGCTTTTATCAGAGTAAAGGGATGTTTTGACTTAAAATACAATAGAGTTACTACATCTTCTCCGTCATATTCGATTAAAGAAAACAACTTGTAGAGAACATATTTTCTAAAGCCTTTTTCGAAAATTATAATATACCTAAGCTAAATTCAATATTTTGTCAGAAATTCTATTCTTTTTAATTTTGTATTTCATATGTCTATGTTGATGTGTATGCTACATATTTAAATTATTCTGCATATATATAGATTTCAATACAAACATTTTAGTACATTGAAACTGTCGTAAATCTGAAGTTTGATTCTAGATTTTTAATACAGACATATTGATATGAGGAAGGTATCATAAACCTAGAGTTCTTTAGGATTTTCTAAATGCATATGTACTCTCGACTTGAGTTAAATGACTAATTTTTTTTCTTTCTTAAGATACCCTTTTTAAACTAAAATCTTCACTTGAAACTTTTTTTTCCCATCAAATACTCATTTTGAATTAAATTGTTGTTAAAAAATAAGTGTATTTGGCTTCTCTTAGGACATCAAGCATCTTTCTTTAGATTATCATTATAGAAATATATGTTTTAGTTAGAGTTAAGGGTTCTTTTGTCTTTTAGAAAAGAAAAAAAACTTATGAAAACCTATAAAACCATCCTTGAGCTCCTGCGTGCTTTTTGATTACCGAAAAAATTTCTGTCAAAACATATTGCTTCTATTCACGTTAACGCTAAACTACCTCAAGCTACTACATCTTCTCCATCAATTTCGATTAATGAAAAAAACTTGCAGATAACAATGTTTTATATAGCCTTCAAAAATATAAAACATAATCTACTTAAATTAGATTGAATATTTTATTAGAAACTTAATCTTTTTTAAATTTTGTATTTCAGATTTGTGTGTTGATGTGTATGCTACAAATTTTAATTATTGTGCATGTATATATATTTCAATGTAAACATTTTCGTACATTGAAACTATCATAAAACTAAAGTTTAATTCTAGATTTCAATTACAAACATATTGGTGTAAGAAAACTATAGTAAAGCTAGAGTTTCTTTAGAAAATTTTAAATGCATAAGAATTGATTTTATCATACAATTTCGTTCCTAATTATAATTTGAGTTCGTGGCAAGTACATAATGCTATATTCGTATTAGAGTTATTGGAATACCCTTATTTCATGACAACATTTTCTTCATATGGTTATTATCTTTCTATGATGCATCGTATCCTGATGTATGATATATTTACATGATAACATGTTTCATATGGCTATTTTCTTCACATATTTCACTCTTATAAAGTGATAGGATTAGATGAACCCCAATTAATAAAGACTCCAATTTATTTTAGCTCAAATGATTAATTACTTTTTTTAACTTGAAAAATCTCAAGTTTTTATATGCAAGGGGTTAAACAACTAAATATTCTTTTCAAGTTAAAAAATTCTCTAAATTTCTAGAAGGTGGGGCTAAATTACTACTGTTTCGGCTAACTTTAAACATTTTGACACTACAGAGGTTCATTAATGCATATTTTAGTGACATAAGACTATTAATATAATCAAAACGGGTAAGGATCTCGCCCTAGCGTACAAAATAATCTCAAGATTAAAATGGCTACAGATTTTTCCATTAAAAATAGCCTTTTAGAAATAAAAGGTTTACTAAACTTAAGTGTATTTTTACTTTTAAGAAGGTGAGACTAAACTACAATATTTTTGGTTAATCATAAACAATTTGCTGCTAAAAGAGGTTAAAAGTTCACTAATGCATCTTTAAGTGACAAAATTGTGGGAGTGGATCTAGCCCAATCGTATAAATATGATACTAAATCTCTGTTTACCTTTAAAGAAAACCTTATCAAAACATAACCTTAAAAATTATCAACATCAAAATCGATAAAATGAGCACCTTAATTGTCCCTAAGGTGCACCAGCTATTATCGACTGGCATTTTGATCTTTATATCCTTTCAGTATTTTCGTTCGATCAACGGAATAAGTGTTATTTGTTCCAACTAATGGGCATACTTGTAATTTTACCCTAACCTCAAGGTCATGGATGTAATTAACCCTATAATTTTCTTAACTCTCAAAACCTAATGCCATAGGTAATATGTTTTTTTTTCTTTTTATTTTGATGATACAGGTCAATATTTAATGAATGATCTGGGTTACAAATTATTCTTGATGAATTTTTGTTGAATTTGTATCTATATTAAAATTGTAATGCATATATATAAATATAGGGTGAAAAACGTAGGTTTGTGAACATTATTGAAGTTACTTAGTTCATTATCACTATCTGATATCAACTTCGCACATACATTTTGTAGTATGGATTTCAAAAGGACACATACAGACACATATGTATATATACTTTTTAGATGAGTAGGTAAAATTTGTGTTAAAAATAAAAATCTTAAGGAAAATATGTGCTAAATTACGTCTACAACTAAATTAATAGCCTTATTTTACTACTACGTTGAACAAGGTCATGTTAGATAAATATAAAAGAGAACTTTAGAGTATACTATCAAGAGAAACTTAGAATACACTATATATTTTTTAATTGAAAAGTAGAAAAAAGAAAGTATAATTAAGATTAAGCGTCATTTTAGACAAATTGTACTCGAACGTTGGAACTTAAAGATAGAAAAAGTTGAAAAATACTTTATTTATACTTTAATCCTAAAATAAGAGATACATGAAACTTATCCTCCTTTCATCCCAAATTATTTGATCATATTTGACGCACGTTTATTTAAGATATAAGTATTATTTTAAGAGTTTCTCATTCTATCCTAAGAGAGAGAGGGGTAGGACAAAATAGATTCAGTAGAGAAAAATGAGTTGGTAAATGACTAAATGTGGAAAGAGAAGTAGAATAAAAAAAATGTCTACAAAGGGTAAACATGTAAAAACAGTTACAAAATCTTTTTTAATTTGAAAACTGGTCAATTTTTTTAGGACAGTCCAATTGAGGGAGTTATAGAATAGATCATTACCAAAAGCAAATAAACTGCAAGGGATATTTTGACCCCCAATAATCATCGCTACAAGAAATGACCATAACTTTGTAGAAAGGAAAATGATAGGTAATGAATGATACTGAAGATCATAAGTAATGATATTTTGAACTTTAGTAGTGATGCTTACAGGAAAAAGTGTCAAAACTCTAAAAGTGAATAATTGAAAAACTTTGAAAAAATTATTGAAAGTAAGGGCTACTAAATTTGTTACATAAGCAGTTCAGTTTCTATATGTGTCCTGATAGATCTCTTGAGCTTGATTGATTCTTAATTTTAAAGATGCAAGATTTAAGCTCCTAACCCATTTCATCTTACAAATGTTGTTATACATTTATTAATAATAACTTCTTCATGTTAGACACTTTATTTTCGACATTCCTTTTCAGGTTGATTATTGAACTTTCATAATACAACTTAATTATAATTCAAACTTCTTCTCAATTTAATTTGCTAGACATATATATGCCATCAAAACATACAATAGACAACTCCAATATAAACACTTTGATGCCAAGGAAAGTGGGTTCGTACTTACGTGGAGGTGCCACAAAGGCTGCAGTTCGTGTCAGCTTCCAAGTATGCAAAGTGAGAGACAGCAAGGGTGGAACAAGGGCAGAGACCAAGGGCTTCCCAGACAGAGCTTGAGGGTGGCAGTGCTGCGAGGGCGATAGCGCGGGATGAATATACGACGACAGTCACAGTCCGATGCTTAGGTCCAAAGTCAGGGTCCTGTATGTTTCTCTCTCTAGGATTCTAGAGTGAGAAAGTGAAATATGTTCTGAAAATGTCCAACTGTTAATCTCCCCAAATGAATTCTCAAGACCTCTATTTATAGAGATTGAGATGATGATGTCATTAACCGACACGTGGCGCTCCCCGAGAGTGACACGTCACTGGGGGGTCCACGAGTGCCGGTGCTCCATGGACTGTCAGATCGCATATTCAACCGGCCTGCTCCTCACAGCGTCGCTCTGTCTGTCTGGAAAGACTGGCTCCCACCGCATCGGTGTGGCCAGAGAACCCCCTTGATCTAGCCTCCAATCCAAGCCCTTGCGGAGTCCCACAGGCCTGACAGCGGTGGGGAAGACCCGACGCCCAACTGCCAGGTGAACTAGGCGTGATGCCCTCCGAAGACCTGCTCCCGTCTCGGAGTGACCCGGGGGTCATAGTCCCTAGGGGTGCCGACGCAAGCCCCTAGTGCCGGAGCACGTAGGTCAGTCACGCAGGCACCCTGACGGAGATAGTGTCCCGGAGGAGTCGTCTATTCCGCAGGCCAAGGTAGCATCCCAGAGGAGCCGTCTACCCGGCCAGCCAAGGTAGCATCCCAGAGGAGCCGTCTACCTGGCGGAAGGGGAGTTGAAGAGCTCCCTGGCAGAGATAGTGTCCCGGAGGAGTCGCCTATCCCTGCGGGTGAGTCCTTATGCCGGAGCACTTGTCAAGGTAGCATCCCGGAGGAGCCGTCTACCCGACTGGCCGAGGTAGCATCCCGGAGGAGCCGTCTACCTGGCGGAATGGGAGTTGAAGAGCTCCCTGGCAGAGATAGTGTCCCGGAGGAGTCGCCTATCCCCGCGGGTGAGTCCTTATGCCGGAGCACTCGGAGCATGTCAAGGTAGCATCCCGGAGGAGCCGTCTACCCGACTGGCCGAGGTAGCATCCCGGAGGAGCCGTCTACCTGGCGGAAGGGGAGTTGAAGAGCTCCCTGGCAGAGATAGTGTCCCGGAGGAGTCGTCTATCCCTGCGGGTGAGTCCTTGTGCCGGAGCACTCGGAGCATGTCAAGGTAGCATCCCGGAGGAGCCGTCTACCCGACTGGCCGAGGTAGCATCCCGGAGGAGCCGTCTACCTGGCGAAAGGGGAGTTGAAGAGCTCCCTGGCAGAGATAGTGTCCCGGAGGAGTCGCCTATCCCCGCGGATGATGTACACTCCGGAGAGTGGGTTGAAGCATGTTCCATGACCAAGGCAAGGTGCGCATGGTGTGATGAATGAGTGTGGTGCCCGGGGGCATGATGATATGATCGTGGTGCATGGGCGCGATGAAGTGAGTAAGGTGCCGGGGGCATGCTTGTGTCAATGGTGGCCCATGGGCGCGACATAGTGCGTATAGTGTCGGGGGCACGGTAGTGTGACAGAGAGCCTGGGGGCACGGCTGTATCAGCGGCGCGGCGCACGGGCGCGACGAAGTGTTGGAGTGTGACGCCCGGACGTCGGTGACGGGGGTCATGAAGACGATGTCCGGGCGACGGATGATGAGCGTCGTGGAGTTGTGTCTGGGCGACGGGGTCGCGGAGTTGTGTCCGGGCGACGGGGGTCGCGGAGTTGTGTCCGGGCGACGGGGGTCGCGGAGTTGTGTCCGGGCGACGGGGGTCGCGGAGTTGTGTCCGGGCGACGGGAGGTTGTTGCAGGATGAACGTCGCGAGGTTGATGTACGAACGTCCGTAAGGTGATGCACGACGGACGTCGCGAGGTTGATGTACGAACGTCCGTAAGGTGATGCACGACGGACGTCGCGAGGTTGCTGTACGAACGTCCGTAAGGTGATGCACGACGGACGTCGCGAGGTTGATGTACGAACGTCCGTAAGGTGATGCACGACGGACGTCGCGAGGTTGATGTACGAATGACGGGCGAAGGGTGTCGCGAAGGATGCAAGGCCTCTTGAAGAGAAGTGAAGGTGCTAAGGATAGAGGCCAAAGGCCAACCCTTGGGGGCAGGCCAAGGCCAACCCCAAGGGAAGGCCGAGGCCGACCACAAGGGGAGGCCGAGGCCGACCCCAAGGGGAAGGCCAAGGCCGAGGCCGACCCCAAGGGGAAGGCCAAGGCCGAGGCCGACCCCAGGGGGGAGGCCAAGGCCAACCTCCTTGGGCAAGTGCCATGGCGCAGCGATGGACAATGTGCGAAGTGCGACGGTCGAAGCGTGATGCGGCGTCGCACGATGATGAGTTTCTTGGCGACGAAGTCGCGTAGAAGAAGTAAGAAGTGCACGTGACTTGAGCGTGCACGTTTTGACCGGTTGTGAGCGTTGAAAAAGTCTGTTGCTTGTGCGGACGTGTCATGCAAAATGGGACCACAGTGGGCCTTTGGGTACGACCAGAATAGGTTGGGAACACACTTGATATTTCTAAAAACATTCTTCACTTTTATCACTATACAATCAAACTTATAGTGTTTCATGAGAGTTAGATACTTGTGAGAGATGTTTGAGACTAATTGCAATGTCAGTGTACCTTGGATAACAAGATATAATATGGAACAGTCAGAATTCTGTTCAGCGGCAATTTGATGTGACGAAAAAAATAAGTATGATAAATAGTTAAAAATATTTGTGATAAATGAACGTGAAAACTTCGGGTTTGTAAGTAAGACTATGTTTTGGATAATGAACTTTTCATATTTAATTAGTAGTTAACAACTGATTTGTTATTATCGTTTAATTATAATAGTCGTATTGATTAATTTTAATTATTTTTTAACCAAGATTTAGAATATTCTTATTTTAAATCACTATATATCGTGCAAAACACGTAATCCTTACTAGTATATATAAAAGCATGGATGGGATTAAATGGCTAATCTTTTCTTTCCTTAAGATGTCCTTCTAAAGTTGAAGTCTTTTTATAAGATTATAAGTGATTAGGGGTGTTTTTTACTTAAAGCCTTTTTTCCCATTAAATACCCTTTATAAATTACAATGTTATTAAAAAGTAAGGGTGTTTTTGACTCCCATAAGATATCAAGCCTCTTTCCTTAAATAGCCTTATTAGATTATATGTTTTTATTAGTATTAATGGTTATTATGAGTTTTGACTTCTTATAAGATATTAAGTCTCTCTCCATAAATACTCTTATTAGTTTTTATTAGTTTTTTCTACTTTCTACTAAAAAAAGAGGAAGAAAACCCAATAGAAATTCTATAAAATCACTCTTGAACTTCTGCATGCTCTCTGATTACTGAAAAAATTTGTATCAAAACTTACGTCTCCATTCAGTTAAAACTAAACTACTTTAAAACTACTTAATCTCTCTATCACATTCGATTAAAAGAGTAACTTACAGGGAGCATACTTTTTAGCCTTCTAAGAGATATATAATATACTTAATATTTTGTCAGAAACTCAACCTTTCTAAAATTTTTATTTCATATTTGTATGTTGATGCGTATATTACATATTTAAATTATCTTACATATCTATTATATTCAATATAAACATTTTACTACATTAAAAATATCATAAACTTGAAGTTTAATTTTAGAGCTTGATTACGGACATATTGGTGTGAAGAAGTTATCGTGAAACTAAAGCTTTAAAAAATTTTACAAATGCATATGAATCATGATGGAGTTAAATGGCTAATCATTTTTTATCCTCTAAGATGCCCTTTTAATAATGAAATCTTTATGAAAGATTTGATTAGGGGTGTTTTTCACTTATAACATTTTTTTTATTAAATACTCATTTTGAGCTAGAGTGTTATTAAAAAATAAAGGTATTCAACATATTTCCTAAAAATATCCTCATTAGAATGTATAATTTTGTTAGAGTTATGGGTTCTTTTGACTTTAAAAAAAAGGAAAAAAGCCCTATGAAAATCTTAAAAGATTGCCCTTTAACTCCTGCATATTCTATGATAAATGAAAAAATTATATAAAAACTTATCGCCTCCATTCACATTAAAACTAAACTACCTTAGAGGTACTTCATCAAACTTCATTAGGAAAACAACTTGCAGATAATATAATTTTCTATAGCCTTTTGGAAGAAATGCAATATACCTAAACTAAATTGAAAATATTTTGTCAAAAACCCAATCCTTTTTTGATTTTGTACTTCATGTTTGTATGTTGATTCATTTGCTATATATTTGAATAATTGTGCATGAATATAGATTTCAATGGAAACAAATTAATACATTAAAATTATCGTAAAACTGAAGTTTAATTATAGATTTTATTATGGACATATTGGTGTAAGAAAGTTATCGTAAAACTGGAGGTTTAATGAAATTTTTAAATATGTGAGAATCGCTAGATCATACCACTATGCTCCTAATTATAATTTGAGTTCGTGACAAGTAAATAATCCTATGTTCGTATAAGAGTTTTTATAATCTCTTTATTTGCATGATAACATATTTTTCATATGGTTATTGTCCTTTTGTGATTCACTGCAACTTAGAATACCATATATTTGCATGATAACATGTTCTTCTTATGACTATTGTCTTCGTATATTTTACTCTTATAAGTGATAGAATTAGGTGAAATTCAATTGATAAAAACTCCAACTTATTTGAGCTCAAATGATTCATAATGTTTTTAGCTTTGAAACTCTTAGCTATTATACACAAGGAATTAAATGACTAAGCATTTTATTTGTTAAAATACTCTTTTTAAGTTAAAAAGGTTTCTAAATATTGAGGTCGAGACTTAATTACAACCTGTTAGCTAACTTTAAAGATTATGAATATGACCAAAACGAGTAAGGATTTGGCTCCAGCATATAAAATAATATCAAGAAATCAAATGACTGAACATTTTTTCAATAGAAATACCTTTTTCAACAATAAAATTGAAACCAATAAAATAACCCTAGAGGAGGGTGAATAGGATTTTAAGACTACTTTAAAAATTAACAACTAACAAACCTCAATCTCAAAAACTCAAATAAACAAACAACCAATCTCAACACAAATGTAAAACGATAATGTAAAGAGAGAAGGGTTTAGAGATACTTGACAAGGAGAATTAAATGGTTCGGCTTGATATACCCACAAGCCTACGTCCACCCCTTCAAGGAAGTCCCTTGAAAGGCTCTAGAATCCACTAGTATGATCTTCCTTACGGGTCAAGATCGAACCTCTTACAATCCCTTGATGCTATGCCCACATCAAGAACAAGCTTTGACAAACCCAAAACTCCAAAGCTTGACAACCCCAAGTTTTGATAGAGGAACCTTTCAATGAAGAAATGTGTACAAGATTTCACTCTTAAGAAGTAGATGAGTACAAGTTGAAGTACTAGAACAAGAGAGATGAGTGTATGATGACTTATGAAAGTGTATCTCTCTCTAATGTAAGCTCACAATAAATGCTCTCTTGAAAAGGATGAGTAATCAATGAAAACAAGAGAGATTTGAACAATTGCTTTTGATCTTTGAGAATATGAAAGATAAGAGAGCTTTGAATGCAATTGATGAATGAAAATAATGCCCAAGATGAGTATTTATAGAGGTGGGAATAAATATGACCGTTTGGAGTTAGGTGGGGCATTAAATGCGCCAAACGGTAAATGCAGTCGACTGCAATGTACCATTGCAGTCGACTGTAACCCAAAAAGTAGCCGTTGGAAATTCAAATTTTCAACTTGCAGTCGACTGCAATCGACTGCAATGAAATGCAGTCGACTGTAATAGGCTACTGAAAGTATTGCAGTCGACTGCATTCCAATGCAGTCGACTGTAATACCCTACTGCCCAACATGCAGTCGACTGCATTCCAATGCAGTCGACTGCATTCCTGAAAATGCAGTTTCCTTGTTTTTAAAGCATGAAAAACATTTTATGCATGCAAGGGAAACCTATGGGCAAGTTCTAGGTATACAGTCATCGTAACGATCATCTCTCTATATCTAGTTTACAAAGACGGAAGTAAAAGCATGAAAACTTCAATCGACGATTTCCCTCTTTGATGCGTTCCGTTGAGAGTCTTTGACTGTGTTGCTCGTCTAATAATCCGTTTGCATGAGTATGGGATTGTTCCTATTGCTTCATCAACTCAATGCATGTTAGACAACATAATCATCAATGTTTAGTTATCATCAAAATCAAATATAATCCTAGGTTAAATAATCGTAGGGTTAACAATCTCTCCCTTTTTTATGATGGCAAACATTGATTCAAATAATATGAGATATATAAGATAATAAAGCCAAAGAAGCGTAACAATCTCAATTATAAACCATAAGGGGTCATGAGAAGAAATCATGACAAAAAGCTCCCCCTATCTTAAGCAATATAGGGCTCCCCCTAACTTAAGCAATATAAGCACATTTCAAGTCCACACAAATATGAATCAACAATATTTTCTCCCCCTTTTGACGTCATTGAAAAGGTCAAGGGTGTGTGTGGAAGTGATCAACTTATGTATCCATCCATGGATAATCATTATAGCCAACAAGGGCATTAAAAAATAAGATGGCATAAGTACTTGAATAACCATCAAAAGGTATATCAAGACCGGTAATAATAGCACATAAAAACGTAAAAAGTGCAGCAAGATGAGCGAGAATTAAAAACTTAACCAAGTTTTAATAATACTACGCATAACATCCATGACAAGTTTTGAAATATATAAAAGAGTTTGAGAGCATAAGGAAATAAAGACATAAATCAAGTCCTAACGCCTAAAGACCCGATGGTGGAGGTGTGGATGAAAAAAGTCCTCCTCGGGACACTGAATCCCACAATGATCCTCCATGCGAGAGAGGCGTCGACTGAACTGGCTATGGGCGAGATCCATCCGACTGAAACCGGCATGCATATGCTGCTGCATCATATCTAAGCGTGCGAGGATCGCGTCATATCCAGAAGCAGAAGGACCGGAAGAAGTGCCCGCCTCATGTGTACTCGAAATGATCAACGGAGGTGGATCACGATCAATCCCATCGTCGGCATCTCTATCAGCATCAGCATCCTCATTATCATCACCATCATCTCCATCAACCTCATCCTCATCATCATCATCAATAATGACATCGTCCATGGCAGGCTCAGGTAAGAAGCGGTCATGACCATCTAAAAGGCCCTTTCTACGAAGGGTAGAGCTATCTAGTACGATGTGCCTAGTAACCTCAATATACTCACCCAAAAGAGGTATGTCAAAGGCAGTAAGAATGCGAGTGAGTAGGAGGCCATAAGGTATAGCTAAGACATGATGTGAGGCGCTCCTAATCATGGTTAACATGATGAGACGAGGGAGGTTAAGCGGTGTGCCTGAGCGAAAGAAAGTCAAGAGCTGAACGTCTAAATAAGAGACAAGTGAAAGACCGCCGGTTCTAGGAATGACGTTATGAGCGATGATATGATGGAACAGACAAGAGAGAGGTGGTAGGTCACGTAGGCTGGGCTTGCTCGCAACCCGAACCTGTCGACAATGAAGTGTGTGTCGAAGCTGCTCCTGAATAGTAAAAGGTCGGTCAAACCAATGTGACTGACCAGCGACAGGGATCATTTCTAACAAAAATGAGAAACCACTATCGGGGAGGTCTAGAATAGTGGCTAGACGTGACTGTGAGAATGAAATGTGGCGTCCAAAAACATAGGACGTGAGGGTACATGACTCAGTAGAAATGCTCCAATTCAAATTCGCATAAAATAAGCGGATTGTATCAGGATAATATAGAGTAGTGTTCCTATCAGTGAAGTGATCTAGATGACAAGCCTGAAGGTATCTAAGAACACCTATGTTGAAAAGGAATGGAGTATCCAGTCGCAAACCTGGAGTCAAAGGGAAAGAGAGTTGTGTAGAAAAGCGATCGGCAGCCTCGCGGGTCCGATATCGATTTTGATCAAATTCTACCGCGATAGGCTCGGGCTCGGGTGCAGCTCGTGAGCGAGATGAACTGGCACATGCACGTTTCTCTCTTGCCATTCTTGAAACAGTCTAAACAGAAAAAATCATAAATGTAAGATAAATGAAGATGCAAAAAAATGGAAAACATAAAACATTTAGAAGAATATAAACCCTAATTCATGCAATTTGGGGAAAATTAATTTTGAACAAATCGAATGAAATTAACCATGTATAATCGAGCAATAGACATAACTAAGCATGAATCAAATGATTAAACATGTAATTGCATAATCAATTTGAAAAAATTTTGACAATTGAAAAACCCTAGTTTATGAAAATTGGGGAAAAACGAATTTTGCATGAAAACATGTAATTAAACTATGTAGGAACATGTAATAAGCAACCCCAAACATGAATCAAGCGTTAAATCATACAGTAGCATGCTTAATTGAAGTAGATCTGAAGAAATATACTATAGAGAGCAATTCGAATTTCAACAAATTTTGAACAATGTAGGTGTATTCGATCAGAGAAAGTGCATAAAAGATGTAATATAACAAGATTTGGGAAGAAATACATACCAATTTCAAGCTGAATGCAAGAGAATTGAGGCCGTATGAGAGAAAAGGGTTCGGTTCGAAGAGAGAGAGAGAGGAAAATCTGCTGAAATCTGAGATCTGGGCTCGATTTATGCCCTTTTCCCGTAATGCAGTCGATTGTATTCCCGAATGCAGTCGATTGTAGTGACCAATGCAGTCGACTTCAATGCAAAAAATCAAGCAGTCTTGAAAATGATTATGCATATGTATATTGCAATATAAGTGTGTGCAAATCATTTTAAAATAAATAAAAATCAATAAAACCAACATTTGTTTGGAAAGAGAAAACCAACCAAAACATGCTATAAGCATATGAGATAATGCTCAAGCATGAGAAGTGCAACTTGCATGATTATATACAAGAGATATAACATTTAGTCACATAGGTGAAGACATGCCAAGTTCTCTTCTAAGAGCGGTAAACCTCTTCGAATCTAAAGGTTTAGTGAAGATATCCGCTAATTGGTGATTTGTGTCCACCAAATCTAGAACAATATCACCTTTTTGCACATGATCACGAATAAAATGGTGTTTGATTTCTATGTGCTTTGTGCGTGAATGTTGGATGGGATTTTTGGTCAAGTCAATGGCACTAGTGTTATCACATAAGATAGGTATGTGATCATACTTGAGTCCAAAGTCCAAAAGGGTTTGTTTCATCCAAAGAATTTGTGCACAACAAGCACCAACCGCCATATATTCGGCTTCGGTGGTAGAGAGTGCAACCGAATTTTGCTTTTTGGAACTCCAAGAAACAAGAGAGTGACCTAGGAATTGGCAACCTCCACTAGTACTTTTCCACTCGGTTTTACAACCGGCATAGTCGGCGTCGGAGTAACCAATTAGGTCAAAAAAATGAAGTGTTTCTAGGAAACCATAACCCTAAATCGTGAGTGCCCTTAAGATATCTAAGGATTCTCTTGACGGCAATCAAATGAGATTCCTTAGGACAAGCTTGAAATCTAGCACATAAGCAAACACTAAACATTATATCGGGTCTACTTGCTGTAAGGTAAAAGAGTGATCCGATCATACCTCGATAGCGCTTAATATCAACATCCTTACCCTTTTCATCTTTATCAATCTTTAAAGAAGAGCTCATTGGAGTGTCAAAAGCATTTGATGCTTCCATGTCAAATCTCTTGAGTAGCTCTTTGGTGTATTTGGCTTGGTTGATAAAGATTTCATCCTTGCTTTGTTTGATTTGCAATCCAAGGAAGAAGGTGAGTTCTCCCATCATGCTCATTTCAAACTCCTTACTCATACAAGAAGCAAACTCTTCGCCCAAGGATCTATTAGTAGCACCAAATATAATATCATCAACATAAATTTACACCAACAATAAGTCATTGCCCTTAGATTTTATAAAAAGAGTGGTGTCCAGTTTTCCTCTTGAAAAACCATTTTCTAAAAGAAAATTACTTAGCCATTCATACAAAGCTCTAGGAGCTTGTTTTAAACCATAAAGAGCTTTGCTAAGACGGAAAACATGGTTTGGAAAATTTTCATGTTCAAAGCCGGGAGGTTGAGCCACATAGACCTCCTCCGAAATAAAACCATTTAGAAAGGCACTCTTGACATCTATTTGAAAGAGTTTAAAATCTCTATAGCAAGCAAAAGCTAAAAGCATTCTAATAGATTCAAGTCTAGTTACCCGTGCATAAGTTTCATCAAAATCAATTCCTTCTTCTTGGTTATAACCTTGGGCCACTAATCTAGCCTTGTTTCTAACCACGACTCCGGATTCATCAAGTTTGTTTCTAAAAATCCATTTTGTGCCTATAATCCTAAAGTTTTGAGGTTTAGGCACAAGGGTCCAAACTTGATTTCTTTCAAATTGAACTAGCTCTTCTTGCATAGCAAGCATCCAAGATTCATGATGTAGAGCTTCGGAAAATTTCTTTGGTTCAATTTGGGAAAGAAACGCTATATTAACATGTTGTTGAAAAGAGCGTCGAGTTCTTACCCCACTCGAAGGATTTCCTAAGATTTGATCGCTTGGATGATCCTTTTTGTAAGTCCAATCTTTTGGTAATTCTTGAGAGTCGTCCAAGTTTGAAGCATCATTGATTGCTTCCTCATTTCCCCCTTGAGAACTTGATTGTTACTCCACTAGATCAATTTCTTTGGGGTTGTCTTGAAGTGTTTCACTTATGTCCAAAGTTCTCAAGTCATTGCCCATGTCATCTACATTAACAATGTTAGTCCTCCGAAGAAAAGGATTAGTCTCATCAAAAGTAACATTAATGGATTCTTCAACAACCAAAGTACTTTTATTATAAACTCGTCGATTGAAATTTTCATGCTTTTACTTCCGTCTTTGTAAACTAGACATAGAGAGATGATCGTTACGATGACTGTATACCTAGAACTTGCCCATAGGTTTCCCTTGCATGCATAAAATGTTTTTCATGCTTTAAAAACAAGGAAACTGCATTTTCAGGAATGCAGTCGACTGCATTGGAATGCAGTCGACTGCATTGGAATGCAGTCGACTGCATGTTGGGCAGTAGGGTATTACAGTCGACTGCATTGGAATGCAGTCGACTGCAATACTTCCAGTAGCCTATTATAGTCGACTGCATTTCATTGCAGTCGACTGCAAGTTGGAAATTTGAATTTCCAACGGCTACTTTTTGGGTTACAGTCGACTGCAATGGTGCATTGCAGTCGACTGCATTTACCGTTTGGCGCATTTAATGCCCCACCTAACTCCAAACGGTCATATTTATTCCCACCTCTATAAATACTCATCTTGGGCATTGTTTTCATTCATCAATTGCATTCAAAGCTCTCTTATCTTTCATATTCTCAAAGATCAAAAGCAATTGTTCAAATCTCTCTTGTTTTCATTGATTTCTCATCCTTTTCAAGAGAGCATTTATTGTGAGCTTACATTAGAGAGAGATACACTTTCATAAGTCATCATACACTCATCTCTCTTGTTCTAGTACTTCAACTTAGTTTCTATATGTGTCCTGGTAGATCTTTTGAGTTCGCTTGATTTTTAGTTTAAAGATGAAAACATTTAAGCTTCTAACCAATTTCGTCTTACAAATTTTGTTATATATTTATTAATCATAATTTCTTCCCGTTAGATACTTTACTTTCGACTATCCTTTTCGGATTAATTTTTGAACTTTCATTAATTTCACTTAATTATAATTCAAACTTCATCTCAATCAAAACATATTGCAAGAAATTACACAATTCCAATATATACACTTGACATTAATTATCACTAAACACTTTCTTCATTTTTATTACTGTACAATCAAACTTGTAGTATTTCGTGAGAGTTACATATTTGTGAAAAATGTTTGAGACTAATTATAATGTCAGTGTACATTAGAGAACAATATATAATATGGAACAATCAGGAATCTCTTTAGCGGAAACTTGATCTGACGAAAGAAATAAGTATAATAAATAGTGAAAAATATTGGTGATCGACATATAATTGGCGTGAAATATTCGTGTTTAGAAGTAAGACCATGTTTTGTGCAATGAACTTTTCATGCTTCGTCTTTGATTAGCAGTTAATAACTGATTTATTATTATAGTTCATTATAATAGTTGTATTAATTAATTTCAATTGTATTTTTCACCAAGGTTTATAATTTTTTTATTTCAAGTCACTATATAACATGCAAAGCACGTGATCCTTACTAGTTATAAAAAAAAAGCCGTATAATAAATCAGGAGATGACATTTGGCACAATTCAAGAGCCAAACTGTCTTTTATTATTATTATTATTATTATTATTATTGTTTATATATTGATATTTATTTGGCACAATTTCATAGCCAAACTCGTCTTCTATATATTGATATTGATTTGATTGATTGATATTGATACTGTTTGGGAAACCATTACTATTCACATTCTCCAAATTTGGCAGGTAATGTGGATTTCAATGCTAAGACTGTAAAGAGTGACGTCTACTGTTTCGGAGTGGTCTTGCTGCAACTATTGACAGGCAGGCGGGTGTATGATAGGAGTCGACCGCGTGATGAAAGAAATTTGGTGAGTTGGGCTAGGCCTTACTTAACCGAGAGGAGATGCCACAAGGAAATTATGGATGCACGCCTAAATGACGAGTATCCTTCACGTGGATCATTCCAAGTAGCTTTACTTGCACAATCATGTCTCGCGTATAAGCCTGAAGTCCGGCCATCAATGGAAGAGATCTTGGAGGTTCTGAAAAAAGAAAGTGCAATAGAGATTACGCCAAATATACGTGAAGAATGAGAGCCGTCAAATTAACCGTCATCCTGTCACTATTGGTGGCCACTTCACTTGAAACGTAATGTAGCTCACTTGTGTATGGTGTGTCCAAGCATGGTTAGCTTAGAGATTGTTATGTAGATTAAAGTATCAACTGTGATCATGTTACGAATTCATTTTCTAGCATATGATCCTCTGTTTTGTTGACGGTGAATCATTGACACCACATAAGAATCTTGTTTTTTGAGGTTAAATGGTAAAAATATTGTATTGAAAATAAGTAGAACCAATTATAAGATGAGGATAACCCTTCGGGGACAGATAATATATGGCATCTGACTCTAATTCTCTCCCTTTTGCCTTTGAAAGCTTGGTTAAGCATTCACAACAGCTTACAGCAATGATGATTGTATCTTGTTTTTTTTGGTTAAATAGTAAAAACATTGTTTTATCAATCTGAGAAAATCACTTATAAGAGCAAAAAGGATTCTCTGGACAAAACATATGTTGCACCAAAGAAATTTAAATCTACTTTTTAATTAGAACTCCGCTCTCATAAACAAACTAATGGTTTAGAAGTCGTCTTGGCTATTTAAATTTAATTTCATGGCGAGGTAGTCATACCTGGTTATAATTCATTTGGATGGATCCAAAGTATTAAATTTGACAGTAATACCATAAACATACCCAGGTGGATAAGTTATTTTAATAAAAATGATAATATTTTTCTAAAGCAATTTTGGATGACCTGAGACTCTAATGCACCATTTTGTAAGATGTAACGATCAAAGCCACACAAGTTCTTTTTCATCCGGTCATCCCTCTATCTTTTTTTTCCCTCTTTTTTTCCTTTCCTTTGCCCAATATAATTAAGGCAACCCTCCTTAACTTGATATATCTACCGTCTTTTGCACTTGCTCATTACACCATTAGCAATGGTATCAACCCCGTGTTACTCATGTAGCCAAGGATCTTTGTAAGAGACGATAAGCACGAATACTACACAGGAGATAACCGTAGGTTACCCATCAAGGCTAATGCTGACCGATACTCATCCCAAAGCACCGCCACACCATCATTGAACCCGTCTAGAAAGCAACTTCAGATCATGATATCAGCTACAATCTTTAGACCAAGTGTCTTGCAAAATGTGGCTAAGCAAGCGATGGCAAGAAGATACCGAATGTGTGTGTGTGTGTGTGTGTGTGTGAGGATTTTCAAGAACTGCAACACATACCAACAACAAATATATAACTCCTCCCAGAGCACCAACGAAAGAAAGACAAACCCCCACCACCCACCTATTGAAACACTACAAAGCTGCACCAAAGCTTAACCAAGACTCCCCCCACCCCCCACATCACCCACCCCATCCTCAAACTGAAGACTACATATAGCAAACTTAACCAAGAGAAGATAGACTACACTCATGTTCAAGCCAAAAGAAATTCACCCTCAAGTAGGATGCAAACAGAGTGTTGAGGCTAAAACAAAGCGCTCCCAACTAAGTCGTAAACAAATTGTTTGAGGTCAGAACAAGACACCCCCAACCAAGACGCAAACAAAGTGTTGAAGCCAGAACAAGGCATTCCCAACCAACTCATAAACATGGAGCCTGGAAAATGCACCCCAACTATAACGAAGTCGAACTACCTCACCACAGCCCAAACTATTAAAAAGAACACAAGCAAACGGAGCCACGAGTTAAAAACATTACATAACCGGTCTAAACACTAGCAGAGGAACAAACCAACATAAATAAGGTCTCTAAGCCCCCCCACGGGGGGGGGGGGGGGGGGGGTGATTAACCAACATAAATAAGGTCTCTAAAGAATCGATCAATCAAACCCAATAAGGATCTAACAACGTCTAACTCGCTAAACCATACCCAAAATGGCAGAAAGCTTTAAGGTCGAAAACGATATGCCATTTCATAAAACAAAATTGAGAGGGAAATGGGCAGCACATAGATCACCGATACCCATGAACAAGACTACAAAATCAGATACAACCCCCCATAGCTCCGGCCCTAGATCGTCGACCGTCCCACTCGCCGCATTTGCCCACAATGGGGCGGCGGTGAAGGTCACTGGTACGATGCTGGTCAAAGGAAGATTTGATTCGTACTAGCTAAGATCTAAAAGACAAGAAAGCATGAAAGGGATGGGTGGAAAGCCTCTAACTCAAGCGAGAGAAGCCCTCCTCGGCGGTGATACTTTTCACGCATTTGGAGAAAATAAACGGAAAAATCTCAATTGCCTAGTAAGAGATGTTCCACTCATCACCAATCTTGCCTGCTGTTAGAAACCACCATTGGAAAACACAAAATGCAATAGAAGACCTTGCACTTGTTTTTCTTTTGGTCGTCAGACCTTGCACTTCAACCATAGTGTCTATGCGACACCGGGGAAGAAAGTAATTAAACGAAAGCTAAGCAAGCAGGTTACAACAACTAAGTGGCGATCCATCTCTCTGTGTTGACGATGGGATGTGCGATATAACAACATGGAGGAATTCCCAATGACAGAGAATCAAGGTCAGAAGCAGCAACAGATGCACTGAAGTTCTTTTCCAATCTTTTGGTAATAAAAGGTTAGAAGTTTGGATCCTATCATTTCCTCTTTTTCGGTCATGGCATTTTTGCTATTTCCATGAGTCAGTCTTGCGAAACAGATTCAAGTTGTCCCTTGTTATGTCGCAGTACTCGTTTCATACTGATTGTCTTTTTTGACTTTTTACAAATTCTTAAAAATTGATTTTTGACAGTTTAAGCAGCGTCATCGTTCTTTCTAAGTTAACTTTTCAAACTGTTCTTATTTGATTTTTCTTTTCTTTCTTTTTTGAGTTTCAATATTTCTACAATTATATACCTGTAAGAATTGGCAAAACGAGGAAAAGATAAGGGCAAATTACACATATGTCCCTGAGGTTATGGTATAATTACAATCAAGGATACTAAGTTTCAAAATGTAACATATCGTGACCAAAACATTTTCAAATGTATCAGCCGTGTCCATCCGTCAGGGTTCCGTCCAAAAAGTGTACTTTTTTAATGATGTCATCGATACGTATTTTAAAAATACCAACTTTACCCTTATACTGTATAGAACAGTATAAAGCAAAACTCTCTTACATGCCAGGTATTTCCTGCTTACAATTTCAAACTATACTTTTAACACAAGTGGGTATTCTGTGTGATTGCAAAAGAAGAACAAAAAAAAACAACAACGAGGGACTGAGGCAAACTAGGGTTTGCTACTAAGTACGAGGGTATACAGCTTGGATTGTGTGTGATTGCAAAGGAGAAATATACAACAGAGTTCCAGATTAAAGGTAACCTGAGCTAAACTTGAGTTACAAAATTAGGGTTTAGCAAATGTAAGGAAAAATTAGGGTTTGCTACGAAATTAGGGTTTGCTACAAAATTAGGGTTTGCTATAGCTGTTAATTCCTAAATATCTACCGGTAGATATGCATCTACAAGCAGATCAAAAGAGCAAAATTCATCACTAAAGGACCCAGTCCCAATATTTTGGGCCTATGCACACCAGGTTTTGATAAAAGTCCCCAGTGTGTTTTTTCCCTTTTTTTTCCTGTTTGTTGCCTAATCACTACTTTCCTTTTCATTTGCAGATTGTCAATGTCAATGCCTTTGTCATCTTCAAGTATTGGACGTAAGAGACCGAATCAAGCATGTGACCTAAAATATGAGGACAAAAATTGCAATTATGGACAGAAGGCTTTAATTAGGGTTTCATGGTCCCACAATAACAAACATAAGTTGTACTACACATGTCCATTCAGAGAATGCAACATGTTTGCATGGTGCAATCCTACCAATCTTGGGCTTCTTGCACCCTAACTTGGCACCCAGACTTTGCCTGAAGCACATTTACAGTTCGGTGGTTCAATGGAGCATGACAGGCAACTAAGTATGAGGGTTGACAGCTTGGAAGAGATCATGAAAATGTTGAAAAAAATGGCTTTAATAGGATGCTTCTTGATGTGTTTAGTGGCCATTGCCATTGGAGTGAAGTAGTAGGGTTTGGGCAATTTAGGGCTGTAATTCTATAAGATTATGCTTTGTACCCCTATTATGTAATGATTGTGTCTTCTTCTTTAGTGCAGTAATTTGTGTTGTCAAACTATTTCTTAATTGGCTTTGTTGTTTTGCAACAACTATGCATAGTAGTATTTACAGTAGATGTTACAATAGTGTATGGTAAATATTGCAAAGATGTCCAAACCTCAACATCATTGTAACAGTAATGTTTAACTAACAAGGTAGTCTTGTAACATAAATGTCCAAACATCAACAATCATGTAACATTCATGTACAAAAGTCACCAATCATGTAACAGTGAACTCCAAAATGACACAACTCATTCTCATTTTAATGTCCAACTATACCAATACATTGCAACAACAATGCAGCTCATATCACAAGACTGTCAAGTCCAAAAGACATCTTTCATCCAATTAGAAATTAACATCCCTAAATACAGCCATGTTCAAAAAGACTGTCAAGTCCAAAATGACATCTTTCATCCAATTACAAATTAACATCCCTAAGCAATTACAGTCATTACAGTCATGTCCAAAAAGACTGTCAATTACAAATTTGGATCTCTAAGCACATTTACAAAATCCAATCCCTAAGCAATTACAGTCATGTCCAAAAAGACTGTCAATAACAAATTGGATCCCTAAGCACATTTACAAAATCCAATCCCTCAGCAATTACAGTCATGTCCAAAAAGAAAATATCAGGCTATGGTTGTTGATGCAGCTTGGGAGCTTGAAGGAGCACCATCAACAGTTGGCTCAGTAACAGAAGTGGTGGCAGCAGCAGTAGAAATGGTGCAACAGCAGCAGCCTTCATATTTCCATTTTCCTGTTATGTAGGGGTGCAAAAATCCCTTAGAAAGAAGAAATAAAACAAAAAAAAGGATTTACAAAATTGGTAGGTGTTAGTCATGCCCTTGCCCTTATAGGGGCTCTTTGGCATGTCCTTCTGTTGTGTCCAAACTCCTTGCACAGTGAACACCTAAGTGTGCTTGACCTGTTTTGACTTGATGTTGGCTCATCTGCTTGCCTTTTTCTATTCTTCCTAGGCCTGCCTGGCAGCCTTCTCAGAGGTGGGGGTAAAACAGTTGGAGGAGTGATGAAAATATCAGGCCACAGTTTCATGTCTGGTACATGATGTATCATACCTTCATAGGTCTTCAAAATTTTGTCCCCGTGGAAACAAGGATCACAAAAGTCCTCAAGCATACCCCTTCTGTAAGATATGCATGCAGCATCATGCTTACAAGGAATCCCACTCGCATCCCATGCCTTATACTCACAGCTCATCCTCTCAAGATTAACAATGTAGTTGATGCTCAACTCACTAACTTGAAATTCAGTGTCATCAGCTACTAGAAAGTGTATACTTTCTACCCTCCTCTCTATTCTTGTTCAACTTTGCCAAAACTCTTGGGGGTACAACAGTGTCCCAAGTTGATACTGATTACAACCTCATGTGAAACCTGCCCATCAATTTACTCCTTAACTGTTCCACCAAGCTCAATACAGGCAGATACCTTAAGTCCCCTAACCAACTGTTGAAGCTCTCAGTGATGTTATTTGTGATACTAACACACCTTGCCATTAGATCAAACCCAAACCTTATCCATAATGATAATGGCAGGTTAGCAAGCCAATCATGAGCTTCCCTACTTTGGTCCTTTATTTTTTCCATTGCATTATAAGCCCTAGTAGCCATCCAAATGCTATTTCTCAACAACAAACCAGGGTGCTTAGCTTTGAAATTTGCATATACATGCCTGCAACAGTGCCTATTGTAGACATTTGGGAAGATATGGTTGATTGCCTCCCTTAACCCCTTCTGCCTATCAGTCATAAATGTGCAAGACTGCTCATCCCTGCCCTCTCCAATTTGGTTCTTTAGATGGCCAAAGAAAAACTCCCAACTGTCCTTGTTCTCACTCTCAACAATGCCAAATGCTACAGGAAACAAGCCATTGTTCCCATCAATAGAAATGGCAGCCAACAGTACACCTCCATATGTTCCTTTTAGATGGCATCCATCAAACCCTATCCATGACCTACACCCCTTTAGGAATCCATCAATCATAGCAGGAAAGGTGACAAACATCCTTTTAAATGAAGGTGGAACTAAGAGGTCAGGCCTATTGTATTCTAATTCAAATACTGCTTCAAGATTTGTCCTCTTAACCATCTCCTTATACATTGGAAGCTTAGCATAGGACTCAGCATGTCTTCCATCTATCTCATCTAATGCCCTATTTGTGGCCCTATACAACTGCATTCTACTAGGTTGCACCCCATACTTCTACATTTATGCCATCATACCAGCAATTTTGATATCTAGATTTGATCTAATGAGCTCTATGAGCTTGTTAGCAATCCAAGGTGATGTAGCTTCTGGGATTCTACCTTGTCTAACACAAGTGTGGGCTGGTCCAATAGACTCAATCTTGAAAGTTGTTTTAACAGGGCATACAGATGCATGAATTTTCCAAGGGCAGTTATCTCTTGCACAATGTCCACTTACTCTTACCAAATCACTCTTATCTCTGACCAATCTAAATCCCTCTTGTATCATATAGTCCTTCAAAGCACTTTTAAAAGAATACACATCCTCTAATAACAGGCCTACCTCAAAAGAAATAAGCCCAGCAGTTGTCTTTTCAAATACCTTTCCCCTCAATTGTGTAGTTCTATCCTTCAAAACATCAACATTATAGTCACTGGCATATTTTGGTTCACAATCATCACTCCCTTCATAGTCAGGCATATCATCCCCATGCAAACCCACCCCATCATCACCACTTGAATTTATATCATCACTATCCCCCAGGCTACCAGACTCATCATCACTATCCTCACCACTGCTGTCACTTGCACTTGTTTCATCCATATCATCCTCACTGCTCACCATGTCCCTTGTTTCATGATCATCCTCTTCACTGCTCTCCATGTCACTTGTCTCATCCCTATCCACATCACTACTCACCCTATCCCTTCTTTTATTTTGTAACGCCCCCAAAAATTTGGAGCTCCGCTGCCCTGAACTCCCGAGTCGTTAACCTACCAGATCACCTCAAACCTGTCAAATCTGTTCACCAACACATACTTTAAAGCATCTGATCAAACACTGATCCAAATTTCTCGAAATACAAGATTTCAATAACTGTTCAAACTTAACTATTAAAACCTAGGTTCTCAATAACCTAATAGAATGAATCGACGGCACAGACCCGTGCAGGGGTCACATTACCCAGTATGATGGGCACATTGAATCTCACACAGACTTTAACCCATTCCTGAACATGCAATAGCTGATCGTTACCTATAGAAGGGAGTCAAACGAAGGGTGAGCTTTCGAGAGCTCAGTAAGGTCATACAAAGCAATCTCGGAGGGAGTTACAACAATTCAAAGATCAACAGTTAAGGGATTTCAAACAGTTACGTCAGTCTGACAAAAACAGGGAAGCGTTTTACTCAGTCCCTTTTTATAAGATATTCAGACAATTGTTCTAAAAAATTCTTAAAGTGATCAATGCAGACATAATGCACATAAATTCTGAAGATACTGATCATGGGTGGTAGCGGTGCCACACAGGCAAGGCTCAGAAAATGTACACATGCATGATGTACCAGAATACTAGTCCATTTAGGTACCAGCCTGCATTCCACGCAAGATTCAGACCAGCCTTAGAATGCCCGCCTCAGAACAAAACAGAACAGATTCCCATGTCAGTATATAGAAGACATATATCACAGAATCAACACACAGATTAATGCTCAATATGCAACAAAATCTGAGCACTGATAGGAGTTCAATAATTGAATCAGGTTCAACATCAGGGTTTACTTGGAATAACATATCGAAATCAATGCTTATTTAAAGCTCAACAACGGTCATAAATAAACAAAAGAATAATTACGAAAGCAAACTGATGGATCGATGTTCGGATAGAAACCCTTACCGGGATCTGCAGCTAATTTATCATAAGCTAAAGTCTTTAGCTTTAACCCAAATAAATTCGAGATTCTCTCTCTCTCCCCTTTTGCTCCCTTCTTTTTCCATTTCTTCTTTTCTTCGTTCTGCTGTTCTTCTCTTCTCTATCTTTTGCTCTCTGTTTTTGTTTTCTTGTTTCTTTCCCGAAATGGAAAGGTTTCCTCTCACGTCTCTCTCTTTTTTTCTTTAATTCCTTAGATATCTTATTCTATCCATATCTTATAATTGCCCATCAAAGTTTATTGACACATCATGCATACCTTAAAGAATTATAAATTACCCCCTTAAGTTTTCATATTTGCAAAATAGCCCCAGAGTTTTGAAAATTACATTTTTGCTCCGAAATCTTTTTAAACTTCGATACCCTACTAACACATGAGCATTGCTCAAAATTATTCCCCGTTTATTTTTTGGAGCCCAGATGGCTATTTAACCGGCTCCCGAATTTTGGGATATTACATCATTCCCCCTTATAAAAATTTCATCCTCGAAATTTGCTCACGGATACCTTATCACTTATAACGTCTAGGTACTAGGCTTCTGCTGTGCCAGTCTGATAATTGTAGCACCGTAGCCAAGCTACACCAAATCTTCGTGCCCACGTTCGTTACTACGAACTCTCATATACAACTGTTGTATTCTAATGGTGATGTTAACTCAGTCCGATCAGGTTATCACTCGTGCTCTAACCGCTCCATTTTTTTTTACAACAATGAGTTGCTAATACCAAACTCACTAAGTTAAACCTACACCACTCCGAATTCAACGCATGTCCAACAGATTAATCAAACTCTATTACAATAAGCTCCCACTGCATTATACTAATCCTATACCCGAAACTCTATCAGTTGCACAAATCATTTCACGATGGGAAGTTTAACTTCGAGTTTAAGGTGTATTGTACACCAAACAGAACTTACACGCTATCAAAGCTATCGTGAATAAGATAATCAATTCCTATAAGCATTTGCACCTCACAATCACCAGCAGAGATAATCAATCAAAGACAAAAATCGTAGCCACCTGACTTTCACTGCACGCTCTCGTGCCTTATCTCAAGGAGTCCAAGCTATTACCGAATTCGTCATCTAGAGATGCGTTCTCCTAAGATAACGTAGCATATGATTCCAGATACCTATGTATGCAATTTCACTAGAGCGTAAGGCTCTATGTCATCACATCACTTCCATTTCACAGTCATATTATTTACAAAAGTCTCCTTGCCTTATTCTTCAATCATCTGTTTCAGCTAAACGTTTAAAACTTTTCGGTTTCCAAAAGCAAGTAACATACTGTCTATTATCATGTGTTCAGCCAAGATTTCAATCATACACCAAATTATCAAATAGCTTATCCAAACCTTATCCACGTTCTTCGAATCTATTCTCGCTCACAGATTATCTGAGGCTTAGGGGTCTACCTAACTTCATATCCAGGTAGGGAAAACTATGCAAATACTGATAATAAAATTCACAATCAGACAGTCAAAACACAAAAATCTTTAACAAAATCATGCATATTAGTTCTCAGGGTGCACAACAGAATTCTGTGACATTCCAGTAAAACGACGGACACAGGAACGATGATACAAACAATCAGAATCAGAAGAAGTTATTAGTCCTTAATAAGATTCGTAGTTTTCTCATGGCCAGTGAGTCAAATACTACCCCATCAAGTCCAAATAGATTCGAAAGAACAGATAAATATTTCAAAAAGGAATAAGACGACTCGACATGAATGACATCTTCTCTGACGTCTCAGCGTAAGCTGACATTCAATTAAGTCGTCCTTGAATTCAATACACAGAAGAATGAATGAGATGACGGAGTAAAATTCCAGGTTCCTTCTTGTAGCCCTAAACCAAATTTTCAGTTTTAACACCAGTCATTTCCCAAAACACTATTCCTACTATACGACTAAGGTTTCCACTGACAATACACGGATGCGTGATTAGCAAATCACCAATTCATACCTAGCATGATATCAAAATCCTAAACAACAAATAGAGTGAGGTCCATAGAAAAGTCTTTATCCCAAACATAGACTGTATATTCACATAGAACCACAAAACAGTCAAAAACTCTCCCAACGGAATACTTATCACAATATCAGTTCTTAAAGGATGAACCTTTATCCTCAATCTCTATGCCGAAGTAACAAATGTAAAAATACGATGCTCCCAACTTAAATAGTATACACGCATCTAATAGGTTAACCTGTAAAGTGCCTGAAACCACGTCATCAAACGTGACAACATCCTAAGCGGACATTGAACAAAATTTAGCTGATGTTTAGAGCCTCAGCCCTTACTGACCTTGTCATTTTCCTGTCGAGAAACACTGCTCGCTGTTACACTAGCTATAAGTACACGACTGATTATTTCTCAGAAACAGACACTTTCAAACTTACTGCTTCACACTGTCATGCTTAACACATCATCCGGTCACTTTATTGTATAACTCACCACACTGGCCTTAATAGCACTTACCACATTGGGTGGCCAGAAATTGACCCACCACCCTGACCAGTACTCTATGTAGGTCAAACTCCAAAATTATACAATGGTTTAACCCTAGTACCCTGACTGATCAAGCGCCTTTACCCTTTGCTCCCATAAATCCCTTATCATGCCTTGATCAGATTTCAGAACTCTATCCAAATCTCAATACCCCCGAACCAAAATGGGCTTGAATCCCTGATTTTGTCCCAACCTTTAACCTTGGCATCATATTGTGTCGATTGTATAAACTTTTTGCTGACGGCTGTCAGCTCCTACAAATCTGTTCAAGGAAAATTCTTACTTATCTTTCTTCTATCTTGCCTGTGCTTACTCACTCCTTCCTTCATTGTCAGACTTAAACTGTTCCAAAACACATACCAAATAGAGACATTCCATATAGCTCATCAATCGAGCTGAGATCACTATATCTCTCAGTTCAGACCTAAGCCTCACTCAGACTGCTGAAATCTACCTGCCTTTGTCAATAAATCTTTACCGCAATTCTAGCAGGGCAACAAAACCTCATCTCAACCTCGTCTAGTTACTCTTAATCTGCTTGCCTCATATTAACAAACTTCTTTAACATCTGTTCATGAAATCTCATAAAAATACTTGTCGAGTAATAACTCCCTACACTGTTCCCCAGTGACATCAATCAATTACTGATGAGTTGGACTTTTCGCTACCATTTTCAACCACTGATCGGTCTCCCTTCTTAGTTTATATACAACAAATTCAATCTTTCGTCACTTCACTTACAATTGTTCAAAATTTATACAATCAGTTGCTCAAAATTTCCTCAACTTTGTACTCCTCGAGGCTGGTTGGCCAAATTTTGTGTCATCAAAATCAGAATCAGGTTCATAGTCTTCAGAATCATTACCATCAGTTCTGGGTTTTGTTGTTTCCCCCTATTAGATAGAGATGCCCCTATATAATCATAAAACCCCCATACATTACATTTTTCAATCTAAAGATTGTCTGGTCAAGTCTTTCTAATACGAGGAGAATCCCTGCTCCATCTTATACAACCTGTTGGAACCTCATCTATCGGGGACCACTAAGCCCTATGTACCATCTTCACTGACAGTGCTCTGAGTACTGATCATATCGATACAGTTAACAGTTATCAATATCGCACTACACGTGTTAAAAGAACAATACGGTTACAAGCTAAAAGCAGACTTCCTAACTCTAATGGCATACATCTTAACTCTACCTTTATCCTACCCCACTCTCATTAACCGGATACGATTCCACAGAATCGTATTACTTACACTCGGTGATTCCGTGCCTACAGATTCATATGCATATACTCTTAATACTACAAGACCGAACTGCTCTGATACCAACTGTAACGCCCCCAAAAATCCAAAACTCTGTCGCCCTAAACTCCCGGGTCGTTAACCTACCGGATCACCTCAAACCTGTCAAATTTGTTCACCAACACATACTTTAAAGCATCTGATTCAACACCGATCCAAATTCCTCGAAATAAAAGATTTCAATAACTGTTTAAACTTAACTATTAAAACCTAGGTTCTCAATAACTTGATAGAATGAATCGACGGTACAGACCCGCGTAGGGGTCACATTACCCAGTAGTGATGGGCACATCGAAATCTCACACAAACTCTATAAGTGTTGGAATAGTTAGTGACAAGATGTGGGTTTATTGTCCCACATTGGAAAGGTAAGAAGGATGCAAAGCAGCTTTACTCACGAAATTAATTAACTGCAGTTAGTAGTCAACAGTGAAAATTCTGATTTTGCTTGTCAGACTTTAGTGGGAGCATTTTTCCTTAAGGACATTGATGATTCATAATCAAAGCCTTGTTGATATCCGGTAGCTTAGGGAGGGTTGAAAGAATGTTCGATGCTAGGCAGCTAGTCCACTCGAATTTAACACTGTTTACGTGTTATTACATTGATGTGATTGAATATCCCTTCAAGCAAAACTGATTGTAAGAAGGGTATCCTGTCTCATTCACATTTTTAGCCATAAGTTTGTTCCAAAATAAATAAACATTTACCCGTAAGTACCGTGAAAATACTTTCAAAATATGACGGGGTATTCCTTCTCCCTCCCCCCATTTATGTTCCAACCTTCCAACATCTTAGCTAACTACTTTGTTCAAGTAATGGAGTATAACAAATCCTCATAGATGCAAATAAATGTAATTATCTTCAACTTGTGGATGTAGGACAAAAAGGTGTCAAAGGTGCACAACCAGATCCAGTTTTATCATGGTCCCAAAGAGTTAAAATTGCTGTAGCTGCTGCAAAAGGACTTGAATACTTACATGAGAAGGTGTTCGTATTATCCACTGTGATATTACGTCTAGCAATATGTTACTTTCCGATGATGAATTCACCAAGATTGCGGATTTGTCAACTCAAGAACCTGATTTGGCAAGTCATATGTATTCCACTTGTGTTTTGGGAACCTTCAGTTATTGTGCTCGAGAGTAAGCTCTTCTTTGGATCTTTGCATAGATGCTTTTTTGTGTCTAAGTGATTAAATTCCCCAATTCTGCTCAAATTACCTTCCGTTGCAAGTGATTTGATTTTCCAACTCTGCTTAAATTACCTTTTGTAGCTGCCAAGTGCCAACCACGGATATTATACTTGATAGGAAACAACATATATGGCATAATTTATAAGAAAAAATGTCGCATTACCTTGGGTAAGAAACAAATAAGGAACCGATATATGGTTCCAGAGGATGAAGTGACCAAATGGTAGGATCTGTTTGTTCCCGGTCAATATCATGTATTTGGCCTCGCATGTGCCCATAATTTTCACATGCATATGATTGACACTTTTGACAGTCCATGAAATTCTTAAAGACTGCAGACCAGAGCAGTGTTATTAAAGGCGCGCCTAGGTGCAAGGCGCATATCCTGCACTCTGCGCCTCGCCTAGGGCTAGGCGCGGCCCCTTCGAAAAGGCGCTCGCCTTTCGCGCTTAGGCGCCCAGGCTGTGGTGGAGGTGCAAAAAAGAGCCCAAGAATCCTAATTTTTTATTTTAGCATTGTGGATTATCTCAACCGTTCATTTTTTATTCATTGTTTCATATATAACATAATAAATCAATATCGAAATAAAATAAAATAAAAAAACCTAAAACCCAAAAATCTCAAAGCAATCGATTATTTTATTGTTGTTAATTGTGCTAGCCCAATTCTCAATTGTTACTATCTTTTAAGTAAATTTACTCCTTCACTTTACCTTGTAAACAAAGAAGATGAAAGTAAAGAGGAACCTCTACCGGACTTGGAGCCTATGATTCCCTTTTGAAGAAAACATTGTTGCCTTAGCCATCACTGATGATGAGGATGACGTTCTTGTCATATTCACTTAAGATTAATTAACTACTTCTCATTGGATTTGAAACTTTTTCTAGTCTTGAAAATTCGTTAAATTGGCATGTTCTGAATTTTTTTACCTGATTTTATTGGTTTAATGCATTAATATTTATTTATTTTTATTTTGTGCCTCACATCGAAAAGGCGTGCGCCTGCGCTTTGCATTTAGGCTCCAAGGACCCTTTGCGCCTTATATGCGCCTGCGCCTTTAATAACTATGGACCAAAGTCACCAGGCCATAGAGTTATGGCTGGGAGTAGAAGCGACAGCAACAATGTGTTTTAGAGCACTTGTATACACAACATTCGGCAAATACCACCTGCAATGTATGAAGGTTTTATTGTACAGTTTGAATTTTGAAAACTAAGAAGTTAATAAGTTTTTTTAAGGAAGACTTTCCACTGGTATGTTGGTAGTCTGTCTCCTAGATGATTAGCTTTGCACAGGTTCGATTCCTTAGCTGCATTCCTAGTCTATATTTTTTATATAAATAAAGAAGGTGTTACAAAATCGCTCTAGATAAATATGTATAGAACACGATAACCAAATAAGAAAACACAAGAAATATGAGAGAACTTAAATTCACTTTGCACAAGTCAGATTTACAACGCTCCCTCACGTGTATCTCTCAACTGTTTTCCTACTCAAAGAAGGACTCTTCTTTCTTTCTTTCCTACTCAAAGAAAGACTCTCCTCTCTTGCCCTTAAACACAATACAATACACCTTACTTATAGTTGGAGAAAGCAGTGATCTTCTCTTATCTAACCAATATGGGACAAGATGTCTTATATACTAAGGGTCAAGTTCCAATCTTATTTGAGTAACCGATATGGGACATAAATACAAGACATATATCAACAATATCCACATTGGCTTGTATTAACAAACAACTCCATGAGAAAAGTATAATATGCCTTCAGTACCTTCTTCAGGTACTCCACATTGCATCCCCTTTAAAGGTAGGGATGCACTCTACCTTGAACTCAACAAGAAAGAAGATGAATCAAGTTCAAGCAATGCTTGAACTTTTCTGTCGTCACTGTCTTCCTGAGCATATCAACTGCGTAGGTCCTTGGCCCCATCTGCCACTCACCATAGCATAGCGTCGATCCTTTGTCCAGCTGTAACACCGTAATCCCCTCACGTGTCAGCCCCATCCTTGGACACCAACGGGATCATCCACTCTGGTTGGTCTTCTTTACCCCTCATCATCTTGTAATATGGATTGAGCGTAGCGCTCGACTTCTCCATGAAGTCCATCCTAAGCACCACCCCAAGCTCATCCATGTCGATGATGTTGAAGTCGGCCTTCCTTGTCTATCCGTCGATCCTCAAATTGACATTCTTGACGGCTCTCTTCATCAGTTGCTCCTCAGCATTCACGGCCGTGAACCAACTCTCGTCCTTAGTTGGTTTTAGCCCAAGCCACTTGACAATCCTTGGACTCATGAAGTTGTGGGTAGCCCCGGTATCCAAAAACGCTTCTTGAGTCTTCCCGGCAACGTCCACTGTTGCGTAGAGCAAGCCTCATATCTTCTTGCTTTACTTCCCTTTGGTAGCTTCTTTCTTCAACTTATACACGAACACATTGACCATCTGTAATGCCCCCATGCGTACCTCCCCATCGCTTCTAGAAGAATCCCTCTTGCTGCCTTTGTGCTTCTCGAGGAACGCAATCATCTTACGTTGTGTGGGCAATCCTTTCTGTAATGCAAACCTGCATAGTATAAGCATCCTTCTCTAGGCCCCACATGAGCCTTATGGTCACAAGAGTCACCCCGCTTGTGACTTCCCTCATGCTTCTTTTTCCCTTTGTGATGGCGGCGACGTCCCTCGTCCTCACTCCGCTCATCATCGGTTGCCTTGGGCGAGCCACTCTTCGACATACTGTCTCCCCTATCTTTGGCAAGCTCGTGCCTTGGAGATCTCGGCCTCTCACCTTGCTTGAAGTCTCCCAACCTCTCGACAATCGCCATGGCGGAAGCCAAGTCATGAGGTTCCCTTCACTGCAACTCTGTGGCAACCCAATACTGCAACCCGTCAACAAAGAAGCATAGTCGCTGCCTCTCGGGCATCTTCGGTATTTTGAGCATCAAAGCCAAATACTCATTCACATACTTGCAGATGTTTCCCTTCTGTCTCAGCCATCGAAGGTTGATCATCGCCATATCTTCGGCGTTCTCCGGATAGAACTGCCTTTGTAGTTCACGCTTGAACTTCTCCCACGTTTTGACCGTAAGGTACATGACCGTCTTCTCCTCCTCCTCGTCGATGTCGAGGGCTTCAAAGTACTGCTCCAAGTGCCAAAAGAAATTATCCACATGCCTCGCCTCTCTCGCTCCATTGTACGATCCCATTGTACGATCTCGGCTCTGGCATTTTCTTTCACCTTGGCTGCACCGCAATACACCCCTACCTCGTAGCTCTTGTAAGCTCCTTCTTACAAGCAGCTAGTTCTTCTTGGAGCTCCGTGAGAGAACTCAAATCCACTTTGCACAAGTCAGATTTACAACGCTCCCTCTCATGTATCTCTCAACCGTTTTCCTACTCAAAGAAGGATTCTTCTTTCTTTCTTTCCTACTCAAAGAAAGACTCTCCTCTCTTGCCCTCAAACACAATACAAGACACATTACTTATATTTGGAGAAAGCAGTGATCTTCTCTTATCCAACCAATATGGGACAAGATGTCTTATATATTAAAGGCCAAGTTCCAATCTTATTTGATTAACCGATGTGGAACATAAATACAACAAATATGAGAGAAACCATAATAAGATCCATTATGTTATTTGTTGTGACGTTGGCCCCTGAGGCGTCTACCTGCTCCGATCTTTTCAATTCATTTGCCAGATATGCAATGACTGGGCAGCCAAATTCAAAGAGTGATATTTACAGCTTTGGTGTCGTCCTCCTGGAGCTCTTGACTGGGCGTAAGTAGACCTGGCAAAATGTTGCCCGGACCCGTTGCCCGGACCCGTTACCCGGACCGTACCCGGTCCAAAATGCCGGGTACGGGTAGCTATTTTCATTACCCGCAGAAATCGTACCCGTACCCGAACCGACCCGAAATTTACGGGTAAATCCGGGTCGGGTACGGATTACCCGGGCTACCCGGTTTTTCTATATAAATCTTAGGGTTTTCTGATTCTACACTTCTTTTCTCTCATTCTTTCCAGCCCCTCTGCGATTCTGCGCCGCTACCTCTCCTCTCTCCCTCCCTCCCTCTCTCTCTCTCTCGATCGACATAACTCTACGGTCTCTACCTCGCGACGCCGCTCTCCCGCGCCTGTCAGATCCATCGACGGCAGCTGCTCCACAGCAACTTGACGGCCAGCTACTCGACTGTAGCGTATCGAGCTCGCAGCTGGGGCTGTTACATCGACGTCCCACTCTACCTCGCGACGCCGCTCTCCCGCCCCTGTCAGATCCATCGACGGCAGCTACTCCACAACAACTCGACGTCCTTCTCACGCTCCGCCGCCACAGCTCCTTCGATCAGATCCGCCACCGCTCCGTGGCCACCATCTCCGTCTTAGCCGCTAGATTTATATTTATTTTTAAGTCTTTTGTGTGTATTTAAGTATTTTGTTGGTAGTGTTTTTTCTCAGATCTGCCTTTGTAGGTGATTTTTGGGCATTTGTGTTCAGTTATTATTGTATGTTTGTGTTTGGAGATGATAGGGGTTATTATTCCCCCCCAGATCTGCTTGATTTATTTCTCTAAATGATTTTCGGGCATTTGTGTAATTGTATCTGTGTTTGAAGCTTGGAGTTGAGATGATAGAGTTATTTGAGAATTGTATCTGAGATGATTAATGTAATCAGAAAACAGGCTTAAGAAAAATAGTCCAGTAAATGTTTATTCAAAAAAAATAATTATTTAATTAATATTTACCCGCGGGTAATACCCTACCCGCAAGGGTAGGGTACGGATCCCCAAAAAACCTACCCGAAAAAAGCCGGGTAAAATTTATCCGATCCGTTTTTACCCGGACCCGAACGGTTTTTACCCGTACCCGGGCGGGTAGACCCGTTTGCCAGGTCTAGGCGTAAGCCTGTTGACCCTACATCGCCACCTGGACAGCAGATTCTTGTGACATGGGTACTCCCTCCATCCTAGTTCATCATGACGGAATATTACTGCTTATTTCTGAGCTTCGTGTTGTATATTCTGTAAACAAAGCTTATACCTTTGCTTGTGGGTGGTACTTTAGGCAACACCAAAACTCAACGAAGATAAGGTGAAGCAGTGTGTTGACCCTAGACTGAACGGCGAATACCCTCCCAAGGCAATTGCAAAGGTAATCCGAAGCTAAGTTTCGGCCAAACATGAGCGACGTTTTCTCGGCCCAATAATTACCCATGTCTGCTGTTCGTCAATTTGCTGCAAAAAGATGGCTGTTGTTGCTGCCATGTGTGTTCAATATGAAGCTAAGTTTCGGCCAAACATGAGCGATGTAGTTGAAGCGCTACAGCCTCTTTTAGATGCACGATCTGGACTTGCCCAGTAAAGCGCAGAACTTGTGATGTTCCTCCCTCCTCAACCTCTCCTCAAAACAACGTTCCCAGTGTCTGTGTTGTAATCGGTTGATGTAGATCATGTGTCTTCATTTGATTCTCTTCGTATCGAAGAATTTAGTCATTTGGCCCTTGTAACGCAAAGATTTACTGTTCTACAGATGCGCTGAGTGCCTACGTTGTACTTACCAAAATAAAACATAAAAAAATGTACTAGTACCTATGTTGTATGCAGTCAGCAGTAGGAGAGAAAAGCCGCTTTCAAAATTCATTTCTCTTTTTAACTTCTACGAGTAAGAATCACGTACTTTATACGCAAAGTAGTGATTCAAAATAAAAAGGTTATAACCTTAGTAAAAAAATACATAACTAAACATAATGATTTTAATTATATCATAATTAGTAAATTAATTATGAATTACTAATCAAAGACTCGAAGCATGAAAAGTTCATTGAGAAAAACATGGTCTTACTTTCAAATGTGAATTGTTAATGTCAATTATCACCATTATTTGTTACTATTTTATCCTAATTGTTTCTTTAGTCACATCAAATTACTATTTAAGAGAATCCCGACCGTTTCATGTTGTACCTTGTTAACTAAGGTAGAGTGACATTGCAATCAGTTTTAAACATATTTTAAAAATATTTAATTCTCACTAAATACTACTAGTATGGAATTATAGTAATAAAAAGTAAAGAAAGTGTTCTAAATGTCGTACATAGATGTAATGCAAAGTGTACATGTGTTAGGGATGCAAAGTGTACATGTTTAGGGAACTGAAACATGTACAAATCCTCTTTTCGAAAGCATATGATTCACTGTTATGTCTGACAGTGTTGTTGGGCCTTAAAATTCTTGAAATCCATCTAAAAAGTTTCATTACGGTACCGTCCGATAAGCAAGTAGAAATAGAGTGTTGTACGCTTAACAATGGTATGCGAAGAGATTAATGAGGGTAAGCTTGGTTATTGAATATAAACCCATTTTTGGATACAATTGAAAACCTAGAGCTTTCATTGATTGGTGTACAAACTCAGGGTATATCGATACTTAATCCAAATTTAGCGTACTATTTCTTATCTTTGTTTGTCACTAAAAATAAATAATTATTACTCAAGTTCATTTCTAACAATAAAAATTGGTAGAAGAACTTCTTTAAAAAGATAAAAATAAAATTTTGATTATCTTATTGTCACAACCAATTTTGTAATTGTTATTAGGCATACAAATACGATATCTTTCAATAAATATTTTGATAGTTATTGTTCATGTGTGCAACGCACGGGATCAAAACTAGTATATGATGAGATGCGAGATTAAAAACCTAACATTCAACCTACGGACTAGGGAGAAAATTTAATCTTATATACGTTTTGTAACGACCAAAGGGAGTTTTCAACACGTTAATAATTATTGTAATTCGTCATAATTTCATAGACAATCCCAACGAATTAATTTTGTCTAACTTTTCTTATTAAATAAGAGAATGATGTTGCCTAATACGATTGAACACAGGTTTTTCTCAATTTGGCCTTATGACCTTACATTATTCTAGAGAGTTTAATCCCAACATGCCAACTGGTGCTTATATTTTAGAGACTGAGCGGCCAACTGCACGAAAATAAGCCCCCACACTCCCGCGCCTTAAGTCAACTAGTGTTTGCATTTAAAATACAACTAGCCCAGAATCCCGTGCCAAGAACGGGACGGTTTATTAATAATAATTTGTTTTAGTAAATTTGAAATGCATGATAAAATATATTGCACAATTTTATAATTTTATGATTATTTCATCAAAGATAGTTACTTTAAATTTTGGCTTTAACTTTCTTGCAATAGAATAAATTCACCGTTCTGATGAAATATCAATAAGCAATGTCATTGTCCATATTTGCTAATTCTGATTTGGTAACTATATAGATGAAAATTTTTTTAAAAAAATTAGTACAGTCAAAAAGAAAAAGTACATTATTCTGATATAACAGAGAACATATTGAGATCAATTTGCTATAGCACATGACATTTTTATTTTTATCTACGTATCTTTTAAAAATAATTTGTACCTTTGAATGGGTTGCCATAACGTTAATTATTTATTAGTTTAATTTTGATAGAGAAAATTTTGGTCCATATATTTGTTTATAGCATGTGATTTATAAAGTTAATCAACACGACTAATTGAGTAAGGATGATGTGCCATTTTTAGAAGCAAATGTAATCCACCAACAAAGTAATGACTGTATGAGGTAATTATATAAAGTTTAATTAAAAAGTCTAACCAACGTGACTATATAGGATAGCTCAAAACCTTGATGTAAAGAAATTGTTTAACAAAATTTAACCAAGATTTCAAAAAGTATACAATTACCATGCTTACTAAGTAAGATTTATCTTCAGATATAATAAGATTTTCAATCTAAGTTTTAGTTTACAATCATCACAACATAAATAATATCTTTTTAAACTTTATATGCAATTATATTCAAAATTATAAAAATTAACATAAAATCATAAATGGTATATTGCTAATGCAGAATTTAGAATGCTTAAGACTTTAATTACTCACAACAAAAATACTACAATTTTTTTTTAAAATTTTTTCAACATAAAATTAGTTGAATCTAAGAAACACTCACATAATTAAGGTTTTAAATTTGCACTATATTTTTTAATATATCACTTATAGAATCTGCATATTACGGTATTTTTACATTTAACCAATGCGAGTAAATAGGATAGTGCAAAACCTTAGAGTAAGAAAATTATTGTCCAAAATTTTTAACCAACATATTTTTCAAGTTGATTCATATTTGAATTTTCTAGAAAACTTTAAATATGAATTTGAAATAGTACCTAATTTTTCTTATTAAATCTCTTAAGTAGTTTTTGTTTTACGGGTTAATATTTCATGATAGAGTGCTTTTTCGATATATAATATTCAAATAAAGTCATAATAGGTTATAAAAATTTGAATGTTTCGAATTGATTTTCGAATTGCATAAGGCTTATTATTTGAATGAGCTATATTTGCAGATTTAATTAATAACAAAATTAAGGACTCCGTTCAAAATAATGTGTGGAGATCTTTATATTAAATTAGAAACACAATGCAATGAGTTGTCATGAGCTATCATGACATTTCTCGACTCAGTTATTAGATATTATAGCTTAGGATCCCTTGTTAAGCTCAAGTATGCTAATAAAATATTTTTGAAAGTTACAAAAAGTGAATCAATGCATACCACATTTCAGTAATAAACTGCATAAATTGGATAAATGAGTTCTTTAGATTGTTCCCTTCATGGCGATGTTAAAGAAAGAGTATATGCTTGGTCATACTATGTACGTAACAAAGTCATGTTTCCTCCCCAGTCTCAGACAGCAGAATAAACGTCAAAAGTGGCAATAAAGACGAAGGATACATTGCCAGGAAGTTCGGCTAAGTGGCCAAAATGTGACTGCAAAGCAGAGTGAGTAATAAAATGCATAAATTGGATTTCTTTAGATTGTTCCCTTGATGCCTTTGTTAAGGTACGAGTATATGCTTCTCGTGTGTTATCTAACAGTGTCACGTTTTCCTCCCTAGCCTTGGACAGAAAAATGAACATTAAAAGTGGCAATAAAAGTGAATCACGCAATGAAGATGGAGATATTTTCAAGGAAGTTCCTCTGAGTGACCAAAATGTGACTCCAAAGCTGAAAGCTTTCACCTTTGCTGAGTTGGAAAGCGCTACAGAGAATTCTGGCTTTAAAGCAGGAAGAAATTTCAGAGGTTGGATAGATAAGAAGACTTATGCATGCCCTGTCCAATGCAGGTATAGGCATGACAATTGTAGTTGAGGGTTTGCCGTCAGATAGCCTTGTAGGCTTTAACGATGGGCAGGTAAATCAACTTTCAAACGAATCATCGATCACTTTGAATGGTTCAAACAAAAATAGAGGATTTTTTTCATGCAAAACAGATGCATTTTTAGAAGATATCACCATTTCTCTTCCTCTGCTTTTTGAAGGTAATAATTCCAAAAGAGATACACACAGAGGTTAGAGCTACTGTAGAAATTTTGATATATAGGTCTTGTTAAGTCTACCAAATTGCTTTTTCATCTAGTTGAATACTTGAATATCTAGGTAGTCCTGTGGGATAATGACTACCTTCGACAAGTTTATTTGGGACACGAGACAATTTACAGAATGAACTCTTGAACTTTTCCCTATATCTTTGAGTAGCCTAATTCAATTTCTTCTGTAAATATAAAAAGGTCAGAGGGGGATCAGCTTTTTAAGGGATCTTCCCCCCCCCCACAAAGCTCCCGCGCCGAGTATGTGACGTTGGTGCTCATATAAGAAACTATGTACATATCACGGGTCAGAGCTAATCCACATAAAGCTGACTCTTGGTAAGCTAGGAAAGTGCTACTAATTAAGAAGTAGGAGCATATAATGTGACTCCTTCGGATGATGCACTTTCATTTATCGTATAGAAAAATGGAATATAGAGATGTTATTTTACGAGAGATTGCTATACCTTTATGGCAGAAGCAAGTGGGCCTTTCTATATATGTTCACAGTTTCATCATATACGCACTACTTAGGAGGGAGAAATGTTTCAAATTAGTGAAAGACTGAAAGGATTGAGGAAACATATAACAAATGTAGAATCTTTCTTAGGTATTTAATTTTGTCATCATTGATTCCAAATTTTTCGGAAGAACATAAGCATTTCCTTGTAGGTGCAAAACCACTATGGCATCTAAGATATTGTTGGATTTCTACCAAAAAAAAAAAAAAATCTAAGATATTGTTGGATGGGCTAAATTGACATCTCCTGATAACTTACCCCTACTTCACTATCGGGCGGGGTATTTTTTAGATCTCCATAAAAGCACCATGAATCAAGAGAGCATGCACTTCTACACGCAACAAGAACAGCATACCACAATTACTGGGGAGTGGAGTGGAAAGATAAGATGTGTAGATATATATAAGCCTTGTTCAGCACGAGGGACTTAATCTTTTTATTGTAGGCCAAGATATTTCATGTCACCTGTGCGGTGCTCTTCTGGGATGGAAATGTTCACACATGTACAAGGTAAGTATCAAAGCGTTGGCCAGTTCTCCAATAGGTTCGACAGCACAGCTGTCTTCTCCACTAGAATCCTCACATGATGGCATAGGGGACCTTGCTCCTGGATTTTGACTTGCAAATAGACATTCATAAGATCGAAGAGAGAGCAGATGTGATCGTAAAATAAAGTGTACTGGGGCTGGGGTTGGGGTTGGGGCTGGGGCTGGGGTCTAGACCAAAACATTATGAGAACCTGAAGGAGAAGGCAGGATCCTGAGTTCTTCAAACAGCCTGGTAATTGTTAGGATTTGTGGTGGTATGTGGAATACCAATGTTAATGATGTTGTGTATGAACATAGAATGAAGGAGAAGAACTGGAGAACCCAAAGGGTTACATTGTATTGAGTTGTCTTTGTGTGAATGATACAAATTGTGAGCTATGGCTCACTCTTAGGGACAAGTAGGGTGGCTAATATTGACTTTAACAGTAATATTTCAAGAGTTTGGATTAGGAAGGAGAAGACCCGACACGAGTATCATGCACTGCTTGTAAGTTTCCAACCGATTTTTCTGTCTAGATCTCAACCGAAAACTTTGTACTATCGCTGAATTGAAGATCATATCAACTGTCCTCAGCCTACCATGATTCCTTGCAAAATTCTTTTCCTGAATTCTTTTTTGCAAGACTGTGACAAACCTATATTATGGACTCTATAAGAGGAGCGTACTTATTATTTACTGGGAGTAGTTCACCCGCTGGACCTTTGTTAATATTAACTCAATGGTGAACCATGACCTAAAGGGGCTTAATTGTCAATTCGTCACGTATCACGATGAGAATTGTGTTGCAGTCTCGTGAACTTTTGATGAAAAGTATGCTTCCTGTGTTTGTCAGTTATGATCATTGAATGTTTGGTAACCGTTTTCCTTGGTATTGTAGTCCGCGTACGTGGCTCATTATTGGTCTTTGGTTAATGCCATGGATGGTCTAACATGTGCAACCGTGTCGGTGTTGACTTTCAAGTCAAGCCAACCAGGCTGTTCTTATCTAAACACATTTTGAGAAACAAACATCTGAGAAAGGCTGCCAATAGATTAAGTTTGATAAGCCAACCAGGCTGCCAATAGACCGTCACTAGCTGGAACTAGTGACGGTCCTTTTGACCAACTCTACTAGACGGATTACTCAGTATGCAGCGACCTGATGAAGAAGCAAAATCTGGCCAGGGAATCAAACAGCCATCGTTCTTGCCAGAAAAAGGATGCCTTCGTTTTTCGCTTGCTGAGATCCATTTGGCTAGCCAGAACTTCGATGATGCACTGATCCTCGGAAAGGGCGGCTTTGGAAATGTTTACCAGGGGCTGGTCAACATCGATAACGTGGAAAGTCTGGTTGCCATAAAGCGGTTGAATTCCACGTCCAGCCAAGGAGCCCTTGAGTTCTGGACAGAGATTCAGATGCTTTCCAAGTTTCGGCATTGCCACCTCGTATCTTTGATTGGTTACTGCGACGAGCAGAACGAGATGATCCTGGTTTATGAATATATGTGCAATGGAACTCTAGCTGATCATTTGCACAAAGTTGGGAAAAATGGTAATCCCCCTTTATCTTGGGTGCAGCGCCTCAAGATATGCATTGGCAGTGCTCGCGGACTGGATTATCTTCACACAGGTACCGGTATCCAGCACAGAGTCATACACCGTGATGTGAAGAGTTCTAACATTCTCTTAGATGAACACTGGGCAGCTAAAGTTTCGGACTTTGGGTTGTCGAAAATAGGGCCAGCTAATCAGTCATTCTCTTATGTTAGCACCAATGTTAAAAGCACACATGGTTACTTGGATCCAGAGTATTTCCGGACTTACAGACTGACAAGAAAGACCGATGTCTATGCCTTTGGTGTGGTATTGTTTGAAGTTCTTTCTGGAAGGCCGGCTGTGGATGCAAGGCTCAATGAAAAGCAACTGGGATTGGCTGCATGGGCTAGACGTTGTGTAAAAGATGGAAAAGTAGAACGGATCGTAGATCCCAACTTGAGGGAGGGGCGAGTGAGTCCAAAAAGTCTGGGGAAGTTTGTAAAAATTGCAGACCGATGCTTGAGACGACGTCCAGAAGAACGCCCCACAATGGCACATGTAGTGGCCTGTCTTGAGCTTGCATTGAAATTACAAGAGGGCTGGGATTCTTCTAATGTCGGAGGGATTGCTACCTACAAATTCAGCTATTAATTGCACAATAACAGAGTTTAGCTATTAATTGCTACCGACAAATTCACTGATTGAGTCATCATGCATTTTCTGAACCTACTATGCTAAATTCCTTTGGCATTATGTGTTGTGTTTGAATGAGTCTCTTGAAATTCAAAGTAAACCCTAAGCTTTAAGCCATGACAACTGAAATGTTTGACAGAGTATCTGTCCAAGGATAGACGGAGTATAATTGTTCTGATAAAGCAAACTGATAGAGGAAAACGTGCAAAAGGATTCTGCACAACTTTAGGTCTAGAAGAGTTGCTGCAGCTGTTAATAAGTTATAAGCTTTGTCCATCAATGACTCACATTTGCTTCCTCTTATCTCAGATCAGCCATGCTTCAGAAAGTTCAGTTTTGCTGAACTGAAAGGCATCACGAAGAACTTCAGCATGGACCTGGTCTTGGGTGAGGGAGGCTTTGGAATGACTTTTAAAGGAGCGATCAATGAGGTGACATATTCCCCATCGAAGGTTGGCACAGGCATGGTCGTTGCAGTTAAGAGATTCAATACAGATTTACTTAAAGGACTTAAAAGAGGCCAGGTAAATGAGTTCTGTAATAACTTTCAAAGTACTGTCAATGGATTGCGTTTGTATCAATTGCTTTTCATATGCATACAACAGTTCGTAAAGCTCACAGATAACATTACCTTCGAGCATGTTGGAACTTGGAGTCACTTAATCTCACATATAGCAATACCTATGAGCATGTTGGAACTTGGAAGTCACTTAATCAAGAAGGAAGCTAAGATTGCTTGGTCTTTTCTTCCATCTTAAACTTTAATTACCACTCTTATCCGACGTACTACAACCACTAAAACCTGCACTCCTAGCATTATATTTCAGCACATGCTTGCTTAAGAATGTCGATAAGAGTGAATGATTTGTTACGAAGAGATATAGAATGAGGTTAGTTGATCTCATAGTACTTGTAGAATCTGAGTTTAACCAGTAAATACATTTGTGGAAGAAGCCGGAGGTGGCGCACTTTCAGAAACTTATCCATCCAAATCTCGTCAAGCTGTTTGGATACTGCTTGGAAGACGAAGAATTCCTCCTTGTTTATGAATACATGAAGCATGGAAGCTTAGATAACTACCTTTTTAAAGGTAAGCGATACTTCAATCCTCCAACTGGTGATCCAAGAAACAGGATTTCAAGATATTTGACCAGTATATTACTGCATTTGCAGATGATGCTGATGCAGCACTTCCATGGGCTACACGGCTTAAAATTGCGATAGGAGCAGCTCAGGGCCTAGCTTTCTTGCACACAATCACTAAGCAATTAGTCTACTTCGACTTTAAGGCTTCTAATGTCTTGTTGGATAAGGTGTATTGCTGTGCTTGTTTGACCACTCGTACCGTTATTGCCCCTTGTTATTCACTGCTAGTTTGCCCCTCTGGTTCCCTGCTTACAAACTTCTTATTTTAGGATTTCAATGCAAAGCTCTGTGATTTCGGGTTGGCTGAGTTAGATCATCTAGCAAACAATAATGTAGACCACGAAGATGTTGGATCATCCTATAGCGATACGAGAGTTTACCCAATGTATTCGGTGGCTCCAGAGTACCTCGAGAGTGGTAAGTTAGCTTCTCTTGTTACGCACATGTTCACCATGACGTTTCAATGGCGGAAGAGGGCCTGTGTGCGAATATTTTCTTGATCTTGAGTAGATTGTGTCATGATCTTTATGAAACTTGAAATTTCAGACGCAGGTGAGTGGAATATGAAGAGGGACGTCCATGGTTTTGGGTTCATCTTGATGCAACTACTAACACGCCAGAAGATCGACAGGAAGCATACGCCAGGCTCAGTAGATTGGGCACAACTTGCTAGAATTTACTTGTCTAATGAAAAGAAGCTTGTGACTATAATGGACGATGGGTTAGAGCACAAGTATCCTTCAAGGGGAGCATTAGAAGTAGCTGAACTCACATTGAAATGCCTTGAAGTTGACCCCGAAAAGCGGCCATCTATGAAAGAAGTCTTGGAGACTTTAGAAAGAATTAGTGCCATTAAGATGGAAACAATGAAAGAAGAAGTCCGAGGGTAGTGCTTTGCAAGAAGTACCATCCGTACAATCATCATCTTCTGCTTCACATAGTTGGAGAAGGGGAACTGGAATGAAACTGATGTCTCCAACTATACATGTGTCTGTAAATTTGGGCAAGAGTCTTTTGGGGACAAACCCCCCTTTTACTCGTAGCTAAAGTATGGTTAGTAGAATTTCGTTTGTAACACCTTTAGTGACAAACTTATGCAACAATATTGTAGCCTTTGAGAAAAGAGTGGATGCACATCTGAACGATGAGTATTCTTCGAGTGGTGCACTGCAAGTAGCTGAATTTAGTATGGAAATGTCTTCAACTGTTGGACTTCTTGGCGGCAAGTAAGGAGTGATTTAGTATGTTACTGGTAGAAATAGCGTCTACCTTTCATCAATTACAGCTTCGGAATAAGCATGTTTCTTAAATTTTTGACAAACTTATCAATGAATAGACAATTTACACAATCAGGTCTCATATACGGCATACTGAAATCTGCCCATTTCTTAGTTCCATATAAGCCGTTTCCGGAGCAAGAACTAGTTATGTAAGGAAACAGAAGAGCGTAATAGACGTGGAATTAAGTTTCAGAAATTCAGCTACACTTGCATTATTAACTAAACATCCTCTCTTGATCTATCTATTCGCCATAAAAAGCAAAGACATGCTGCGCCCAATCATGCACCTCCGCGATAGCAAAACACCTCTATATCTGTCCCAAAATAACCTCCCCACCAGAAACTTTGAACTCAGATGGAGCTGTTTCCACATTAAGAACCTTAACATTCCCATCAACCACATATGCTGACCATCTGCAGAAAAATGGTAGTGACAGGGACATATAAAACATCACTTACAATAACGAACCCACTTTGGACAAACATGTACAGACTGCATTGATTCTAAAAATAACTTCATACCTATGAGAGCGAGGCCCAAGCAAAGCAGCAGAGAGATCTATTCCCAAGTCCAAGCTCTTGTGAAAGCTCCCATTGAAATCGCCATAGAATTCAATCTAGAGAGAAGACAGCATATATATGGTGTTGCATACATTCATCAAATTTCATGCGTTATTTTAGCTATGGGCTGGAGTACATGTAATGGACCACGTCTATTTCCCTTCGATTTAAATTCTAAAATAGATCGTTGTCAATATAACAGATTGGAACCTCTCTCTCTCTTGCCACCAAACAAAGTAAATTATGAAAATCATACGTGAAATTTTAAGATTAATACTTCCACAAAATAAAAGATTTCTTTCTGTTTTAATCATTTAACCTCAATATTGCAAAATGTTACACGTGATAAGAATAGTTGTCACTTTATAACCGTTTAACCTCAATCACGTGTAAAACTTTTTTAGAACACTCTAAATTTGGTTATAATGAATTAAAATAATCAGCAGCACTATAATGTACACATGTTTAAATTGACTGTCTTAGAAAATCTTCAAAAAACATCAAAACGGATGGTCGAAAAATCGTCAAACATGACCTTGCAGACAACAATTAAACACAGAGATTGCCAATACATAACGTTATATAATATCTTTTTATATTTAGTATTACATTTTAAAATGGTGTTTATCTGAAAGTAAGTGAAATTGCTCCACGTGCTTTCATTTCTATTACAAAGTTTTACGGCACGTTTTTAGTAGGTTCTTTAAGTCTACATAATGATTTACTAAATAAATGATTTGTGCCTTTTCTACCTTCTTTTATGAGTTTGAATGCAAACGACTGTAATTTATTTCCAATTTAATAATAGCCATCAACTATATCTGAAACATCCATAAAATGAGAATGTTGATCAATGACGTGAATCGGGAGGTGGAAAAGAAGAAAATGACTACATTTACTTAGATGGAATTTTGGTAAATAATTCATTCAATGGTTAGTAAGTAAATAAATAAAAATATATATATTTGTGTTTGATTTTTTGAATGTTTGACTTTTGAAGCTCTCGCTTTTTTTGTACAAAACTAAAATTAGTGCTGATTTAAAATAGAGCAAAATTAAAATTTGATGTGCAATAATTGATTATTTATTGCATGATTTACTTTTTGAATGCTTTATTCTGTATGTTTTAACATTAATGTTATTAATAATTTCAAGTATATATAAAAAAATTGAACGACTACAAAACTATATGCAAATGTGCCCACCAAATTTTACAAATCTAAATTTCAAAGCCAATAAAAATTTTATAAGACACAAAGTATTAGTTTTTTATTTTTTGTACATGTGTAAGTACGATAAGTTAGGCATGAGTAAAAGTTTTTCTCCATTTGACATCTCTTTTACTCAAATCACATAGTAAAATATTATTTCTAACAATGCATGTTTGTTTCGTTTTCTCTGTTTGGGTGTGAGTAGCCTCACCCACAACGTATTAGGGGATCTTGATATGATTATGCAAATGGTATTTACTATATTGTGTTACATAATAATTAAAGGAGGATATAAAGAACTAAAAATTAGTATAGTAGTGAAAAGTCAATACATTTTAACTTTGATAGTAGTTTTAAATATATTGATATAATCTATTAGTATAGTGATACACCAAAATGAGATACATTTTCAGTATTTACACAATTTTTATCAATATGATTCTAATTGTATTAAGTAGTGGCTTGTTGAATTCATTAAATCTGTATTCATGAGTAATCTCAATTATTATGATTTGTCGTGTATATATGTATTAATGTAGTGAAAGTCATTGTACTTGTTTTTTTAATTTAAATCAATATTGAATATGTTATAATATATAATTGACGAAAAAATAAATTACATCTCAATTTGGCAAATTAACATCTCTAACCGTGCATTTGCACCGTCCATTAGCTAGTTAATTTTTTTTGGTACAACATTAGCTAGTTAATACAAAGAAAAATCCGCGCCATTTGCAGCCACAATTACAGTCCACCAGCAAGTCCACTACCACTCGTTTCTTAGCAGTGTCTCTCCCTTCATAACATGAGCGCCTGCGACGGCTCGCCGTCCACGTCATCCTCACCCAGCCGCCAATTCTCACTCGCCGACATCCAATCGGCGACCGACAACTTCTCCGAGGAACTAGTCATCGGCCGAGGCGGGTTCGGAAAAGTGTACAAAGGCTCAATCACCGATCGCGAGGGCATGACCGTTGCCGTGAAGCGGTTGAACCCCCGCTCCCGCCAAGGAGCCCGAGAGTTCCGGACGGAAATCGAGATGCTTTCCAGGTTCCGGTACCGGTACCTCGTCTCGCTAATCGGATACTGCGAAGAGCCGGACGAGATGATCCTCGTTTACGAATACATGCCGCGGGGAAACTTTGCCGATCACTTGCACAGATCGGGGAAGAATTACAGTGCGCCACTCCCGTGGCTACGGCGCCTCAGGATCTGCATTGGCGCGTCGCGTGGGCTGGACTACCTCCACACCGGCACGAGCATCCAGCCGGACAGGGCGATACACCGTGACGTGAAGACCTCCAACTTCTTGTTGGATAACAATCGGGAGGCAAAGATTGTCGACTTTGGGCTGTGCAGATTAGGTCCAGAAGACCAGACCTACTCCCATGTGAGCACCGAGGTTAGAGGAACGTTCGGATATTTGGACCCTGAGTACTCCCTGACCCGCAGACTGACAAGGAAGTCATGTTGGATTTAAAGGCAGTATGGAGAAACTAGACTGAAGATGCCTGAGTCGAATGCGTTGCACTCTTTCCTTAAGACAGTATTTGCTCACTTATAATATGCTTAGGGTAGCAGCAAATCTGCCTCCCAAGATAAAACAGGCTAATCTCTGTTGATCACAGCAGAATGCAATCAACAGACAGAAATTTGAGAGAGAGCAAGAGAGAATTCGAAGTGTAAGTTATGATCTGACCATCAGCCTATTTATAGACACCAAAGGGTGCCTAGAACAGGTGCAAACAGTTGTGGCAGTTAAGTGACTCTGCAGATGTCACTTAACAGTCACAATCTGTAGACACAGTATAGAGGTGCAACATTTGAACTAAAAAGGCACTAATTGCAGTTGCCATTTCGAATTAACTGTTTTAGTTCAAGTTGCAGCTCACAAGCTGAATTTGTCGCAAAAATTAAGGCTGGGCTTGGGGCGAGGGCTCCTAGCGACGATGCGCACGTGCGAAGTGCGCCTAAAAGGGCCAATAGCACCTTTACGCCGCCGGCGCGCGCGTGTGCGGTGCACTGCACATGTGCAAGTGCATGGCCATGCATACCATGTGTTTCTAGAACAATATGGTATGTCACATGGCCATTTAAATACCCTTAACTTTTTCATTTCTCAAGCCATGTGGGAACTCACTTCGTGATTAGTTTCAACCTTATTAAATGCCAATGTTTGAGAGTTAATATCTCTCAAACCAATCAATCAATTTGATTGATTCTTTTTGCAACTTATTCATTGTAGTACAAACTTTAATAAGGTAAGAATCAATTATTGGAAAATTTCCAACAAGTCAGACGTGTACGCGTTTGGGGTGGTGATGATTGAGGCACTGTGTGGGAGGCCGGCATTAGATTTGAGCGCGGATGAGGAGCAATGGGGTCTGGCCGGGTGGGCGCAGTATTGTATTAGAGAAAGAACGGTGGATGAGATTATTGATCCCAGTGTGAGGGAGGAAATTAAGAAGGATTGTTTGATGGAGTTTGTGCAGATTGCGAACGAATGCTTGCATAATTTTCCGAGGAGACGCCCCACTATGGCTGAGGTGGTGGTGCGTCTTGAGTTTGCGTTGGCAATGCAGGAAGGGAAGGACACTTCTATTGTTGTCAAGCCTGCAAAGATGCCTTTGACACTGCAAGAGGGAGAGGATTCTTCGGATGTTGTCAAGCCTGCCAAGATGACTTTCCCAAAGAAGGTGCAGCAGTATTTCTTAAGGGTGTCAGGTATGTTCAAATCCTTTTGTATCTGTTTGATCCGTACAGTCCAATGCAATATCGTGGGCATTCCCTCTATTGCTTCAAAATTAGCCTCCCTCTCACCAAATTTGAAATGCGATGTGGATAAATCAACTCTGAAGAAGCCTTTTTAAGTCCTGGACAATATCTCTCTATAGCATCAGGTTAAACACGAAGGTATGCCATATGCCAGCATTTAACCGCATTAAGTCTTTAATTGAAAATAAAAAGGAACTTCCCTAGAAATTAGATGTAAGCAGCTCTTTCCCCTTTTTGTGGAGGGGCTGTTTCTCCATTTTGAGCACGTGCTGTCAAGGTCATAGGTAAGTGAACCATTCTCCTGCACCAAATGAATGGATTGGAACCGAGTCATATGATTTCCTATATATGAACAGCTTTGACTAACTAAATATCATGCGAACTTGAATGACTTTCAGTTCATTTTATAAAAATTGGCTTTGCACCAGTAGCCCTCCAACAATATTTGCGTTGTTGAAGCCCCTTTGTCTACATGCGAGTCCCAAGTATATACCAGAGGGGTATCGACGCAGTGTTAGCAGTTTTGCCTTTCGTTATCATTGTAAGTTGACCACCTTAAGCAAATCCTGGTAGCGTCAGTCATCTGATCTGAGTCCCTAGGCATTTTTTGAGGATTTTGGGTGCATGATCAGATGCATGTACTGATGATTTTTGCACAGGCTGTCAAGGTCCTAGGTAAGTGGAGGAACCTTTCTCCTGCACCAAATGAATGGATTGGCACTGAGCCATATTATTTCCTACGAACAACTTTGACTAACTAAAATATCACGCGAACTTGAGTGACTTATTATGAGTTCGTTTTATAAGAATTGGCTTCTTTGCTCCAGTGGCCCTCCAACAATATTTGCGCTGTTGATGAAGCCCCGTTGTCTACATGCGAGTCACAAGTACATACCAGAGGGGTATCAACGTAGTGTTAGCAGTTTTGCCTTTCGTTATCATTGTAAGTTGACCACCTTAAGCAAATCCTGGTAGCGTCGCTCATCTGATCTGAGCTGCGATGCCTTAGAATGGGCTTTTCCTGAATATGCTCCCTAGGCATTCTTTTGAGGATTTTTGGTGCATGATCAGATGCATGTATTGCATTCTGATTTGGGTGTATCTGTCTTTCCTATATGCAATTATGGGGAAAAAAAAAACCTTTCCCACATGTAGTTCCTGAATTATACATATATTTGGCAGTGATTCGACAATTCATGCTTTTGTTTCTCTCCTTGTCTCTTATCTCTTATTCTAGGTAGTAGTGATACAAAGCCATCCAGTAAAGTGGAAAGAAAGTATAACAGCGTCAGTAACAGCATATTGCCGGACAAAGATGGAGGCTTGTCAAACAAGGATGGAGTTGTTGCACGGGAACTGCCTTCAGGTGGACAAACTCTGACTCCAAGTTTTAAACAATTCACCTTCAGTGAACTGAAAATCATGAGCAAGAATTTTAATCGAGAAAAGGTAAGGGATTCCATGTTGTGGCTTTCAAAGGTTGGATTGATGGGAAGATGTATAATCCGTCAAAGGTTGGTGTGCGCCGAGACAGGGAGATACACCTGAAATGCGATCCGGAGAAATCAATTCGGAATAAGCCTAGTCCAGGATACTATCTTCTATAGCATCAGGTTAAACATGAAAGTTTGCCATATGTCAGCATTTAACTGCATATAAGTCGTTAATTGAAACGAAAAATGAAGCCCAGTAGAGGGCTAGATGTAAGCAGCGGCTTCCCTTTTTTGAGGGGCTGTTTCTGCGTGCCGAACGCTTGCTGTCAAGGTCATAGTAGAGCAACCATTCTCGTGCACCAAATGAATGGATTGAATTTGGTCGTATGATTTCCTAAGAACAACTTTGACTGCGTAAATATCATGCGAATTTGAATGACTTAATATGAGTTAGGAATTGAGTAACAACAAATGTTCGAAGGGGTGAACAAGGACTCACAATGGATATGTATGCGAGACCTTACTACACGGAAGGCCACGTGGGCAGGGGGCAACAGTAGGGGACTGCCTAATTGGGTTAGCTTGTGGTAGCAACTCATACATGGGCTCAGTCGTTTATCTAAGGTTCAATTGCTCGTTCAAGTATCATCTTTTGGTTTATATTTCTTGCTTGACTGCTGGTATACTATTGCAGTTGTATGCTGATTAAGCAAACGAAGTTGTACGTTGATATGGGTAAAAAATACCCACCAACAGGAAGGTGACACTTGTCACCATCAGACGGCACCAAAACTGCTCCTTGATTCTTAGAGATGTGGGAGTGGCACTTGCCCACCTTTCCACTATCCCACTATTTCATTATGAGCAATAACTGCCCTTTAAATCCTGGTAACCTCCCACTAATTAGGATAATACCCATTATGTCAAGTAACATACTCTTTAATACATTCCTATAAAATGGAAGTGAAGGGGAGGAAAATGGTAGGTTCTAAGGATCTAAGTTATTTTTAGCTATTCTCTCAAAATGGCTTACTGACTTAGGCATCGGAGACTCTCCGCCGGAGCCCCCTCCGGGGTCCCGGCGCGTCACCGTTTGCTCGTGTTGTGCTTTGCAGGTCTGCTCGCGTGCTCTTTCGGTCCCGGTCAATTTTTGGCCACAACATTTTGGCGCCATCCGTGGGACCGACTAGCCAAGCGATCTTGAAGCAAACACATTGTTGGGCGTAAGAAGAGTTCGGAACAACCACCGGAGAACCATCCACAATCCTGTCGGTGCACAAAGGGGCCCACATATGGTTGTTGGTCGACAATGGTGTTCACTGCGCGACGATGCTCTGTCTAACCACGCTAGGCTACCACCGCATCATTGCCATCGCGACACAACCCCACTAACATCATTCCCTGTAAATGAAAAGCAAACACATAATGGTATTCAACGTGGCCATATACAACTGCCATCGACAGGTGGTCCTCCGGTCGGTAGGACGTCACGGCGTCAGCAATGGGCCATCCACCGCCGTGGATTTTTTGTTGGCCATCAACCCAACTGTCGCCACCACAATATGCTGCCGTTTTGTTGTCCACCGCTCAATGGATCATTCCCATCAGTCTAGGTGTCCCAACAACCATTGCAGGATGTAGCAACAACCACCACGGTCGTACCATCACGACATCGCCTACCGAAGATTCGCGACCCCTCCACATGACAGCAATCGTTGTCGCCAATCACAGTCTCAAGAATTATCTGACGTCGCAACCGAGCGACAACTGAGAATTATATGCCGTCGCAAACGAGCGACGAGTTGCCGGCACCACTCCGGCCAACTCCCCACCAACTCCATTCCGCCCAACGTCACGCCGTCGCAATTCGTCTTCTTGCCTCTGCGTCACCAGATTTGCCACCACCAGTCGTCGTCACCAAATGACGGGATGCTATAACCACACCAAACAGCCCATCGCCATGGGCCCTCCTTCTAGCGCCACTGCCGCCAAACACACGCTACGATCGACGACCACACCGCCAAATCACCGATCTAAACCCCGTCGTTGTGCCGTCCCAATCTGTGACAATCCGCTAAGCAACGTGGCCGGACCACCATGACCGGCTACATACTGCGGGGGCTGCACCAGATTCGTCGACGTTGCCGTCATAATTGCCAGCTCCGCCGCGAGATCACCGATGGCAGAACATGTCAACATCACAACTAGCCACGCCAATCGTGGACCAACCACTGCAAATCGCGATCAACAACAATCGCGCACACCATAGCCTGCAACTGCGGCCAAGGCAACCGCACGACGTCACCATCGAACGGTGGGCTGCTGCCACAACTCCGGCCCAGTTTCTGCCGTCGCCAGACATACGCCACTGCCACCGGTGTTCCGTCCAAGCCTCCACCATGGAGATCAGTAAACAAAGGGCCTTCGCCATCAATTGACAAACCTCAAGGGGAAATGGCTGAACCTGCCTCCAATTGTGCCAAATCTTCGATGGAACACGGCTTCACTAGCAGCGGCGCTATGACTGCTGCTCTTGTTGAAAGAGAACCTAGAAAAAACTATCAGGTGATTTCTTTTCATTACTCAGCTTTATGCTTTTAAGCCTATGAATTTGCATATATATGTTTAAGACCCATAACCAAGTCTTATTTACACACATGCCATATGTTCTTTCAAAGCCTTCACGTGTGTAGCCACACATCTTGTACTCATCACTAAAAACATAGTAGACAAACATGTTTGTACACGACATTATATGCAACGGCTATATATTTAAGTGTTGGCGCGTTTAGCATGCACCTCGGTATTGCTTAAATACTTTAGCCTAAGCCTATTAAAATTTTGGTCTAGCATTGGCCAATTGCTTCATTTGACTAAGCACCTTCCAGGCATCGAAGGGCTAATAATTTCTTGTTATTATGCCCCATTTACGTTACGCAATATGACACATCCAACTGTCTAAACCGAAAAGGTAGTAATGGTATCACAAAGCATGATTATTACTCATATTTTAGCGTTAAAAATATAGTTACCTTAATGCTCCCCTGCTACATTTTCCCATGACATGTTTTCTCCTGTTACGAGGGTTTATATCGCACCCCACTACATAGTTCAAAGAATACTCACAACCCATGTGGCTTTAGTTACGCTAAGAGCTTCAAAGGCTCCTGCAGGCCAAGCGTCACATGTTGACTTGTGAAATGGAGACGCATACATTACCACTAATCTGATAACCATGAGAGCGTCATAGACACTAGAAGCGCGACCTTCGGCATCCTTGGAAAGGACCTGATCAGATCTGACAAATCTGTTGTTACACAAAACCCAATCTTTGGGATGGTTCCCTTCACGGCGACGTCATAACACCCCTTCTCTTGAAAGAGAATCTGAGAGGCTGACCCCATACATCAGGTCTCAGGCAAGATGCAAGATAGGCCAGATCACCAATGATGCACAGTGGCGACACCACAGTTGGTCCTTTTTTGGTGAAAGAGAAACCGACTTCATCAGGTGCACTCTTTCCATCTTAAGAAATTATGTTTTAATCCCGTACTTTCGCGTATTTTTGTTCTTGCCCACAATCAAGATTTATTTAAATCTTATAATGTGAATTATCTATCCTGCGCATGAATGACTATATTCGTCGCTAAAACTTGTATACACGCATACTTGTTTGTACACGACATAATACACAACAACTATGATTCTAAGTGTTGGCACGCTTAACATATGCCCGCAAATACTTAAATACTTTAGCGTAGACCTATTCATTTTTTGGTCTAGCGTCGGCCAATTGCTTCAATTGGCGAAGCACCTTCAGACCATCTGAGTGCTCATAATTTCTATTATGCCCCACTTGTGTCATGCAATACGACACATCTTACTTGTCTAGGCGACAGGGTAATAATGGTGTCACAGCGTATGATTACTACCAGTTTAGTGCTAAAATGCAGTTGTTTTTATCAGCTTATGCGCTCTCTTGATATATTTTCGCGACATATTTTTTCCTGTTAAGAGGTTTTTACTGCAAACCACTTTATAAGTGAAAAACAAGTTCACAGCCCTTTGTGGCTTTAGTTACACATAAAGCTTCAGCTATAGCATCATGCTGGCTTGACGTAACAAGATGACTTTCACAGTAAAAAGGCACACGTTACCAGCAGTCTGGTAGCTCTAAGATAATTGCATGCGTACGCTGATAACATCGCTAGTACATTCGATAGCCCGGATAGCTCGTGCCTTTGCAACTGGCAAATCAATGGCCTTACTTGCCAGATTTGCCTAAGTTTATTGCACATCCCCGCCCAACATATCGACAGAGTACGACACCATTTTTTACTGCCCATCCGGTGACGTTTTGACCATACACTATTTCAACAAATCATGGTCCCATAGCTTTATCTTCTTGTTTAGCCATGTGAACAAGCTATGATCCTCTAGCTTTACCTGTTCGTCCACCTGAGCCGACAGGCTATGTACTTAAAGTTTTGTAAGTATGCCCTAGACCCAATGACTAAGCAGTCATCTTTACATCTATGCCTTCTTAGTCAGGGGGGCTACATGTATATAATACTACGACCACTCTTGCACGGAGCCTCCACTTCCCCTCATACGATGGCTGAGCAGCACGACCAGCTCATCACCACTCATGCCATGTAAGAATCTATCAAGCAGTTTCAAGCCTTGGTCAATCGTCCCTCTCGAATTTACCGAGCACTACAAACCATCATCTGTCAACGACAACCTATGCATTGATGCCTCACCTAACCTTCTCATCATTACGCTGAGAGCTTTTGCAACCAACGTCCAAGGTCACCCGAACGGTGAATTAAAAAATAATCTTGCCTTGTGCATCACGAGAATAACCAAAACCGTTGTAATGACCACACACCTTTTCTAAATGACGAGGAGCGTCGTCATTCCAGAAATAAAAATAGCCTAAAAAAGAGATATTACAAGGCTCACTCATTAGTACCTTAATTGTGCTTTAGCCGCTCATGATCAATTATTTGAGAAGCTCAGCATCACAGTGCCATTAATCATTTGGCGCACCTTCAGTAAGGGCATATGCGTTGGTTTAGCCGGGCACCCGGCCTCATCTCAATATAGGGTCGCTTAAACATTGGTCCAGCCAAGCACTCATACTCCTTTCTTAAGGAGTCATGTAAGCCTCGTAGAGCAAACATGCTCTTTTTGATTCCTAGCTCTCACTCGTTGGAGTAACATGTACTCTAATGGACTCCTACCTCTCTGCTCGTTAAACCGAGTAGAGATCCTTCGGATTCCTAGCTCACTGCTTGCTAGAACGAGTGGAAGAGCCTCAATCGACTCCTACCTCTCAGCTCATCAGACTGAGCAGGGGTCTTTCGAATCCTTAAGTCACTACCTATCGGACCGAGCAGAGATCCTTCAAATTCCTAGCTCTTTACTCGACCAAGCTGAGTAAAGAAGCCATGAAGGCCTCTACTCAGCCTAGACGAGCGTATTTGGTCTTAGCCTCTGCCGAGCAGATGAGCGCATAAGACCCATGCCTCTGCTCTAGCCGAGTAGACGAGCGTATTTGGTCTTAGCCTCTGCCGAGCAGACGAGCGCACAGACCCATGTCTCTGCTCTAGCCGAGTAGACGAGCATATTTTGGTCTTAGCCTCTGCCGAGCAGACGAGCGCACAGACCCATGCCTCTGCTCTAGCCGAGTAGACGAGCGTATTTGGTCTTAGCCTCTGCCGAGCAGACGAGCGCATAAGACCCATGCCTCTGCTCTAGCCGAGTAGACGAGCGTATTTGGTCTTAGCCTCTGCCGAGCAGACGAGCGCACAGACCCATGCCTCTGCTCTAGCCGAGTAAACGAGCGTATTTGGTCTAAGCCTCTGCCGAGCAGACGAGCGTACAGACCCATTCCTCTGCTCTAGCCGAGTAGACGAGAATATTTTGGTCTTAGCCTCTGCCGAGCAGACGAGCGCACAGACCCATGCCTCTGCTCTAGCCGAGTAGACGAGCGTATTTGGTCTTAGCCTCTGCCGAGCAGACGAGCGCACAGACCCATGCCTCTGCTCTAGCCGAGTAGACGAGCGTATTTGGTCTTAGCCTCTGCCGAGCAGACGAGCGCACAGACCCATGCCTCTGCTCTAGCCGAGTAGACGAGCGTATTTGGTCTTAGCCTCTGCCGAGCAGACGAGCGCACAGACCCATGCCTCTGCTCTGGCCGAGTAGACGAGCGTATTTGGTCTTAGCCTCTGCCGAGCAGACGAGCGCACAGACCCATGCCTCTGCTCTAGTCGAGTAGGCGAACTCTATTCGAGGTCTAAGCCTCTACTCGCAAAACCGAGCAGACAAGCACATTAGACCCCTCTGCCTATACTCGCCTAGTCGAGTATACAAGCTCTTTCCGAGGTTAGTCTCTGTGCTTGCGAATCTGAACAGATAAGCACCTTTAGAGACTAAGCCTCTATTCTCCATGCCGAGTAGAGGAGCACATTAGTCTCTTAGTCTCTCTACTCGCCAAGCCGAACAGACGAGCGCCTTTAGAGTCAATCCTCCGCTCGCTAACCCGAGAAGACAAATGCATTAGACTCAAAGTCTCCCTGCTTACCCAGCCAAACAAATGAGCTACTTTAAGTCTCTTAAGCCTCTGCTCGCTAAGTCGAGCTGACAAACACATTAATCTCACTCTCTACTCGCCCAGTAGAGTAGACAATGCATCCATTCTCTTTACTCAGCCAGCAGTAGGCGAGCACGTTTAAGGCCTCCACTCTGCCAATCGAGTAAACGAGACCTTTACTTCTGGTAAACTTCCAAACACGGAGGACTCTTAAACAAGGGCCCAAAATTCGATGCTACGACAATCGTCCTAATTCCGCATTCTTACTCCCAAAAGAATACGGAATGGGGGGCAAATGATATGGGTAAAAAATACCCACCAACAGGAAGGTGACACTTGTCACCATCAGACGGCACCAAAACTGCTCCTTGATTCTTAGAGATGTGGGAGTGGCACTTGCCCACCTTTCCACTATCCCACTATCCCACTATTTCATTATGAGCAATAACTGCCCTTTAAATCCTGGTAACCTCCCACTAATTAGGATAATACCCATTATGTCAAGTAACATACTCTTTAATACATTCCTATAAAATGGAAGTGAAGGGGAGGAAAATGGTAGGTTCTAACGATCTAAGTTATTTTTTCTCTCAAAATGGCTTACTGACTTAGGCATCGGAGACTCTCCGCCGGAGCGCGTCACCGTTTGCTCGTGTTGTGCTTTGCAGGTCTGCTCGCGTGCTCTTTCGGTCCCGGTCAATTTTTGGCCACAACATACGTGTTTAATCTTGTTGGTACTGTTCCCTTCTCCTTTGGCTCTTTTAAAAATTTAAGGCTTCTGACCTCATCAAATGTAGGTAAGAATTGAGGCTATCATACCACAGAAGATGCCACAGAGAGGACACAGACTGTAAACATCCTGCCCATTGCTGTCCCTGCTATTCAGGTGGATGAGTTGAGGGAAATTACAGATAGCTTTGGTAAAAAGGCTTTGACTGGCGAGGGTTCATGTGGCATAGTATATTATGGCATCTTAAAAAGTGGGCAGGCTGCTGCCATTAAAAAGTTTGACTCAAGTGAACAACCAGACGATGAATATTTAGCACAGGTTCGACCTACAAAATGTGCTATATATGATAGAGCTGCATGAGATTCAGTAGTCCTATAGATTTTCTGGGATTTGATTCATGTCATTACAGGTTTCAATGCTTTCAAGGCTTAAACATGAGAATGTCGTTGAGTTACTTGGTTATTCTGTGGACGGTGGTCTTCGTGTCCTTGTCTACGAGTATGCTTCAAATGATTCTCTTCATGATATTCTTCATGGTAAGTGATGTCCAATTTTTCCGTTGTGAAGAATGTCTGGAAAACTGCACGAACCTTAAATTTGAGAATGTTTTAGGTGACCTTTGTAAACAATTAACTGCCGAAGGGTCTCATTAATTCAACAAATAAATGGTTAACAAGAAAATGCTTCATCTCATAGATAGGATCCTCTTAAATGATCTTCGTTTACTCCGACCAATTGGTTCACATTGGGTTCAAGGGCCCTTTCCAATGCCATTCCAAAGATGGGAACCGCATGCATAAACTCAGTTACGAGCAAAGCTAGAGAAGATGATAAACTATTTCCCCAGTTCCTCGAATAAACACTTCATGAATCCGACGCCTCTGCCCCAACTTTCGTGTACTCAATATCTGAGTCAGGCTATCCATTTGAAGTATACTACCTTGATGGGTACTTTAAGTGTTGGAATAGTTAGATGTGGGTTTGTTGTCCCACATTGGAAAAGTAAGAAGGACGCAAAGCTTTTATAAGGCTTTACTCACAAAATCAATTAAGTGCAGTTAGTAGTCAACAGTTATGTCCTTTGATGCCAAGGGTTCTGTTCATTCAGATATTATAAATATCTGAAAAAATTCTGATTTTGCTGGTCAGACTTTAGTGGGGACATTTTTTCTTAAGGATAGTGATAATTCACAATCAAAGCCTTGTTGATATCCGGTAGCTTAGGGAGGGTTGAAAGAATGTTCGACGCTAGGGAGCTAGTCCACTCGAATTTAACACCGTTTACGTGTTATTGCATTGATGTGATTGAATATCCCTTCGAACAAAACTGATTGTAGGAAGGGTATCATGTCTGATTCACATTTTTACCCATATGTTTGTTCCAAAATAAATAAATAGATTTACCCATAAGTAGTACCCCCCCCCCCCCCCTCTCCTCTTTATTTATGTTCCAACCTTCCAACATCTTAGCTAACTGCTTTGTTCAAGTAATGGAGTATAGCAAAGCCTCGGTGATGCAAATAAATGTAATAATCTTCAACTTGTGGATGTAGGAAAAAAAGGTGTCAAAGGTAGGTCCAGTTTTATCATGGTCTCAAAGAGTTAAAATTGCTGTAGCTGCTGCAAAAGGACTTGAATACTTGCATGAGAAGGTGCAGCCTCGTATTATCCACCGTGATATTACGTCTAGTTACTTTTTGATGATGATGTCGCCAAGATTGCGGATTTTGATGATGCTGCAGGACGTCTGAATTCCACTGATAATCTCGTAACCTTCGGTTATCATGCTCCAGGGTAAGCTCTTCTTTGGATCTTTGCGTAGATGCTTTTTTGTGTCTTAGTGATTAAATTCCCCAATTCTGCTCAAATTACCTTCAGTTGCAAGTGATTAAATTTTCCAATTCTGCTTAAATTACCTTTTGTTACTGCCAAGTGCCAACCACGGATTTTATACTTGATAGAAAGCAATGTAGATGGCATAATTTAGAAGTCTTGTCTTAAGAATCTTTCCCTTACAAGGAAAATTGTCACATTACCTTGGATAAGAAACAAATAAGGAACCGATATATGGTTCCAGAGGATGAAGTGACCAAATGGTGGTAGGATCTGTTCCCTATCAATCTCAGGTATTTGGCCCCCCATGGCCCACATTATTCACATGCATATGACTGACACTCTTGACAGTCCATGAGATTCTTAAAGACTGCTGACCAGAGTCACCAGACCATAGAACTATGGCTGGGAGCAGAAGCGACGGTAACAATGTACCATAGAGCACTTGTATACGTAACATTTGGCAAATATCACCTTCAGTGTATGAATGTTTTATTGTACAGTTTGAATTTTAAAAACTAAGAAGTTAAGCTCTTTTATGGAAGACTTTCCACTAGGATGTTGGTAGTCTGTCTCCTAGATGATTAGCTTTGCTCAGGTTCGTTTCCTTAGCTGCATTCCTACTCTATTTTTTTGATAAATAAAAAGGGCTTGTAGTAAAAACCATAGTAAGATCCATTCTGTGATTTTTTGTGACGTTGACCCCTGAAGCGTCTACCTGCTCTGATCTTTTCGATTCATTTGCCAGATATGCAATGACTGGGCAGCTAAATTCAAAGAGTGATATTTACAGCTTTGGTGTCGTCCTCCTGGAGCTCTTGACTGGGCGTAAGCCTGTTGACCTAACATTGCCACGTGGACAGCAGAGTCTTATGACATGGGTACTCCCTCCATCTTAGTTCATCATGACGGAATATTACTGCTTATTTCTGAGCTTCGTCTTGTATATTCTGTAAACAAAGCTTATACATTTGCATGTGGGTGGTACTTTAGGCAACACCAAAACTGAACGAAGATAAGGTGAAGCAGAGTGTTGACACTAGACTGAACAGCGAATACCCTCCCAAGGCAGTTGCAAAGGTAATCCGAAGTGCATTTTGGACTATTGACTTGCTTTATTGCTGTACCAAATAGACAATGACTTGTAGCAGGCATGCATATCTTGATCATCCTTTCTAGACATACGGCGTTTTCTCGTCCCAATAATTATCCATGTCTGAATTAGAACCTCCATCTGATTAATTTGATTAACTAATTTTCTCTCATGCTTTGCCTGTATGGTCAATTTGCTGGAAAAAGATGGCTGCTGTTGCTTCCTTGTGTGTTCAATATGAAGCTGATTTTCGGCCAAACATGAGCATTGTAGTTAAAGCGCTCCAGCCTCTTTTAAATGCACGATCTGGACCTCCCAGTAAAGCGCAGAACTTGTGATGTTCCTCCCTCCTCAACCTCTCCTCAAAAACATGTTCCCAGTGTCTGTGTTGTACAGTAATTGGTTGCTGTAGATCATGTGTCTTCATTTGATTCTCTTTGTATCGAAGAATTTAGTCATTTGGCCCTTGTAACGCAAAGATTACTGTTCTACAGATGCGCTGATGGGAGTGCCTACGTTGTACCTACCAAAACAAAACATAGAAGAATGTACTAGTGCCTATGTAGTATGCAGTCAGCAGTCGGGGAGAAAAGACGCTTCCAAATTCCATCTCTTTTTAACTTTTACAACTAAGAATCACGTAGCAAAGTAGTGATTCAAAATAAAAAGGTTATAACCTTAGTAAAAAAATATATAATTAAACATAATTATAATAAGTAAATTAATTACGAATTACTAATCAAAGACTCGAAGCATGGAAAGTTCATTAAGAAAAACATGGTCTTACTTTCAAATATGAACTGTTATGTCAATTATTACAATTATTTGTTATTATTTTATCATATTTGTTTCTTTTGTCACATCAAATTACTATATTTAAGAGAATCTCAACTGTTTCATGTTGTACCTTGTTAACTAAGGTAGAGTGACATTGTAATCAATTTTAAACATATTTTAAAAATATTTAATTCACACTAAATACTACTAGTATGGAATTGTAGTAATAAAGAGTAAAGAGAGTGTTCTAAATGACTTATATAGATGCATGCAAAGTGTACATGTTTAGGGAACCGAAACATGTACAAATCCTCTTTTTGAAAGCATATGATTCACTGTTATGTCTGGCAGTGTTGTTAGGCCTTAAAATTCTAGAAATCCATCTAAGAAGTTTCGTTGCGGTATTGTTCAATAAGCAAATAAAAACGGAGTGTTGTATGCTTAGCAATGGTCTGCAAAGAGATTAATCAGGGTAAGCTTTGTCACTGAACATAAGCCCATTATCTATTGACAATTGAAAACCTAGAGTTTTTGTCAACTGATGTACAAACTCAAGTATATCGGTACTTAATAGTAAGTTAGCGCAGCGCTCAAGGCTTTTCCGATTATGGGGTTGGTGTAAGCCGTCTTTCCTCCGCTTTCGTGTAGAATGCGTCCAAGTATCGAGCTTGTGGGCTGTAACTCACAAGAGAGTAACATTAAAAGTTGTGTCAAGACTAACTATCCATAACACTCTTTACATTAAATCAAGATCAAGTTATGTTGGGCGGGCGGCCCAACCACATTTGGGACGACATAATAAAAATCAATGTCCCTCTTATAGAAATATATCTTGAGATGCGAGATTAAAAACCTTAAATTCAATCTACCGGCAATGGTACAAAATTTAATCTTATATATATATATATATATATATATATATATATATATATATATATATATATATATATATATATATCATGTTGTAACGACCGATGAGAGTTTGGGTTGGAGAGTTTCTTAGGCTGAAAGTTTTTAACACGTTATTAATCATTGTAGTTGGTCATAATTTTATAGACAACCCCCAACAAACCAATTTTTTCAACTTTTCTGATTAAATAAGAGAATGGTATTGCCTAATACGATTGTACACAATTTTTTTTTTCTCAGTTTGGCCTCATGACCTTACATTAGTTAGATAATTTAATCCCAACAAGCCAACTGGGGCTTATATTTTAGAGAGAAAGTTCAAGGCAAAGACTTAGCGGCCCCCTGCACTAAAATATTCCGGACATTCGCAGCCGCCACCACAGTCCACCAGCAAGTCCGCTACCACTAGTTTCTTAGAAGTGTGTCTCCCTTCATAACATGAGCGACTGCGACGGCTCGCCGTCCACGTCTTCCTCATCCAGCCGCCGGTTCTCACTCGCCGACATCAAATCGGCGACCGACAACTTCGCCGACGAGCTAGTCATCGGCCGAGGCGGGTTCGGAAAAGTGTACAAAGGCTCAATCACCGACGGCGAGACCATGACCGTCGCCGTGAAGCGATTGAACCCCCTCTCCCGCCAAGGAGCCCGAGAGTTCCGGACGGAAATCGAGATGCTCTCCAGGTTCCAGTACTGGTACATCGTCTCGCTGATCGGCTACTGCGACGAGCCGGACGAGATGATCCTCGTTTACGAGTACATGCCGCGGGGAAACTTTGCCGATCACTTGCACAGATCGGGGAAGAATTACAGTGCGCCGCTCCCGTGGCTACGGCGTCTCAGGATCTGCATTGACGCGGCCCGTGGGCTGGACTACCTCCACACAGGCACGAGCATCCAGCCAGACAGGGCGATACACCGCGACGTGAAGAGCTCCAACATCTTGCTGGATGATAATTGGGACGCCAAGATATCGGACTTTGGGTTGTCCAAATTAGGTCCAGAAGACCAGGCCTACTCCCATGTGAGCACCGAGGTTAAAGGAACGTTCGGGTATTTGGACCCTGAGTACTACTTGACCCGCAGACTGACGAGGAAATCAGACGTGTACGCGTTTGGGGTGGTGATGCTTGAGGCGTTGTGTGGGAGGCCGGCGGTGGATTTGAGCGGGGATGAGGAACAATGTGGTCTGGCCGGGTGGGCGCAGTATTGTATTGGAGAAGGAACGGTGGATAAGATTATTGATCCCAGTGTGAAGGAGGAAATTAAGAAAGATTGTTTGATGGAGTTTGTGCAGATTGCGGTCGAATGCTTGCATAATTTTCCTAGGAAACGCCCCACGATGGCTGAGATCGTGGTGCGTCTTGAGTTAGCGTTGGCAATGCAGGAAGGAAAGGACTCTTCTAAAATTGTCAAGCCTGTGAAGTTGGATTTGGCATTGCAAGAGGGAGAGCATTCTTCAGATGTTGTCAAGCCTGCCAAGATGACTTTCACAAGGAAGGTGCAGCGTTATTTCTTAGGAACGACGTCAGGTACACCCAAATCCTTTCATATCTGTTTGATTGGTACAGTCCAATGCATTTAATGTAAGCATTCCTCTCTTTCTTTAAGAGTAGCCTACCTTTTACCAAACTTGAAATGCTATCCGGAGACATCAATTCGGAAGAAGCCTCCTTAATGTCCTGGATATTATCTTCTTAGCATCTGAATAGACATGAATGTTTGCCATATGTCAGTATTCAACCGCACTAAGTCTTTATTTGAAAATAAAAAGGAAGTTCAGTAGAGGGTTAGTCGTAAGCAGCCCTTTCCCCTTTCTGTGGAGGTGCTGTTTCTGCATCTTGAACACGTGGGATCAACGACATAGTGGAGCAACCTTTCTCGTGCTCCAAATGAATGGATTTTTGACTAATGAAATATCACGCGTACTTCTTGGATGAGTGTGTGTTTATCTATCCGGCCGAAGATCTGGTGACGTTGTCGTTCCCCTTGAGAGTGAAGGAGTGGTGACCCCTTACTCTTCATCCTTGAAAGTTATTCTATTGAACAGGGTAGGAGCCGACGGTGGTTCCATACGGGCAACAACTTATTATGAGTTCGTTGTATAAAAGTTGGCTTCTTTGCACCAGTGGCCCTCCAATAACATATGCGTGTTGATGAGGCCCCTTTGACTACTAGATGCAAGTCACACGTACATATGAGGGGGGTATTAATGTAATTTTGCAGCAGTTTTGCCTTTTGTTATCTTTGTAAGTTGACCACCTTAAGCAAATCCTGGTACCGTCATTCATCTGATCTGATCTGCAATGCCTTAGAATGGGCTTTTCGTGAATATGCTCCCAAGGCATTCTTTCTGGATTTAGGGTGCATGATCAGATGCATGTACTGATAATTTTTCCACAGGCATTTTGATTTGGGTGTATCTATCTTTCTTTTATGCAGTAATGGAAAAAAAAGCCTTTCTCATATCTGGTTCCTGATTTATACGTATGAGTCAGTGTTTCGACAATTCATGCTTTTGTTTCTCTCCTTGTCTACTATTTCAGTTAATAGCGATACAAAGCCAACCAGTAAAGTGCAAAGAAACTATAGCAGCATCAGTAACAGCACATTACCGGACAAAGATGGAGCCATGTCAAACAACAAAGATCGAGTTCTTGCACAGGAACTGCCTTCAGGTGGACAAACTCTGATTCCAAGATTTAAGCAATTCACCTTCAGTGAACTGGAAAGCATAACCAAGAATTTCAATCGAGAAAGGGTATTAGGTAAGAAACTCAATCTTGTGGCTTATAAAGGCTGGATTGATGAGAAGACGTATAACCCGTCAGGGGTTGGTGTTGGAATGGCCGTCGTCGTGAAGGAAATTTCACTTTTCAAGCAGTTTATAGATCTTGAACTGATTGAGGTAAAATAAGTCGATGCTATCCTTTCTCTTCAATCTTCAAAAAGTGAATGAAGGGACTTCATAAACTGTTGGACTGCATTTCTATACTTTCAATCCAATTCGATTATATTTTTGCATGCTGTAGTGGCCCCTACGTATATATGATTCGTGTTTGTACTCGGATGAATGTGTATATAGGTCCAGTAGCATCTCCTATATTGGAGACGCAGAAAAAGTGAATGATTGGACTTCATAAACTGTTGGAACTGCATTCTATGCTTTCAATCCAATTCAATTATATTCTTGCATGCTGTAGTGGCCCCTACGTATATATGATTCGTATTTGTACTTGAATGAATGTGTATATAGGTCCAGTAGCATCTCCTATATTGGAGACGCAGAAAAATATGGCTAAAGGAGAGCCAAATGCGCGTAAACTTTCCTCCATATGAAGTAGAGTAGCGTCTCAGAATCCTTGCATTTCTTTCCTCATATGAAGTACAAGTAGTGGCCAATGTAGCCTTAGCTAGCATTATCTTCCCAGTGTAGTTTTGAATTGCGAATTCAAGTTCATCTTCCCCAAATCCTCCATTAAGAATGAATCAAGATCGGGAGCCTAAGATCGTCGCTCAGCTTATAAGTCTCCTTCATTATCCAATTACAAGTGGGGTTCACAGGGTTTGTAAATTGTCTCTTTCTTTGAAACGCTGTTTTAATATCGTGTGGTATTACTTTTCCTGTCACTGTTTGCATCGCTGTTTCTCTTTCTTCATCTCTCTATGGTCTCTGTCTGTAAAATATTATCGTGGTTTTGTAGGTTCAAGTGTTTCTAGTCTATTTATCAGTAGGTTGAAGTGTTTCCTGAGGTCTCTCTGCATTTGGAGTTGTCTTTAGGAATTGACTGTTTGGCTCTTTGGCCTAGGATGCTCTCAGTTAACTTATCTAGGTACAGGGTTTTTCGACCCTGCTGTGCACTTCCTATGGACTTTTTTTTTTCCTTGAATTAGCTCTTTAACTTCAAGAAAAATGTACCCCTCATGCATTTCTTTGTTGCTGCTATATAGCATTCTTGAGTGGGAAAAATAATGACAAGAACATAACGTTTAATAAGAATTGAAAGAGAATAATTTTAAAAAGCTGGGAAGTATTTGTATCAAGATTCACAAAACATTGAGCGCAGGCATGTTATTTTCTTGTGAATTCATGCTCTTCGAATTCCAATTATATGTTTCCTTGTCTCAGATCTTCGAATTCTTGAGAAAATGTAGTCATCCCAACCTAGTTAAGCTCTTGGGATACTGCACTCGAGGTAATACATTTACAGATTTCAAGACGTTCCTCGTCCATGAAGACATACAGATGGAAAGCTTAGACAACCACCTTTTCAGAAGTAAGCAATTCCTCTTTGTAAGATCCCAAATAACTAATAATTAAAATATTGTTATGTTGAGGGCATCTTTGCAAATTTAGTTATTTTTGGGGGCATGAGATGATTTGGCAATTGCTACCGGTATGCGAATTTTGAACTTAGAACCTTTACGTACTTAGGTTAACGTGCTTTACACTCATGTCTTACGTGATTGTATCGTATTTGATTATTAGTTCAATTATTCGAATGTAACACTTTGACTTTGATTTGATCTTTGATATGTTAATATCCCGAAATGAGATTTGTTGTGCTAAGATTATTTTTTGTCTATGCACTTTGTTTTGATATGTTTTGTTTTGACTCACCTACATGTTATTGAATACCTGCACTGTATTCCGTGGATGTGTTTGTGTGATCTTTGATGGGCTTTGTGCTCACCCCCTTTCTCTCCCCATTTCAGATAATTAAGCGGAGACGACTTAGAGGAGTTAATAGCATTATGCTTAGGCTTGGAGTTGAACTTTAATTGATAACTCTCTTAGTAGCTTTGCAATAAGAACCTTGTAATAGTTTTTGATTTAGTGACTTTTGGAACCCCAATGGATGGGAAGTGATTATTGTTATCAAACTTCCGCTGCAATTATTAGACATTTATGATGAACTTGAATGCCTTTGGTTTCAGATATGATTTAGAGCTCTGATTACCTCTTTGAGGTCATATTTTTGGTAAGATGTTTTTGGTATTATGTTTCTGGCAAGCAAGAATATTTTGAAATAGTATGCGTAGCTCCGCCTACAGGTCGGGGGCGTGACGCTCTTCATATGCTTATAATTATTTTTGGTATTATGTTTCTGGCAAACAAGAATATTTTGAAATAGTATGCGTAGCTCTGCCTACGGGTCGGGGGCGTGACACTCTTCATATGCTTATAATGATCTAATTTAAGTAAATTGAATAAACTACATGGAAAATATTTTCTTTCATTTGCAGAAGGTTCAGAACCACTTTCATGGCCTATACGGCTCAAAATAGCAATAGGAGCAGCTCAAGGCCTTGCTTTCTTGCACACAGTAGAGAAGCAGAGCATGTATTCGAAGTTTGAGGCATCTGATATACTGTTGGATAAGGTACACTGAGCTACTTTCTTTAGTTACTGTAATTGAGCCAATACTGTTTATCGTGTGGTTTTCTTTCAAATAATAGAATCTGTTTCTCTTTCCAAATTCTATCCCTAGGACTTCAATGCAAAGCTTTCGGACTTTGGGATCCAAGAGTTAGATGGAACAGGAGACCCTTCATACGGTCCTGAAGAATACGCCCCATGGGCGAAGCCGCCAAGTTTCACAAGTAAGAGGGAGGGTAGGAGGTTCAATATAAAAAAAGCAGTATAATGAATCAGGATTAAGGGCCAACACTAGTAGTATACTTTTGAAAAACGAAAAAATTAAGGCGGGGTTAATTCTTGCCTTGCACTCTGATCGATTTTACTTTAATAAAAGTTACAAAGAGCAATGAATTTTGGGAGGATTTTTCTCTCCGACTACTGACTACATTCTACGTTGGCACTAGTATGTTGTCTTTATGTTTTGTTTTTGGTAGGTACACCGAGGCTAAGAAAAGATATTGGACTTTGTATTGTGATGGTGTTACTTCATTGTCTTCTGAAAAACTTGCTTATAAAATTTTGAAGTGTATTTTATCATCAGAGGATGCATCAACTACAATAGTATTAAACCGAACAAATCATAAACCAAAACTGCGTATTCTTTATTTTTGAACAACAGTAACAAGCAATCTGTTAATACTGAGTTATTGTTCTATGTTAGATGGTAGCAGTGAACCTTCTATTGCTATGTTTTGATTACGTACCTCTAGATACCACAACAAAAGTTGGAATATGATACAAAGTTACACTTCATTTGGCAGGGGATTTCAGGGATGAGGTCTATGATTTTGGAGTTGTGTTGCTGCAGATTTTAGCATGCAGGCGGGAGGTTGGTGAGTATTGGGCCATAACTTACTTTTCCACTCCCGAGAAGGTGAAGAGTGCCCTGATGGGGATGGAACTGCAACAGAGGTTTCCCTTAAGAGCAGCACAACGAGTTGCCGTACTTGTGCTAAGATGCCTTGACCGGGAACCTAAAAGCCGGCCGTCAATGGAAGAAGTTTTGTTGAACTTGCAGACCATAGAGAAACAAACCCCGTCACGAAGAACACCAAGGAGCAAGGCTTCAAGTTCAAAACCAGTGCTAGGCGTCCTGTGACCAAAACACCGAGGATGGCGGTTCCACTATTGAAGCCATGTTGCTGCAGAAAAATGGCTTTGTTCTTGCGACAACATAAGAAAAATCAAAATCCCTGTTGTAGAAATATATGTTGAGATGCCAAAGAAAACGTAGAATTCAACCTACTGACTACCGGAGACAAATGCGATGCTATAGATGTTGGGTAACCAGGGAGTGGAGTTTGGGTAGAGGTGTTTCTACCATGTCATTAGTTGTTGCTAATAATGATCGCGTGCTTTGCACGTTAAAGAACGATTCAAATGAAAATGGCATAAAACCTTAATAGGCAACACAATTAGGCTTAACTACTACAGCTATTTCAACTAAATCGTAATAAAAAAACCAATTTGTGAAATGCTAATCAAAGGTTCGAACATAGGAGTTCATTGCAGGAAGGATGTTCTCACTTTCAAATGTGAAATTGTTAACACCAATTACTAACGATTTTTTCCCCTATTAATTATACTTGTTTCTTCTTTCACATTAAGTTACTACTAAAAAGAATTCTAATATTCATGTTAAATCTTGTTATTCAATGTACACTGACATTTAATCAATAACATATTTCGCAAATATTTAATTCTTGTCAAACACTACAAGTTTGGCATTACAATAATGAAGGTGGGGAAAGTATTCTAGAGATAATTTGACGCGCTTAAAATGTTGTGAAATGTATATGTTGAAGTTGTCCAATCTCTTGTAATATAATCTATGGCATATATATAAGTCTAGAAAGCATGAGACAAATATGGAAAAACTGAGCAAAAGTTTGATTTATAATTAAGTAATCTATTTTATTTTTTTCTGGTATGTTGTCTTCTTTTCTATTAAATAATATATAATGTTCTTTAAAGCTCTATTTTATTTTAACCCTGTATGATCTTGTTAATCTGAAGTAGTATTATTAGGCTATTAATTCTATTATGCATGTTGTTCAGCATATATTTGTCACAAGATTTTTGTTTTTAGCATATATCATTTTTTTTATTTTTTGATAATACTACACATTAATTTAAAATGCCAATGGACGGTCATACGTCGATAAATTGAAGTTTGTAGCAACATATAAAAGTTAGTAAATGCAATAGTAGGTCCACCTCAAAAAGAGATAAATAAAGAACATGATAATACCCCAACTTAGGAAGGGTTCTTTAAGGAGTAGCAGAAATTACTATGTTCTTTTTATCCATCTTGATCTAGGCAAGTTTTAAGTAAGTTTTCACATGAATTTTTTAAAGGCGATCAAAGATTTATACGGTGGGCTTGATACACACTTGTTTAGGTTAAATTCATACTTTTATGTCAGTAAAAGATGTATTAGTGAACTTTTAAGTTCTTTAGCAGTAAAATATTTATTTTAAGCAAAAAACGTTGTAATCGATTACCTAATTAATCGAACTTTCTGATAGGTTTAAGATATATGAATAAGTAAAAAAAATCTTAATAACATGATCTTAATAATTACATAAGCATTGCTCTTACGGGATCTAAAGCTTGTGAATGACGTGTTTCCAATGTTCGTTTATTACGAAAGTAAATTTGTGCTATTGTGTTATTAAGTTTATACATTTGAGTTAGTTATCATACTTACAAATTTCATATTAATTTATCAAGTCCAACTTACTAATTAAGTATTGAAGTAACAAAATATAAGTTCTTGAAGATATATGTTAATAGGATGCAAATTAGAACTCATCTACAATCTCAAGTTGAGGTAACTTGATTCGATTCATTTTGTTTATTTGTAAAAATTTTGTAACTCGGTTGTCTACAACTTTTTTTTTTTGGGGTATGAAAAAAAATTCTGTTGGAAATTTTTTAAACTTTTAATCTAGATATAAATTGCATAAATGCCAAAAGCTTTTTATCTAGTTTTTTCATGAAAACTTTAAACTTAAAAATCAAGAAACACCCTTAGTTTTAGCAAATTCCAAATTCAAAGAAAGCTCTAAAACTCAACAAAGGATACTTTAGAGGAAGAGGTTTAATACTATGCTGAAGGTCAAAAACACCCTTAGTTTAAAATAAAATCTAACCTGTATAAAAGGGCATTTTGAATAATTAATATTTTATAAACGGGTTTCAAGGAAGAAATGTTCGGCAATACGATCCCTTGGGATCATTTTTACACGGTGGGACGGGATCCATACCAGTTTTGATTAAATGCATATTCTTTTGTCACTAAAAGATGCATCAGTGAACTTTTATCTTCTTTAGCGACAAAATATTTAAATTTAGTCACAAATATTGTAATTTAGCTTCACCTTTTCTAAACTTGAAATCACCCTTCATTTTTGTAACCCTTTCATATTTAAAAAGGATATTTTTAATGAAAATTGTTTAGCCATTTAACCCCTTAAGATAAGATCATATTAACATAATAGGGCTAGATCCACACCCCTTTTAACTAAACTCAAACTTTTTTTATCACTAAAAGATATATTAATGAAATTTTAATCTCTTTAGCAACATAATGTTTCATTTAGTAAAAAATATTGTAATCTAGTCTCACTCTTTTAAAAAGTCGAAAGCACCCTTAACTTTGGTAAACTTTTTAAATTTAAAGAAGGCATTTTTAAGGAAATAATGTATGGCCATGTAACCCCTTGCATCATCTTTATACGGTGGGGCTAGATCCTCGCTCTTTCAATTAAATTCATATTTTTTTGTTACCAAAAGATCCATTATGAACTTTTTTGACCTTTGTTGACAGAATATTTAAATTTCACAAAAAATGTTATATTTTAGCCTCATCCTTTGAAAAGTCATAAACACACCAAATTCCTAAAAACCTTTTAAATGAGAGTATCTTAACAAAAAAAGAAAGTTGCTTAGCCGCTTAACTCGCGTATCAAAACTTGAGACATTTCCCGCTGAAAAAAAATTATAAATTATTCGAGCTCAAATAAATTGGAGTCTTTATTAATTCGATTTCAGCTAATATTATCGCCTATGAGAGTGTATTATACAAAAATAATAACCATATGAAGAACATATTGTCATGCAAATATATGGTATTCCGGGTTACAACGAAACGTACAAAGACAATAACTATATGAATAACATGTTACCATGCGACCAAGGGTATTCCAATAACTCAATACAAACTTAAGATTATTTGTTTTCTATGAATCCAAATTGTAATTAGAAACCGAATGGTTCGATCTGGCGATTCTAAAAAGTCATGATTATATATGCATTTTAAATTTTTTAGATAATTCTAGTCTTGCGATAACTTTCTTACGGCAATATGTCTGCATTCAAGAGGTAGAAATAAACTTCAATTTTACGATAACTTCAATATATTAATATGTTCATATTTAAGTATGTATGCATGCATAATAATTCAAAGGTTACATAAAACTCTATTATATGCAATTATTTGTTTTCTCTAATCAAGTTTCATGGTGAAGACATAGTTTCATTTGAGCGTGAATGAATGTAAGTTTTGGTAAGGTTTTTCCAATAAAGATGCAGTAGTTCAGGAGTGATTTACATGACTTTTATAGGATTTTTTTTCTTCTTTCATAAAAGTCAATTCAACCCTGAACTCTAACGAAAACATATGTTCCAATAAGATATTTTAAAGAAATAAGCTTGATATGCTAAGAGCTCCACAAGCTGAGAAGATTGTGCTAGATTATGTCAGTAAATACATTCCAAATGCTGTTTGGCAGCAGCCTTAATAATAAGAATGTACTTCCATGACTCTTTTATAAGGGTTAGTATCAGTACATCCTTTCGATTTTCCTCTCATATGAATTTTTAGCTTTAGGGACTTCATTCAGCATCCCTGCAGGTCCATATTTGAAAACACCAGATCACCCCAGTTGAGTTGGGGTTCATGGTAGGTGCACGACTACTTTGCATATTCATCATTTTTACAATGTCATAGTACTCTGTTAGTTCCGTGTTGGCATGCTGCTTCGTTATTATGCTACTCCATAATCCTAACACACTATAAAATTATGTGCTATTGGTTGTTTTAACCATGACAATGAACTCATTTGCAGTCTTAACACAGTGCTTCCATCGGTAGTTATATCTCGATTTACTAGGAATCGTCAAGCTTTGGAATCAGAAAGTAGAACTTGCTAGACATAAAATCTTCTCAAGTAATACACCACAAGAATTCGAAAAAACATAAAAAGAAAAGCCTGGTCTATCACCTTTCTCCTTTTAACTTTCTCCTAAGAGCTTGATGAATATTTGAGCTATCATGATCGTAGAGGCCGGTGTACGGTAACGCAAATAGAGGCAGGATGAAGGTAAGGTTTTGAGAGCATGAGTTTAAGTATAATTAGATTAGATAGGGTTTCTACTTCCTTTTTTTGGGGTTAAAAGTCAAAACAATGCTAAAATTTAATAAAACCAATATGCTCCAATAAGGATAGTTTAGAAAAGATGCATAACAAGTCAAAAACACCCTTGTATTTTACTAAGCCTCGACTCCAAAAAAGGAGGCACTTAATGGGAAAGAAATGTTATAAGTCAAAAATGCCCTTACTCACTCTTAACCTTTTTGTCGAAAAATCATTTAGAGAAACTAGGTATTTTAAGGAAAGAAAAGATTAATCATTTAAGCCCATACATGTTTATATATATATATAGGGTCGTGATCCATTGATAACGCTAGCAAGTTGCTAGCGCTGTTTGGCCGACCGCTACATTATGTAACGGACGGTGAAAAAATTCGCTGATGTGGCACGTGATCTGGCCGTCCATTCTCTCCCGTGGACGGCCAAATTGTGCTAGCAACTTGGGTTAAGTTGCTAGCGCTATCATTTTATCATCTCTCACACTCACACACACACACACACACACACATATATATATATATATATATATATATATTTGTTAACCCTAAAGAGAATCCTGGATGTTTCATATTATATCTTCGTGATCATATTTTTTTCGGGTCACATGTTTTGCACGTTATATAGTAATTCAAAATAGAAATGTTATAAGTCATGGTGAAAAACAAAATTTAAATTAATTAATAAGATTATTATAATTAAATCATAATAAATAAATCAGTTGTCAACCGTTAATCAAAAACTTAAAGTAGCAGAAAGTTCGTTACACAAGATATGAAATTATTTTCAAACTCGAATTGTTAATGTCAATGATCACTGATATTTATAGCATACTTATTCTTTTGTTAGATCAAGTTGTCACTAAAAAGAATTATGATTGTTTTATACTATATCTTGTTCAACGTAAATGTATGCGGTAAGTTTTGTTTGGCGTCATGACCCTTACATTATTTAGACAATTTAATCCCAACAAGCCAACTGGTGCTTATATTTTAGAGACAAGTTCAAGGCAAAGACTGAGCGGCCGACTGCACTAAAATAAGCCTTCACACTCCCGCGTCCTAAGTGACCTGGTGTTAATATTTAAAAAACAAGTTCAAGGAAACGACGACTTTGTAATGGGGCTAGGGGTAATTTGGTTTTTTGAATTTGCCTGTTCACATATGCGGGCGGATTTGCGGTTGACATTACAGGAATCTGTCGACTCCGGTGGAGGGAGGAAAAGAATATTCCGGACATTCGCAGCCGCCACCACAGTCCACCAGCAACTCCACTACCACTAGTTTCTTAGCACCGTGTCTCCCTTCATAACATGAGTGACTGCGACGGCTCGCCGTCCACGTCTTCCTCATCCAGCCGCCGGTTCGCACTCGCCGACATCCAATCGGCGACCGACAACTTCGCCGACGAACTAGTCATCGGCCAAGGCGGGTTCGGAAAAGTGTACAAAGGCTCAATCACCGACGGCGAGACCATGACCGTCGCCGTGAAGCGGTTGAACCCCCGCTCCCGCCAAGGAGCCCGAGAGTTCCGGACGGAAATCGAGATGCTCTCCAGGTTCCGGTACCGGTACCTCGTCTCGCTGATCGGCTACTGCGACGAGCCGGACGAGATGATCCTCGTTTACGAGTACATGCCGCGGGGAAACTTTGCCGATCACTTGCACAGATCGGGGAATAATTACAGTGCGCCGCTCCCGTGGCTACGGCGTCTCAGGATCTGCATTGACGCGGCCCGTGGGCTGGACTACCTCCACACAGGCACGAGCATCCAGCCAGACAGGGCGATACACCGCGACGTGAAGAGCTCCAACATCTTGCTGGATGATAATTGGGACGCCAAGATATCGGACTTTGGGTTGTCCAAATTAGGTCCAGAAGACCAGGCCTACTCCCATGTGAGTACCGAGGTTAAAGGAACGTTCGGATATTTGGACCCGGAGTACTACTTGACCCGCAGATTGACGAGGAAATCAGACGTGTACGCGTTTGGGGTGGTGATGCTTGAGGCACTGTGTGGGAGGCCGGCGGTGGATTTGAGCGCCGATGAGGAGCAATGGGGTCTGGCCGGGTGGGCCCAGTATTGTATAAGAGAAGGAACGGTAGATGAGATTATTGATCCTAGTGAGAGGGAGGAAATTAAGAAGGATTGTTTGATGGAGTTTGTGCAGATTGCGGACGAATGCTTGCATCATTTTCCTAGGAAACGCCCCACAATGGCTGAGGTCGTGGTGCGTCTTGAGTTTGCCGTGGCAATGCAGGAAGGGAAGGACTCTTCTATTGTTGTCAAGCCTGCAAAGATGCCTTTGACACTGCAAGAGGGAGAGGATTCTTTGGATGTTGTCAAGCCTGCCAAGATGAGTTTCACAAGGAAGCTGCAGCAGTATTTCTCAAGAGGAACTTCAGGTACGCTCAAATACTTTATCTGTTTGATTGGTACAGTCCAATGCATTTAATGTGAGCATTCCCTCTATTTCGTTAAGAGTAGCCTACCATTTACCAAACTTGAAATGCTATCCGGAGAAATCAATTCGGAAGAAGCCTCCTTAATGTCCTGGATAATATTGATGCCCTGATTTTAGGGAGTACCGGCCCTATCACCCTTAGGTGGAACTTACTGCCTTAGTTGCCGGCTTGCCGCAATATTATTGTTGGAATCTCTGATCAAGTAATACTAACCTTTGGAGGATGTTCAAAAGCGTTGTGCTGATAACAATGTCAAAGTTGGTCATGTTGATTTCACTAGCATAAAGCGTTTCTGGATAAGGAATTAAGTTCCTCTTTCTTTTGAAGAGTGGGTCGGTTTCCCGGGAAGGTCATGATTATACCTTAAATTTGTTTTTCTAAAGTGTGCCCAAACGCACATACTCTTAACAGAGACAACACAGAGGATAAAAAACAATGGTCTCTCCGGATGTTTTATGAAAACCTCCCGAGTTGTTTGAATAATTGCATGGACCTTCTTTCTCAGTGTTGTTAACTGATAGAGATTAACAGAAGTCATTGATTTTCCTTTGCACCTTTATGTAAATAGCTCCTTTTACTCTTTTTAACTTTATTGTGGTCAACTGATAACAAGTTCTGAGTAAAATATTGTTTGTTCACAACTCTGTGATCTAGATTTATTTCCATAATATCACTGCAATCCTTCCTACATTTCAGCTGCATCAGTATAGATTTATTTCCAAATTACTGCCATACTTTCTAGTTTTTATTTGCTTTAGAAGTTAATGTTGGTTGCTATCACTAACTTCGCCTTTCATTACCCGATTTACTTGCTTTCTGAATTTCTCTGGATATTCTTTTGTTTCTCCGTTCAAGGTAGCTGAGTGGAAAAACCTTATAGATCTGGGGAAGAACCATGGCTTTCTCGTTCTTCCACCGAAAAGACCTCTTCCTGTGTTGGTGGCTCTTATTGTTGATATAGCACTTACCATACCAATCACCGGGTAGAATCCTAAAGAAGATCTGACTCTATCAGCAGAGACTGATATGGTATCCTCCAGGATCCTAATGAGATTCTAATTAGAGTTGACCGAAGCCCAGTTCTAATTGGACTCCTCTTTCTACCACTATATAAAGGGGTCATGCCCCTCAGGTAAACCTAAGCTCACACATATACACATTGTGTCTTTACTGCTTCTTCAGAGTTCTACATCGTTAGCCTTCTCTGACTTAAGCATCGGAGCGTTCCCCCGCCGGAACCCCACCCGGCGGTCCGTGCTCTTTTGCAGGCCTGATTTCTGGTGCTGTTCCCGATCCAGTTTTTAGCTGCAACAGATTGGCGCCATCCGTGGGACCACTACAGGGAACATGGCCAATCATACTTCTTCTTCAGACCATCGTGCGCGAACTAACAGCTCTCGTCGACCAGGTCATTCTCATGACCAAGGCTCGACCCCTTTGCGTCATCGTCGCACCAGCTCTTCTGAAGATAATTACGTCAACGTAACATCTACTACTCCCGAATCAGAAACTAGACCTCGGAGAAACCAATCTCCAACGTCTACTCTGAAAAACGGTGACCTTCGCCATCGCCTGAACCGTCGGCTATTCAAAACACCACATGACAACCTTACCAAGGAAATCCATGAACTGAAGGATGTTGTAAACACTCTTCAGCGAAAGCTTGACATGGCAGTGGCTCCGCAGTCCACTCACCATTCTCACCTTGACCCCAACGACCTTCGTCTTCGTCTTACCTCCAGATCAAGTTACGGCCGCAAGTACAAATCAACGGCTGATCCAACTTATGATCCCAGAGAGAAAGGCGGAAAACACATAACCAGGAGTGGGTCATGCTATCGACGAGATCCATCAATCGAAGGTAGTACCAACTCCTCTCCCAGGAACATTGCAAAAACTGCAACCCCTCGAAGATCCGTCCACAGAAAGAGGACGCCTGAGTCTCGTTCCCAAGAACGAGATTCCTGGAAGGTGGTACCAAGATATCGTTCCCCAGAACGATCTCTCCCAAGGGACGAATCTGGATATCCTTTATCCGACGCGATTGAGAAAGCTAAGTTACCTCCAAACTTTCGAATGCCTCAGTGTGACCATTACGACGGGACTGGAGATCCAGGAGAACATGTGTATCAATTTGAAACCAACATGCTACTCCTCCAAGTTTCAGATGCCGTCATGTGTAGAGCTTTTCCCACTACTCTTAGAAAAGCTGCGCATGCATGGTTTAAGTCTCTTCAACCAAGATCCATCCACTCCTTCAGCCAATTATTGGATCTCTTCCAAAAACACTTTGTAAGTAGTCGCTCCCGAAGGAAGAATTCGGCGAGTTTACTAAACATTGTGCAAGAGAAAAACGAGTCTTTGGCAGGCTTTGTCGGACGGTTCAACGCAGCGACTCTCGAGATCGATAATCTAGACGAGTCTGTGAAATACACCGCCTTTCTCCGCGGTCTCCGTCCGACATCCAAGTTTGCCTTCTCCGTGAACAAAAGTCCTCCAGGCAATATGAGAGCCCTACTTGAGAAGGCAAACAAATATATTCAAGCTGAAGAATACCTGGAAACTCACAGAGGGCAACATGGAGAAGAGAAGGAGGACAAGAAGAAAAGATCTCGAGAGATAACTCCTCAGGGGGGAAAAAGATCTAAGCATGAAGAACGACGTCCGCGGAACCAGTTTGCTTCAGAAAACTGGACGCCCCTCAATTCCAAGCCATCACAGTGCCTCCATGAGCCCCAAGACAACCAATCTCGCCAGTGGCCGGACAAGTTGAGATCCCGACCGAATAAAAG